>OU452219.1:5146319-5518117 GCA_911728455.2 Marthasterias glacialis
AGAAGAACTTGAACGTTAAAGCCCCAGCTCAACATTCATAGGAAAGAAATTATAATTGTTCACAGATAAACACAGTATAAAGATAATGATGGTATAGAAAACCTTCCTTGACACATTTCTCCCTAAAGTGTTACCGGTTTTTTTTATAATTAATTAAATGAGATCCAAACATTTTCCTCGCATGAGACCAAAACTCTGCCATAAGATTGCGTACAAAAACGCTGAATGCATTTTTTTTCTACCGTTTTCTCGCAAATGAAACAATGGAGCTGAAATTTTCACGGGTTGGTTTTATTACAAGTATCTTGATTTTTGCAAAGAATGGGAACATTTTGCAGACACTTTACCAATGTTGACCAGGTGCTTTAAACGAGACCATCTGTTTCAAACAATCACATGACTGACGAGGGACGATTTCATTTCGGCCGCCGAAGATGACGAAGAAACACGCACATTAATAATAGGGCTGTATGATCTGTTGTTTGTGTATGTTATACGTGCTGACGTGGAGGGTGGGAATAACATCGAACTCACGTTGGATCTGCATCAGATATTTTGCCAATGAATGCTATCAGATTGAATAATGTCTTACTTATAAAACCATTATTAAAATTATATGCATGCGACGCTATTTTCGTAACGGCAACGTAAGAAGTTTTAAGGATTGTTTTTGATCGATTTTTTAAAACTCTTTAATCCAGTCCTCCCAATTGCCTTTTATCTTTCGTTTATTTTCTTATTCAGTCGGTGCTGTATTTATATTTTACTTTATTTATTTATTATTTTTTTTTTTTTGATGGCGTTCTTTTAAATGTCATTGTATTGTGGGTGTACATATCATGTATACATTCCTGGGTACTGTCATCTCATACCCGTTTGCCAGTGGTCATTGAATTTCTATGTTTCCAAAAATGTGGACGATAAATGCAAATCTAATCTAATAGAACCCAAGGTCTATTTGTATTCGAAGGCAGCCCATTAACTCTAATCATGCATCAGCCGCGTCTCACACACAACCAGGGACCTCTTTATAAAATGAACCTTTCGCAGAACAGCCAAAATATTTTTTATCTGAGCCGTGCATCAACACTATAGCAT
Organism: Marthasterias glacialis; assembly: GCA_911728455.2. Taxonomy (NCBI): domain Eukaryota; kingdom Metazoa; phylum Echinodermata; class Asteroidea; order Forcipulatida; family Asteriidae; genus Marthasterias; species Marthasterias glacialis. Next base: position 5,147,418 of record OU452219.1, read on the forward strand.
GTCAACCTGGATGCTAACATCTTGAGCGCGCCGGCGGAGAGAAAGCTAAAAAGTTAATTATGGAGGCTTGGGAAAAACACGCAGATTTGCGGTGTGAAGCAACAAAAAAAAAAAAGCGAACGTGCCGTCCATGAACAGGGGGGCCCGGGGGCCTTTATACGTTCCCCGAGCCCCCATCACCTATCCCGGGTATGGCCTTCTGTGTAATGTACTACCTCGAGTATCCGTTTCAGGTAAAATTGAAGGCATGGGCCATTATTTTTTTTATTGACAAGGCTGCTTTGGTGTTAAATTAACCCTTTAAGAGTTCGGTCGGTGACAATTCTTTATTAAGTTAGTGTTTTTGATCCAGCGTCCCTGAGCGTGGTGGGCAGTGTGCATGCGAATTGTGACGCACCGGAAGGGGGTTTAATGCAGTGACGTGGTTTTTAGAGCATAAAATCACCGACTCCCATTGAAAATGAAATTACTTGAGGGCCAAATTTCATAGAGCTGCTAAAAAGCAGAAACTATTGCTTAAAATCGTCCTGCTAAGCAAAAATGAGCAGGATACCACTCACAGAAGGTACATGTAAAATTGTATTTTGGCTGGATACCTTATTTTGGTAAGCATAATTTTATTGTGTTTAGCTATATTTTTGTGCTTAAGCAGCTCTGTGAAATTCGGGCTCAGGTTGTATTTGTTCAAAGTCCTTTTTTTCTTTTTAGAAAACAGCGAATGTGCCTCGGTGCTTTTAAAAATAAATTTGTTGGAAAGGGTACCGGAACCAACGGTGGGAGGGGTGTCACAATGTAGAACTTTCAAGTTCTCTTCGCGTTTTTACCTTAGGTAATAACACCAAATAATTTTGGGAAAATTAACATTTTTATTTAAGAAGCTTTAGAACTATTATCCCGTCCCAAATAGATTCCACATGGTGTCACTCTGTAGGCCCCGACTATGCCCATCATTGTCAACAGCATGAGCAATTATTGCCATGGCGAGTGGGCCTAATTACTGGGGGTCAAGCAAACATCCGATACTGGGCCTATTATACCCCTTCCCCCTTCCCTCCCCGTCCCTCATTTTGTTATGTCATCCCCAGTTTCCGTTGTCCATATATCGTGTTGTACCAGCCCCCGAGGTCAACCTTTAAAAATGACTGTAAGTTCTAGGTTTAGGTTTGCTGACTTTAAAGTGACTCACACATCCGACGTGTTCTTACGAATGCAGCGATTGGGGAAAAAGATACTAGAAATATCAACTTACTAGAGGGAAAAAGTCAGGCCAATACACAAACTTATACTTTGAATACATGTGCACTGAAAACTTCAAGAAACTTGCAGTGTAGTCGTTTCAGTGGCCTCAACTTAAAACACGTAGTGAGTGAATACGCATATATGATTATATAGTATCACACGAATCGGAGCGTTTAAAGTGCTTAGATATTTGAATCAAAATGATTTCATTCCAAAATCCTTTATTCAAGAAAATCTATCACCATAACGGGGAGAACAGCTCCAGCCTCTTCCCATATTCAGCATTTTGGATGATGCTGGAGTTTATGTTAACACTTATGGAGTTATTTATACTGTACACTAATTCAGTTAGGCCTGCAACGCGTCCAGCTGCGGACGTTAATGAAGTTATGTCATTGGGCCTATGGAGACCTGATATATGAAAAAAGGCCAGTATCAGTACATTTTTTATACAAAAACACAGTGTTTTAATGCACTGCTGAAAAACACAAAAATGAAAATGCATGTGACTTTTTCTTCTTCTTGAATACTCATTGTGTGTACACCATGCTGCAAAAAAATCGGGTGTTAAATTGATTCTCTTTGTATTATCTACAATGTGACATCGACATGGTGTTAATTGTACCAACAATAAAGCAATGGGAATAACTAACACCATGTCGGTGTTGTCACATTTATAGATACAAAGAGAACCAATTGAACACCCCAGTTTTTGCAGTGCAGCAGACGAAATTGCCAGTGACAAGTGAAGTGATTTTGATGCGCTTTGCAGTAATAAATCCATTCATCCCACTTAAGTGAAGTTTTAGACTTGTATCACCCGCAATAAAACGACGGTGAACCGCGCTTACTCCCTTCATGTCATCTTCGAGGTTCACGTATGACATAAATTGACCTATAAAAAGTTCCAATTGAACTTGGACCTTGCCTGAGGGACTACTCGTTGGAAATTACGGTCAATTTTAAAGGAACTGTACCCGCCAAACTATAATTACCAGAAACAGTTGATATTTGAATTTTTTAACAAAAAAACTCACGCAAAATGGTTGAGCTTAAGAAAGAGTACGATACATCCTGACACACGACCTATAGTAAAAAAACATTTTTAAGGAAAGTTGTATCGCTGCTAATCTTAGAACGTTGACGAAACAAACTGAAAAACATGATTTTGTTCCAAGTCACAAAGAAATATACTGAAATCAACTGAAACTTTTGACTCCTTTTGCACTTCTTTTTCCCCCTCTAAAAATGCCCTTTGAAGCACAATAAAAGGATACAATCTGACAGTGTTGTAATACATTGTATATCGGGCTAATATTTAAAAGATGCTGGGTCCGATTTTTTGCCGATTTGATCCAAAAACTTATAAAGAGCTATTTTATAGATTCGGGAAAGTTATAAGCTTTCATTTAAGGTATTACACACAAAGAAATCACCAGTGCTAAGTGGTACTTCATTAAAAACTATAAATTAATTAAATTGTAATTATTGTTGGGATCTGGACATTAATTCACGTCATTTAGCCATGTACAAACAATTTGGCAAGTGGGATGTATTTTGTGCATTGTCCGTGGCATATGAGAAAGGTTTTTTATGGTTTTCGTTATATGAAACAGCTTCATCTATCAACACTCGTGCGTTCAGATTTTTTTTTTTTTTTTTAATCGGCTAAAATCGGGCCATACAACTTTATCTAGCCTTTTTGAGATTATGGTGGCCACATTACAAGTGCACTATTTGGGTTGGGTAAATATGTCTGTATACACCCAAACCAAACAGTGCACTCATATAGTGTCCGCCATACCTCAAAAAAGGGTAATAGGGATCAAGTAAGAGACAACACGGTGTCTCCATTGACATTAACTTCAGTGCAGTTATAACTACATCATCCCCCATGTATGTATAGGAGCAAAACTGTTTTAGAAAATAAGGTTCTATTTTTTTTTCCGAATGGGTTGGTTTGTGTACTACGGTATAGGCAATCCTTCAATGCATTGCCAGATGTTTTGTTACCGTATGCTGTTACTCACATGAACGTATACAGAGTGGTACGAAAAAACAACCGTTGTGCAAACAAGACGGTTTTTGCTCACTCGGACAAAATTGTACAAAATCAATCACACCAACTGGCACCAAACTAATTTTCCAAACGGCGGAGGATTTGGCTCCGTCATCATTGGCTTGGTCTCTCTGCAAACTTTAAACATGGCGTCAAAGGAATAGTGAGTGAAGCTGCTCATTGAGACCTCGAGGCGTCATGCAGAGTAAACCACGGTTCGGACAAGGCACATTATAGAATCGAAGCTCAAAATGCGTCCGAAGAGAACTGGGGTGTGGGAAGAATTATTGTTATTAAACGACACAGGAATGATGAATCTATGACCCTGATGGGATATGGTACAAAATGAACTGGAGAAATAAATTAAAAGTGGGGCCTATACCATTTAAACACAAGTCTCCTGTGTATTGCCAATGCCCGTTCCATATAGAAAAAGATAGGACTCGATTACAGTTTTTTTACGGCAGCTTTCTTGCACGCATTTTGGTTCCGTTTTGAGCGTAACACCCAGGGACTTCATAATACTTCTTGACCACACCCTGCGTCCATTGAACCACCTTTTCAAACACCGCGCAACAGTTCGTCCACAACTTCTCCCATAAATCGATGAATCTAAAGGCAAAGCCGTATTTTTCCATCAACTCGTGCTGCTGAATTTGCTTGCACGTCTCCACCATGATGAGATCGGCAGTGACCACGTCCTTGGACAGATCAACGGGGGACTCGCCGGCCGAAGTTATCATGGACAGGTCGGCGCCGAAGAGGATCAGCAGGCTGACAATGTTCCGGAGACCGCAGGCGGCGGCGGTGTGTAGCGGGGCGTAGCCATTCGAATCCTGGACGTTAGCGTCAGACCCGCGCGTCAACAGTAACTTCACCGTGTCCAAGTTGCGATTGAGGACCGCTTGGTGGAGGGCCGTCAAGCCGATGTGGTTGCGGGCGTTCAGGTCGAGCTGTGACCCGTGCGTGGAGAGAATCTTGTCAAGTTCCACGTTGTCCTGTTGCTGGACAGCACACTGGAAGCGTACATCGAGAGGGAATGTGATATGGCGGCATGCAACGAGCAACGAATCGTCATCTTCCAGGTCAAACGAAGGGCTCGGGTAGGTGCGATATCTCACCCTGCGCCTTTGAAGAGCCCTCTCTTTATAATCTTTAACACCAGACATACTCAGAGACGATTTCATTTCCGTGTATTCATTAATTGCATCATAAATGAAGGAGTTTCCAATACACAAACTACCATTCCATATTGGCGTTGATTTGGCACACAATTCACTGCTCTACAGTACATTTTCTCACCAAGAAAACAGCCGTATATACATCATCTATTTTCACTCACACAACTCGAAGCAAAGGTCCTGCTTCGTAGAAATGTTCCACAAAATGTATTAACATTGTGACTCTCACACGAGCATCAGTTTACTTTTTTTTTTAATAAAATGACACCCAAGATCCGTGTAATGTGACCAAGGGACTTCATCCGGCTCAACACTGCTATACTGCACTGGCTTGTGACGTCGTCTTTCCATGTATCTGGAACTCAAACTACCCAGCTTTTCCCTCGTGAACTTGGTAACCTTACGCACGGTTAGCTCATTCCCAAAGCCCACAGATTGAAGCGACAGTTACTGACTGGAGGCAATATTTTTTTCTCTCTCCCTCGCTCTCTCTCTCTCTCTGCCTGGCTGCATGACCTTACGTTTACCGTGTATCGTATAGGAGCCTAAAATCCCAATGGTCCAGCTCAAGTACATGTTGCTATTCCACATGTATAGGGGGGCCTTATATACACGGTACGAAATGTCAATACAAACACTGGTATGCTTTATGTATCCTCCTGGTAAAAATGTCTTTTATTTCACTCCTCGCAATGTTTGCATATGAATTCCAGTGGATCGTCATAAGCTCTTTACGGTGTTTGGTATATATACACACGTATAGGCCTGTATCCATGAGCTTGTAAAGCTGCCGTCGCTGATCATTTTAAAGAAATCCTCGTCGCCCAGCGATATTAATGATGGCTTGGCTCGCACTGCGGGCCTTGCCGGCGGCCCGTATCCAGCCTAATGACTAGCGCGAAATCCTGTGTTGATTATTGTGGTGTGCTGGTAATGACAATCTATATTACACCTAATTATAAAACCGGGCGTCTGAGCCTTTCTACCTCAAATGACCTTCCCTTTTCTCTAACCAGCTATTAGTTCCAGTATAGGAAACAAACTCCTGCGTAAATAGAGCTCATTATATTCCTATAACAGGCTACCAATACATTGTCAATAAGGAAAGCATTTCAACCCTAAATGATTACTAGTGATTAGAATGCAAGGGCACCCGCATAATAATTATGTCAAACTCTCCATTAAAACTAAATTTAGTCTGTTATTCAAAGCGAAACGTACAAACTGCGGAGTAACAGCAGCTGTGGGCTGTACGGACCACCAAGTGTAATGGCTTCCACTATCGGTAGCCGCCCGGGACGTGAACGCACCCGTACCGCGTCTCCATCATTCATCTCCTCACGTCCCACTGATGACATCAAGTGCAAGCCAGCGTGATTTCAAGTGTCCAATATAACGTGCTTCTCGGGTAGTTATTCGTCGCGTTTTTTTTCCCTCTCCCTCGGCTGGAACATAAGTGGGTCTTGAATATTAGAGACCTGGCCACAAACACTCTTGAAATAGGTATTGCGTGTTCTGCTTTTGGTCATATTATAATAGGCAGTGTGGCAATGCCATGATTTGTAAGTTGACGGTCTGAAAAGAAAATTAATTCAGTTTGGGTTAATTTTACTCTGTATGTTAACGAAACACCCCTTTTGTTTTGTTGTTTTGTGTGGTGGGTGTTTTTTTTCTTTCAATTTTGAGAAAGCAACTTTGAATGCTTGAAGGTTACGCAATGTGAATCTGGAATTCTTTAAAAGTGTTGTTATAATATACTTTTTTTTATTAGAATTGCTCAGGGGTGTTGCGTGATGAAATATGATTTAAGGATCAAGAGTGAGAGAGTCGAAGATGGAAACCTTGACTTGACATTAATATCTGTCTGCTTATTTGATTGGAGGCAGCCATCCGGTGAATTGCACCCACCCATGAGGCGTTCTGCTTCACAGGGGGTGGGGGATACTTCATTAGTCAATCCATTGGCTTGCAGTGAAAACAAAACCGTACATCGACCTGTGAAAATTCCATCAAAGAAGACACTATAGTACTAAAGATCATGTTTTGTTTGGGGATTGTGTACACCTCCATAATGGATGTGCTCAGCAGCGTAACTATATGGGGCAGGGGAGCGTCTCCCTTTGACGTTCACGTGCCCCTTCCCGTTTGAACAACTGAGATTAGTTAGCATAGGCATATCGGTTGAAAAACAACAGATCTCATGCACATGACGTCATTTGAGTAGGGTACCCGCGGCTAGAGGTCAGACGAAGGTTGGTCATTGGCCCATCCTGTGCGCCGTGCTTATACACAGATTTGCCTTTCCATTGTTTCCTCATTTTTCTACCTCTAAGATGGCGGCGTGATGACGTCGTTGGATAAGGTCCATACTATAGCAAATTGGCCATGGCAAATATCTTCCAAAGAAAGAAATAGAACAATGATAGCAACGCCGACAACCCCGTTCATGTAAACTTCACGCAAATTTGATGTCACTCTCTTACATTCGCAGCGATTTTCGCAAATTCAGCGTTCGGCTGACGTCAAAATAAACTCGCTTCGCCTTCGCATTTGCTAATGTGAATAGTCCTAGATGTTATCTCTCAATCGGGCTAGCGCGTAATGACATTCACATGAGCATGTTCGGTAGGCAGTTTGCGTTATATCGTTGCAGAGGCGCAGCTAGTTTATAGTCGGTCGCGTGATGGGTGCACGGCATTAAAAAATGACGTGCGACGCAGTTGTGGTCGAAGTCAACGCCTCAACAAACACAGACTGCATGCGACGAAAAGGCTCGGCGTCCAGGGATCACAGCGTCCGGCGATTGTCATTGCCGGTCTGACTATAATAAACCGGCCTTGTGTACGTGTGTCAATTAATGTTATAAAACGAATGTATAAGACCCTTACAAAGAGTCTGCCTTTTGATTGGAAAGCCACGCGAACGCGACGCGCTATACCCGTAGCAACCAATGTACCATCCCATGGCAACAATATACAAATATTTACTGCTTCGAGTGATATGGTTAAAACTACGACTCCAAAGGTGATCCCTGGTGCGTTATAATTATTATAAAACAGAACGGCCGGTGATCACCCCAAAAGAAGTAAGAGCGCGAGTAAAGGCAAGCAATGTTTGTTTTATAACACACCATACATATGTCGTGCCTAGACGTCTAGGTACCAAGAAATTGCTGTTGCTATGTGTATAGTACATTAGTTGCTATGGAAGAGTACATTGATTACTACGGGTTTATAGCGCGTCGCGTTCGCGCGGCTGTCTAGTAAAAAAAAGACATTATACGACGCGCTCTAAACCAATCAATATGCAGAATCTTTGTAAGGAGTGCTACGTTTTACTTTACCCATAGCAACCAAAAATAGCCACAGCGGTTTCTTGGTACCTAGACGTCTAGGCACAATATTATGTATGGTGGCTTTAAAGGGACATTGCACATACGCCAATATTGACGCCAATATTCACGACATGGGCCCAAGTCGCAAATATTGACGCCAATATTTGCGCCAATATTCGCGACATGGAGGCCATGTCGTGAATATTGGCGTCAGTATTTGTGACTTGGGGTACAAGTCGTGAATATTGGCGTCAATACATAATGTGCGATGTCACTTTAAAGCCACTTATGCATGTGGTGTTATAAAACATACTGCTTTTATTCGTGTTATGGTTAAAACTACGGCTCCCTCGATGATCCCCAGAGCGCTCTTTTTTTTTTTACCTTGGCTTCGCCTCGGGAAAACAGAGAGCGCCGGGGTTCGGGATCACCTCGAAAGTCATAGTTTTAACCATAGCACTCGAAGCAGTCAATATTTATATATTATAAACACACCTCTTGAATTGCTGGTTCTGTATTTTAGTTGGCTAAAACTTCGTCACGCGGGGCAACTATAAGCTATAGTGCATGAAATTTGCACCACCGTGAACTAGACGCGCGTTAAGACATCGCACACGTATAATTTGCGGAGCAAGGTTCCCAAACTTTGCACTATATTAAAAATATTTGACTGATTACAGCGCCCTCTCATGGTGTGAACAGTGAACAGCCACTACGATACTGAATCCAGACAAATTAAAAGCGTTCCTTCAATTATTGAATTGCTCATGAGAAAAAAAAACATTATTTTCTTTCTTTGTTATTTTTCACTAATATAAAACACATGGACTGGCATAATTCAGTCACTGGTGTACGTCGTTCTCCTCGAGGGGCCTGTTAGTGACCGGAAGAGGGTACTGAAGCAGATCTATTTCCCTTGGCCTTCGGCCTCGTGGAAATCAAAGAACACTACCAATACAAATCAGCGCGCACGATTGATCACGTGCGCGCTGGTCTTCGCTGCAGTTGGTTCGCGGCTTCACAGATGTCTAATATAAGCCACGAAGGCCTTTGCCAAAGGCTAGGGTTGTGGTGGCATACACCGGGGCAGACACGGCTAATCGAACGCTCTCGTGTACGTTTTACTTACACGTGTAAGCTAATCGAACGCACCCTATTGGAGACTTTGAAACGCTAGGTGGCAGCAAACTTACCAGGGCCCGATTTCCTAGAGCTGCTTTAAGCACAAAAAGTAGCTAAGCACAACATTATTATTATTCATAAGGTTACCAGCCAAAATACCATGTACAATTTTTGACTGGTATTCTGCTCATTTCTGCTAAGTAGAAAAGATTTAAGCAATATTTCCTGCTCAAGCAGCTCCATAAAATTGGGCCCTTGTAAATTTTCATCATTTGCATAGTAGTTCTGAGCGTTGCACATTTCCGAGAACAATGGTTTACTAGGTAAGTCTGCTGCCACCTAGGCCCAATTTCATAGCACTGCTTAAGAGCCGATTTTGTGCTTACTGTGCGATTTCCATTTCATAGCGCTGCTAACCGTAAGCACAGGAAAAGGCATGCTAACCTTCCGATGCTAACTGTAGGAAAATGAATGACGTAATAATGCAAATCCATGGTGAACGCGCAAGCTGGCCGCCTAACTTTCGTGCTAACCTGTGAAATACGCTTAAATTTTTCTGCTATAGTTAGCACGAAAATTTGCTTACCGTTAAGCAGCGCTATGAAATTGGGCTCAGAAATGAGCTTAACAGAAATGAGCTTAGCAGAAATGAGCAGGATACCACTCACAGTCCCTCAGGGCATAGTATACCATTGGCGCTGGAATATTGAAAAATAAAAAACATTGAAAATGCACGAGAGGTCCGATTAGAAGACATCCAAAATGAACAGTTTCTAACCAAGCCCCTGCCCCCTTCCCTTTCCCATGCCAATCCCGCCCCCAAAAGGGGCTTTCTTGTTTGGCAGCAATCATCTCACCCAAACCCTGAAGCGTCCGATTAGATCACTGATTTGGAAGCATCGTTATTGCAGCGCTCCTCCAGAAATTCAGAAATATCACAAAATAAGGGTCATGTGTCAACTTCAGACAAGCTAGATAACGGCCAGTTCTTTGTTTCACTCTTCCTCGGACTCCCCGCAGAGGGGCCCGGCGGAGCTCTTTGTTTGTACGCGCTCATTTAGAACAAAATAATAAGAAACTAATAATGTCACAGGAGGGCGCTCTTGAGAATATAAATAGGACCAGCTGCTGGTGTGGCAGATATTAATGTACCCACGTGTGATGATCGGGGATAGATTATTTCGGAAATTCCCGGACGATCATGAATGTGCGATGTGTCGAGATCTGAAGTAAGGTAACCATTGTATCCTTGTTTTTGTTTTGTTTCTAGCAATGGTATACTATTATGAATTGTGCACAATTAACTGTTGTTGGCCACTCGTTGACACAATAGACAAATAGTGTAACGTTTCATCCCATTTTTGGTGTCATGAATGTAGATTTTAGCAGACGACAAATCTGAAGTTGGCTTTTGTTTAAAATGCTCATACATGTGTCGTGTTCATGTGACTAATGTAGTTCATGTACAACAATGGAGTCTGGGAGTACAGTGGTACAACATGGTAAAAAAGTGGTGATGTAGGATCCTAATTTACTGGAACTACCATCGTTGCTGGGACCGGTTAACACTAGCTCGTAGCTGTTGTCAACCCGTAGAGCAAGGATTTTGCTCTATGAGTATGATGGGTCACCGAATTTTGTACAGAAAAATATCACATCAGTAAACATTTATTATTTAAATTAAGTAAATCTTTTCTTTAATCTTAACACAGGAAATTGGTTGTTCACATAATTAAAATTAAATGTTCCTGCTAACGATAAACATAATTGAATTGTTTACGATAATGGGTTTATCTGTCCTAAGGGAGACTTTTGAACAGTCAATTTTCACGGTTCTTACCATTAACCTGTACTAGTACTCAAACTCATATTTACACACGTAGTACTGAGCATGTGTGCGGATGCTCAGAACTGTAAAAAAAGGACCGTTGTGTCTGCAGCCGCCAGCGTCTCGAAAGTCTCCCATTGCATTGGAGTATTATGTATATGACAAGTTGTTGTGGGGTGTTGTTCTTAAAGCCAGAGATCGGACCTAGGTTGCGTTTAAAATATGTTCTTGGTTGAAATGATAACTAAACTATGTGTGCAGGCGAATCCGAGGCAGACTGGAGAATTGGGGTTCAATCTTGCTCCTGGTGGTTTGGGGAAATGTACAATAAGATGCTGTCACGCATAAATCGCACACAGTTCGTCAACTTCAGCACTAACTTATTAAGCACTGGGAACAGGATTGAGCGCTAACCCTCCATACTGCCTTAAGATTCTTTTGCACATCATACTTCCTGTACTTCCAGATGGTGTGTGACTGTGAGTTCTCATTTCAACCAGTTATGCCTTTTACTATTTTTTATGGGACAATCTGGCGTGTCAATCAAAAAAATGTTTTAAAAACATTGAAATTATTATAGAAGCAATAGAAAATATGGAAATTTTTAAATTTCAAATGTACAGATTTCAAATGGAGGGGAACGTCTCCCCACCCCCCCCCCCCCATCCCCATCAGCCGCATTGCCTGTATTTGCACTCAACCATGCATGTAGCACAAGCAAAAACAAGCTTGCACCCAGACTACCACAACAAAAAGAAAATGGTAGTCCAGTTCAGAACAACTTTCTGCGCGCAATGAGCACCATGCTTCTTGCTAGTCTTGTCCTCAAGTCGCTATTACTGGCTCTGTTTGGTTGTCACCGCAACAATAGGCCGTGTTTTTGACAGCAAGAGGGAGCAAATGTCTTACACTGATTACATTGTAAAACTGTAAATTAAAAAAAAAACTCAAAAGCTGTATATTAACTGCTTTACTAGAAGTCTAATTGCATCTGGTTTACCACACTATTTCCATGGTTTGATTGACCCCAAATCTAACAAAGGGCGCCCTCATGCAGTCAAAAATAAGACCTATTGGTGGCTTATACTTCTACACTGCAGTGCCAGTAGCCGATTTCACAAAACTTTACGCAGCTGCGTAAGTTCACTTAGCGCAAGATTTATTGTGTGGGTGGTGCACAACTTACGCAATAAATGTTGCGGAAGTGGACCTACGCATTTGTGTTAAGTTTTGTGAAATCGGCTGCAGGTGTTTTTGGAAGCTTCTATTCTAAGAGTTAAAAGTTTTTTGAGAAAAAACAAAAACACTAAATACAGTCGATGGCATTTTTTGCCGGTCAGGCGGCATGCTGAGCAACTTCTTTTTTTTTACATGGACTTCTGTAGAAAAGGGACTTCATAGATTTAAAGACAAAGATTTACCAAACTCCTTTTTATCCTTGATTTCCAAATTAGCAAAGGGGAGATTTGAGGTCTTCTTGTCGCCCTGTTTGAAGCAGTTGGTAGATTGACTTGTCAGATTCAGGGATTGACGAGGCGCCAGGCTGTACAGCAGTCATAATGGCATCAACTTCAAAGTCGTCCAAAACTGAAAATGCACAAACACAGTTGCAGGGTAAGGAGTGTCTTTGCAACAACAGTTTTAAAAACAATATCCACCATTTGAGTTGTAATTTGATTTCATATTTTTTTTCCACAGTATACTTAAAATCCAATATAAAAAGCCTTCAAGGCCAATTTGAAGAAAACGGCAGAAGTAGACAAATAGGACAAGTTCTTATTTGAACTCCGTAGTCTCCAGATACACTCTACTTAGTGGCAGTAGAGAAAGAAAAGTACTAAGTTATGATAAAAACAGTTAATAAAGCAAAGTAGATATTAACACACTGGTGTTACCGCAAACCAAGATATAAATCGTTACTCCACCACGTGATAACCTCAATCCACATATTTTCACAGTCCCACACATCTTGAAGTCTTGTAATAGCTTTTGTTGTTGTGATCCAATGTGCATCAGGAGTCCTGGATGAGCTTGGACAAGTTGAGATGAAGCTGGATTGTGTGAGGAAGCGGATTGATACGCTGGTCCAACAGCAAGACCAGCTCCTGGGCAAGAAACAAGAGCTGAAAACCAAAGCGGATCAGTTGCAGACTCTTTGCCAGAAACTAGAAACAGCAAGAGGGGACTTCCAGAAGTCAGGTAAATGCCAAGTGCATGGCATGTCTCTGCCGAGCTGTCTAGAGCACCGGACTCAAGTTCAATTAGTTCAATATTTAATTCATTCAGTAACATCAGAAGTTAAAAAGACGTCTTGATTGATTCCCCAGATTTCTCCTGGTCTGAAGAGCTGCATCACTTGAAGAAGTCAGTGTTTGGAATCAAGACCCTGAGATCAATGCAGGAGCAAGTAATGAACACGACTATGTCTGGAAGAGACTGTCTTCTGGTCATGCCTACTGGAGCTGGAAAGAGCCTGTGCTACCAGCTACCTGCACTCCTGACAAAAGGTAGTGAGTTTGATCCCCTTAGGAGAGTTGGAGATGATCCCAAGAGAAGACTGGGGAGGGTGTAGATTGAAGACCTTACCCTTAATCTCTTGGTACCATTTACTAAGTAGTAGCAACAGGTATACAGTATGACCTTCTTTGGAGACTTGAATCAAGCCCCTCATGCCCCTTAGATTTTCTCTGGAGAAGTTGTGGTGGTGTGATGGGACATTAAGCCGTACATGTAGGTCCCGTGTACTAGGATAGGTAGTGCACGTAAAAGAACCCAGAACACTTATCGTGTTTGTGGTTCACATGGCAAGCACCCTTATCTACAGGTTTCCTCAGGCTTGAGAGCTACAGTGATTAAGTTCACTTATGAGGCATCCTTGGTTTCATTACCAGAAATATATAATAATAATAATAATAATAATTTCTTGCTGTTTCCCATTCATCCGGTTTTTGGCGCTAATTGTAATCTTAAAAACCCTTCTCATATGATGTCACTAATCTATTGCTCGCTATGCTGGAGTACTTACACGCGCACGTCAGGCAAACACGTTACTAGAATTGCGCAAAACGTGCTAGGAGACACAACGCTGGATGGCACTATGTGCACATATCTCACATGTGTATAGTCCTCCAGCATGGCAGACTTCTCATGTTGCTGTAGAAGTTTGTCATCAGTGAGAAGGCTCTATCCTGTTGATGACGTTTTGGAACCGGAAGTGCGATGTAAACAAATGATATGCAAACATGTACATGAACATTCGTTACCCTGCGCTTCCGGCTCCAAAACGTCATCACTTACCAACAGGATAGTGTGTATGCATCACCGCATTCATCGATCACGTTAATGACCAGTGTCTTTCTTCTTGCGTACTGACTTTTAAATCGCATCCCTCTGTAGGCGTGACGCTAGTGGTATCTCCCCTTGTGTCACTGATGGAGGACCAGGTTCTTGCCATGGAGGAGCTTGGTGTGCCAGCGGCACTGCTATGTTCAAGCACATCTCCAGAGCAGGTACTTATATACCTTCAGTCTAAATAAGTTTTGAAGATTAGCTGCAGCACTGTTTATTTGGGGCGGGAAAGAGCATGCATCTGTCAGTGTGAGAATTATCATGTGTGTTGACCCAATTCACCTGACGCCATTGTGACAGGGTAGAAATAGCTGGTGTTTATGTTAGAGTTGATTTATACCTTTCCACTGATAACATTTCCCCCCCCCCACCCAAGCTCTTCCAGCATCCCTTTAGTTAACTTCTTAGAAAATTCCTTGTAATAAACAAAGAGCCCTCTTGTGTAATCCTCAGTAGTGTGGTTAGTCACCCCTTGTAAAGGTAATTAACCTGAAATAGCAGCCTGCCAGCGCAAGGGGAACATCACACTTTTTTCTACCCTGTCACACCATCACAAGAGCTCTTGGTCGCGCCATTGTTGGAGTCAGTTTCCCCATATGTTGAACTGTGTTAGGCGACGCGCCCGTGTGTACACCCTCACCATATCTTTACATGTAATTTGACTCCTAAAATGGAAGACCATGGGTAGACAGCAGCGATGTGGGACCTCGGTGCAAGGGGTCAGTGGCTGACAGCATTATCAATCGTCCGTTAAAACAGCATTGTCCAAAACAATCTTCTTGTTGAAGTTTAATGCCATTCAGTGTTATTGTTGTTTATTCTGGCCATTTCCCAAAGTACGTACAACGCAAAATACACCTAGCATTAATTCAGGATAAAGAATACCAAACTAAATGAACAACTAAATGAATTAAGTGAAACAAGACAACTGAGAAAGTTTGGATGGAAAATGAGTGTAGAGGGGGGAAATGAGAGTAGAGTGGAAAAGGATAGAATAGAGAAAGAGGGGGTAGGGGAAGGTGTGTGAGAAACAAAGATAGCCCATTTCAATCTGGACGAGATTGTGGCCAGTATTGACCAAAGTGACTCGAAAGCCTGTTGATTATGTGTGTTAACGCTTACATTCATGCCTCTTAGCTGCCGGGCAATTTCGGTAGTCTAGTTGGTAAGACATCTGCTCTAGAATGGCGAGGGTCGTGGGTTCGAATCTCACCCGAGGAATATGCCTGTGAGTTTTTTTCACAGGACTCGGGTGGGGGGGGGGAAGTACTGAGTATACAGTGCTTAAAACACATCGGTGTATGGGCAAAAAAAAAAAAATAACATAAATAAAAATTATTATCTATTAAAAAAATTCATCTATTACATTCATGCACTTTTTTTTCCCTTGGTGTTTTGTCATTGCTATACTGGTATTAAACACTCAATAATTTTGTCATGTCCAGTTGAAGGCAACCAACGCTGCCATGCTGGACGATGACGCCCCTCTGCGCCTCCTTTACGTCACTCCGGAGAAAGTCGCCAAGAGCAAGCGCTTCATGGCCCAACTTCAGAAGTGCCACCTCAAGGGACGGCTGGCCAGGATCGCCATCGATGAAGTGCACTGCTGTAGTCAGTGGGGACACGACTTCCGGCCAGGTGAGTGCTTTTCATTGGAACTGGTTCACGGTGATCATATTACCTGTATCGTTCAAATCTAGATTCAAAGTAGCAAGGGAAAAACAATCACCCTCTTCAGCCTTATTTTTCATGTCATGGTCTTGATGCACTTTAATGATCAGCAAAAAAATACATTAAAGAAAAATGTGAAGAAAAAAGGGTACATTCTGGGCAAATGGTCAGTGATACACACATTAAGCTTATTTTGACAACTTTATTAGCACAAAATACATTTTGTTTGTACACGTATATTTGAATCAGTGAGTGTCCTCCATTAAGAAAATTTTCTATTTCCTTACAAGAGCAAAGTAACATGCCTGTATTTTAATATAGAGAGGTTTCATGTGACGTCACCCAAGACCTTTTTCTAATGCTGTGTGCACAAACAGACGCTGGAAATCATTCAGCAGACGACGCGTCAGCCATTGAGTTTGTACATGGCCGTACCCCAACATGGCTGCGAAATGAACTTTTCCCGGGGTCACACAACCATCCTATAGAGATTTTTTCTATTCTTGCCAATCCAACAAAACGTTAAGAGATTTTTTTTTTCTCCAGTGTCAAATTTACATCACAAGTAATATTCCTGTACATTTGGACGTTACAGACTATAAGATGTTGGGTGTGCTGAAGAGACAGTTTCCAGAGGTTCCAGTACTAGGCCTGACGGCCACAGCAACAGCCAGCGTACTAGAAGATGTGAAGAGCTTGCTCAACATGCATGCATGCATCATACTGAGATCATCGTACAACAGGGCCAACCTTCTCTATCAGGTACAAACAATATTATACAAACGTTTGGTGATCCGCAATAAGTGTAGAGGTTTATAAACATCGTATTTAACCCTCCTGGGTAATATTTCCCAGTGAGTTGACCAAAGATTATAAAGCGCCGAAGGTGCAAGATGGGGAACTGGGCCTATATCTATTGTTGGAACGTGAAATACGTATGGGCGCCATTTCGGCAAGTGACTGCTTTTGTTTCCCATTGATAGCAATTGTCATTGTCTACACTGGTCCGCATGTATCAACATTGTATCAATAGAGTCACTTGCCGAAATGGCGTCCAGTGAGATTTCACATTTCGGCCAGAGTTCCCCATCTTGCGCCTACGGCGCTCTATAATCTTTGGAGTGGACCAACCGTTTGAAACTATTCAACAGCATGGGTTGTGTATCGGGGCACAACTGTGCACAGAACTGAATGTGTACATGTGTGTATTGTGTAGATGCATTCACCACACGGTCCTACTAATTGCCGACCCCTGCCGACCCCTACCGACAACTCATTCCAAATGCACTCTTAGTCACTGGTTTAAGCTTTAAATGGTAGATAATGTTACTTTAAGTCCTAGAAGCCTTATTTTTACTTCTCTGATATAAGAGAAATAAGTATTTTCAATCACGGAATGTGATTTTCCGCGAAGCTGTAGTGCTGTCCGCCATTATGCTCGATTATGCGTAGTGGACTAAACCATTTATCGATGGGTATAGTAAACTTTTGTATGACAACAGAGGGCGCCCTTCTAAAATGGCGCGTTAATTGAATATTCTACAAAAAGCATATGTGTAGCATTTCTAGTTTGATGAAAATAACATTTACATATGAACATTTTTAAACCTTTTCTCGTCAAGAAAAAAATGATTCAACACGAGTATAGAGGATTAATTCTGGAATTATTTCCCGATAAAGTTTATAGGGGCGCCCTCTGTTGTCATACAAATTTTAAGTATACCCATTGATAAATGGTTTAGTCCACTACGCGTAATCAAGCATCATGGCGGACAGTACTGTCGCTTCGTGGGAAGTCACATTCCTTGATTGAAAAAACTTATTTCTCTTATATCAGAGAAGTAAAAATAAGGCTTCTAGGACTCAAAGTAACATTATCTACCATTTAAAGCTTAAACCAGTGACTAAGAGTACATATGGAATGAGTTGTCGGTAGGTTTTTTTGAGTTGTCGGTAGGGGTCGGCAGGGGTCGGCAATTAGTAGGACCCTTCACCACATGATACCATATTGCATTCAAGAACACAGTGAATGATATTGCATGGTCAGACAGTAGGAGGGTTGACTTTGTACTGTGTTGAAGCATTCACCACATGATATCATAGCAGACTGGCATAGTGCATCTATCATTCAAAACCACGGTGGATGATATTGAATGGTCCTACAGTAGGACTGTGTACTGTGTGGATGCATTCACAGCGTGACACTCACAACATTGCATGCTGGCGTAGTTTATCTGTTTAGATGGATGCTGCTTACTTCACTGTTTCCATTTCTTGCAGATTTGTCAGAAGCCCAGCAATCAAGCAAGCTTCAATGAGAAAATTGTGAATTTGTTGAACGGACGTTTCAAGCACAAATCAGGTTTGTCCCATCCTTTGTCATTTTCAGTCTAGTAACTTTGCCATTGTTTCTGTCGTCCACTGTACCCTCCCCTTCCCCCTCTCTGTCACCCTCTGTCACTCTCTATGTCACCATCTCTATCACCCTCTCTGTCACCCTCTTCACAATGAGCTTGCATTTTCTTAACTGCTAACTAGAACTGCGAGCAAGTTTAGCTTGCCTTATGCTGTGCTTATGATAGACAGTAGTTATGAAACGGAAACTTTGTTAAGGGCCGCCCCAACCGAGTAGAAAATGTCTGCTTAGAGGCTATATGAAATTAATCCCTTGTCCCCCATCTCTACTTTCTTGTAGGTAGTAGGTATGGCTTATCCATTTGATTGGTCATCGTGATTAGTTTGTTAAGACACTGTTAGTACTGGTGTATATTATACAAATATTGGATGCGTATGAGTGCATTGTGGCAGAATATAATCATGAGATGAAGTCTGGACTATTCCATTTCAAAGGCCACATTTCACCGAGTGATTATATTCTGCAGCAATGCACGAACAAAATGCATTCAATATTTGTTTTGCATACCTCAAAAACTTAGCTCCTTGTCATTTGAATTTTTTTCACAATAAACACAAAATAGAAAAATAGACACGAAAACTCGTCCACCCAACACTCTGAATATTCTTCAACAAAACCTTCTAAATAATGTGGACGACTCCAGAAACTGCAAATAATCATTCTAGAAACAATGACGGCAGTCAAGGCGTAAACGAGTTCTAAGCTGACTTCCCAAACTTTATGAATTGGTCTCATGTTGAACTTTCACAAAGGTCAATTTAAGGTCACGTGGTGTGTTTTAACCAATAAAGATGCTTTATGAATAAAGTCGATTTAATCGTGCCTGCCAATACACATTTTGAAAAATGTGACCGATTATATCGGCCAGGGACCCTGCTCTAGTTGTTTATGCAATATTCTAGCCGTTGTCATAACCAAAAATTGCCTTTAAACATGACTTTCTGAATGCACCTCAGATTAGGCCATTTCGTGTCGTGGCCGAGTGGTTAGTGCGTCGGACTCAAGCTGTGGTGTCTGAGTCATCGGAGTGTGGGTTCGAGTCCCGGGTATGACACTTGTGTCCTTGAGCAAGGCACTTAACCATAATTGCTCCGTAAAAGTTGGGGAGGTAGAGCCTTCTGCTCTACCAGCCAGGCTTCTGATAGATGATACCTAAGCCTACATCCTTACGGACTGTAAAGGGGGTTAACCTGTTTCAGCCCCAGGAGTAGGTGGCAACAGCCCCTGGATAAAACAGTTGATTTGTAGCCCACACCTCGAGTGGCTTACTGGCCTTGTGTGTCTGGCGACTTCCATAAAAAAAATAAATAAAAAAATCACTTATCCAGCTTTCCTTTACTTGATTACCTCTTAAGGCATTATCTACTGTCTATCCAAGAAGAATACAGAAGACGTGACGGAAGCCTTGCGTAAGAGCAACATCAGTGCAGAGCCTTATCATGCTGATCTCAGTGCTAGCTTCCGGAGTGCGGTACATGGACGATGGAAGAGAGGAGACACACAGGTTTGTCTCCCCTAGTTGCTCAGCCAGCCTAGATTTCCTTCCACGACTTTGGAGACCTATTTTGTTTTTTTGGTGTCCTTAGATAAATGGTTTATTTATTCAAAATAAAAGAAAAAAGACATCAAAATCAGAAGATTGAACTGCGTCTAATTTTGTACGTTGTCCTTGTACAATTTAGAGGAAGGCATTTGTCCCCACCCCCCCCTCAATTTTGTCCCCCTCCCCTGGCCAGCCCAAACACACTGAAACTGAGTTTTGAAAATATAGTGAATTTTAGTTCTGTGCACACAGTTGATCCACCACATCATTATCTTCTTTTGATCTAAACAAAATATTCTTCAAACTACCATTGATGTTTATTTCACTCGGTTTTTATACATTTGGAAATATTTGATTACCAAAATGTTTTCTTACCTCTCACTTGCCCACCCCCCTACCAACCCTCCCTCTTCCTGATTGGACAGTTGTTTCTTTCCTCCATGGTTGTACAAATAAATGGCCAACTTTATTTCTCTTAAATACGAATACTGGGTGGGGTTGTTGACGGAAGTTAAACATAATCTTAGTTTTTTCTTCATTTATTGAAGGTGGTAGTAGCAACGATAGCCTTCGGTATGGGAATTGACAAACCAGACGTCCGCTTTGTCATCCACCACTCACTCAGTAAATCACTGGAGAATTACTACCAAGAAAGTGGAAGAGCAGGTACGAGAAGAAAAAAATTCAAGGATTGTATTCTCAGTAGACTCAAAGACTCGAGACTGGGTATAAATAAACAACAAGGTGACTAGGTTCTCTTACGTGCATTACACAACACACAGGCTTTATGTCCCATCAGAAGAACAAACAAATTATGGTTAAGTGTCTTGCACAAAGACACAATTGCTGTATTGACCAATCACAGACGTGATTGTGCAACCGAAAGTCAGACAAAAGTCAAACAAACCTAGTACATATGGCGCGCATGCACAGTGGGCAGAGCTTAGTGGATCGGTCTGTTGGTATGACCAGGACCTGAACCTACAGTCTGACAACACCATAAGTCGAGTCTGATGCATTACACCACTCGGCCATGTGACTCCATAATCACTCAATAATAGCGATGCTTCTCTTTTCTGATTTGTAATAAGGGCGTGATGACAAGCCAGCAGAGTGTCTCCTCTTCTTCCACATGTCGGACGTATTTCGTCAGAGCGGTATGGTCATGGTGGAGCAGACTGGTCTTGAGAAACTCTACACGATGGTTTCTTACTGCATCGACCAACACCGGTCAGTTGACAATTTGACCAAGTGATTTAAACACTTAAACGTCAGAGTGAATTTGTCATTAAGATGTTCCCCGACTTGTTGCCTCCTCCTTGGATTTTAAAAAATGACTAACTTGGAAATGTTCACGTCTTTGTCAGGTGTCGTCGCAAGATTCAGGCAGAGCACTTTGATGAGGAGTCGCATACCAGCAAACAGCAGTGTAATGGAATGTGCGATAATTGCAGGCAGAAAGAGAAAGGTGAGCTTGAGTCTAATATGATTTTAATGTGTCAAGACTTTCAGCGGTGTTGTCCAGGCTGTGTCAATACGTTAGTAGGCGGGGCTTAATGGATCGTTCTATTCCCGAAGGAGTGTAGCTATGATGGGGGTCACTTTTTATGTCAGTTACTGGATCTGTCAAGATAAACAAGGCCCATACTTTATCATCCCCCTATCAGCCCCCTTTTCATACGAACGAGCCAATTCCAAGGAAGTAAAACCCCAGAAAGGTCCTGGGTAAATTTTAACTCCACTGCCACCCCATGTTCTTTTCAAACTTGGTGCAACTTTCCTGGGGAAAATGAACACTCCGTATGCCAACCCCCGGGGGGGGGGGGGGGGGGGGGGAGGGGGGTGTTATCTCGCTGAATCTTCTATTCCTAAGCAGGGGTAATTTTTTTCCCAGGAAATGGCTATTTCCCGGGACTTTGCAAGGGTTATCAATTCAAATGTGAATAGGTCACCCCAATTTTCCTTGGAATTTCCCGTGAAATATGTCGTGTGAAAGGTGCTTTAAAGGTACAATACAGGATTAGTATTCATCCAAAAAATTGTTTTATTAGTATCAGTCTTAGGTAAAGATTACTGTTTATAAAGTTCATACCAGTACCAGTCTTCCATAGAAATATTTCTATTTGAAATACTGTCAGAGTCAGGAAAATAGAACTTGAAGACCCCGGATTTTAATTTCGGTTGTAACAATTGAAATTAAGGACAATGTGTTTACTTGCTGAGAAGGTTGCACGGTTTTTCACTATTTTCTCCTGACGAAGGATTGAGCCCAATCTTTCACAGGTTTGTTTTTTCATGTATATATTGAATCACACAAAGTAAGAACACTGCACTGTCAGCTTTACCAATCCTACGTTTTACCTTTAATTGTGAAGCTATTTAGTTCTGAAGATACATTTTTTTTCTTCTTCATATTTCGGTTCAAGTTTGGTGAAATTTGACTAGACTGATCATTTTGTGTTCATGCTGCATTCAGAGATTGTTTTTTTTTTACACACCCTTGCAGTTCATGATCTGAAACTGAATGAGTACTTCGCTACCCTCCTGGAAATACTGCAGGCAAATAGCAAGAAGAAAGCACGCATCACTCCACTGAAGCTGGTGGACATTTGGCTTGCCAAGAAACCTTCTCTGCAACTGGCAGGTAAGATTTGACCAGGGTTTTTCATCAGTACATGTATGTCTGCATCCTTTTTAAAAGGTGCCATTTCAGCAAAGTGTTTTTTTTTATTTAGCTACACCACTGCATCGTCATTTCATCAGATTTCGATCCCTTAGTGATTATTTTGGTTTTACCCTTACACCGATGTGTGAAAAGCACCGCAGTGCTTATCAACACTTCTTACCGGTGCTTATTTTGAGTGTACAGTGCACTGGATTCTCAAAATCCACATGAGCTCTTCTCAGGTGGAGTTCGAACCCAGGACCCCTGCCATTCTAGAGCAGATGTCAGAAACCCTAGACCACCGAGTGTGCCCGGTGACAAGAGGCCAGTTTGAACCCTGTCATTAGCAGCGGGTACTACAGGCTTATTTTCTATTTCGTTTTAGTTTTTATGCGAATAAACTCAAATCAAATCACTATACAACAGTTTAATAGATATAATAATTGCATAAGGGATAAAGAATATTATTTCAGGTTTACCAATAACACTGGAGTAGTAAGCCTGTGATTTTTTTTTCTGCAGGACTGGTGGGGGGGGGGGGGGGAGGGCGGAGGTGGGTGATTGAGGCACTTGGTAAACAGTGCTTATCACACATCGCAAGACAACTTCCTTTTCCAGGCAGGGGACACATTTGCGTGTAAACAGGACATCCGACACCATCTGGTTAGATTGTTGCGGAACCCAAAAACTTCATCGTTCTAATAATGTGTGTGTGTTTTGCTCTTCCCGGGCAAACTGCTTCTTTTCTCTGTTTGACTTGTTACTGATTGGTGGTCTTAATCTCCTAACAGGCATGACAGGGGATTATTGGGAAGGGTTCCTCATATAAGTTATTATAACACCTCTTCCTTTGATTCTATCTGTTGATTGGCCGAACGTGCGTCACGTGGTGTTGTGTATTTTTACTATCACACTGCACACCGACCAAAAGAACTATTAAATGGTAGGCCTACTATCCAATGACAACCTCGAACCCGGTAAAACAATCAAATAATACGTGCATTTGAAATACGATATGAGAACGAAGGCAGTGTGGTACCCCGCTCTTTATTTTTGTCAAGATTTCCTGTCAGATTTTATACAGTTATATGAAGACTGATAAACGCACAGTTGTTTAACAAATATTACCACAAAATGGATGAAATTGAGGTGTTATAAAACAAATATTGATTGCTTTATCTCGTGGCGTAGTAAAACTAGTCACTCTCGGTGATCCCCGGAGCCGCCTATCTTCCCTCGGCTCCGCCTCGGGAAGATAGGCTGCTCCGGGGATTATTTCAAGTGACTAGTTTTACTACGCCACTCGAAGCAGTCAAAATTTGTATATAACCATTCAATAGCTATTGAACTGAAGAATTTGTAAATATTAAAGGTGAGAGGTCACATATTCTTAGCAGATGACAGCTTTATGGAACTATTTCTGAGGAGTAGGTACTGAAATTGTTCCAAGCTAGCTTGCAGGTTAAAAACAATCTTATAAATTATTTTACTAATGGAAATCGAAGCTCTGTTGTGTGTTTCTTAAAAAAAAAAAAAATTGGCTTTTGCAGGTGCTAAACCATCCCTGTTGAGTCGCCTGGATTGTGAAGCCATCTTATGCTTCCTTCTCCTGGAGGGTTTTCTCAAGGAGGACTTCCACTTCACTCCCTATGCAACCATCACATACATCTTACCAGGTCCAAAGGCAAATGGTTCCACCAACGGGGATGCAGTCATCTTTAAGTATCGCCCGTCATCTGGATCTGAGCCTACTGACACAGAAGCATCCTCTACCGGAAATCAAATGCCAAAGACGTCTCTTAGCGAATCAAAGGGAAGGGGGTCATCTGGGGAGGGTAGAGGAAGCACTGGAGGTGGTAAGAGTGCACCCTCTACAGGGAATCAAAATAAAGGTTCGAAGGATACTGAAAGCCAAGCTGCAAAGAGGAAACGGGGAGTCCCAGATTCACAGATGCGGTCAAAGAAGGGTAGTGGAAGCGGGGACGTGAAGAAACGAAAAGTGTGATTGTTCTCCAGCCTGGCTCTTCGTTCTTCAGCCTTAAACCTCATTTTGTAGCCTCACCATCATTATATTGCCTTTCAATCAAAGTATCTTGTTTGATCGGTGTACGGAGAGAAATGTTAACAATAGTTAAAAGATATTCTGTTAGTTTTGACATATTTTTTTTTAATAGACTTTATGCACTGACAGCATAATGCCAGTATCTTATGGGGTAAACCGATAATGAAACATTCGTAACACACGGCCGTGCACATGTGGCGCACAGGATGTGATGCTCAGGATGGGCCAATGAGCAACCTCCGTTTGACCTGTACGCGAGGGCACCCCACTGCAGTGACGTCATGTGCATAAGGTCAACTGTTTGCATCAAAGCAAAATTTAAAAACACTGAAATCTGAAATCGAAGCAACTACATTGTCAAACAATGTACAGCCTAATATTACAAAAGTTAACTTTATGAAAAGGTTCAAAGCCTGTTACAGAGAATGAGAGATCATGCCATTTGGTTTTACTTTTTTTTTTAGTTGAAAAATGCATGACTTGCAGCTTTTACAGATAGCAATAGTTCAATGTTAGGTGGTTTTATGTTTTGGACAATTTCAAAGCTAACATGGCATTTTTACGCATGCAAAATAGATAAATGCTAGTTAATGCAAAATACTAACATAGCTGTATCTCTCATAGGCCGTGTTCGAAATTGCGGCTACTACTACGGCTGTGGCTGGATCGCCGCATCATCATGCGTTGAAGTTTAAGGCATCCATAGCAACACCCTTAGCAACAGCCACAGCTGTAGCCGTAGCCGCCTATTCGGATATGGCTTTGTATTTGAATTGTGATTGAAACAGAAGCTAAAATGTTAAATGCAATGACGTGCATGAGTTGTATCTGCCTCGAGTAGGGTGAAAATGTAGACATTATTTTAAAGTGCAATGTATTGAAAGTTTTGGCTGATGCAAGCTGTAGTAAAACTACAAATACAATATATATAACCAAAGAAAACAAATATGTGACTGACCTGAGTGAAAGACTAAGAATTCAGGTCATTAAAGCTGACAGCTGTAGATTAACATAAATTTATGATAATGAATGTCTAAATTCAAGAGATATTGAGCTGAGTGGTGATCTTTAGGGGACAAAAACCTCATCAGTCTGGCCTTAAAAATAATAATATTAAAAATAATAATAAAGAATGTTCAGTTATTGTGTTTGATAACAGCGGTAATCGTAAGAATAATCGAGTCTAATTTTAGTTTCAGCCTTACGCTGGTACGTGATAAGCACTGTATACTCAGAGCTTTCCCAAGTACTGTGGAGAAAAATCCACAGGTGGGATTTGAACCCACGACCTCTGCGTTCTAGAGCAAACATTTTGACCACTAGACCACCGAGCGTGCCTCGGTGATGCGAGGCCAGGATGGATTGTGTAACTTGCAGCGGTTACTACAAACAATTAAATCAACATGATAATTTGCATCGGGGATCTTAAAGACTATGATAAAGAGTATGGTAACAACCAAAACTATATTATTTAACCCCAATGCAAATTATTAATCTTTTAATATCATCATTTTTTTTTCTTCTCGGAACCACCACTTCTTCAAAGAAGAGATTACTTTTACATGGTTCTCGCCCAGAAACTGGTTTCATTTTCATTTCATTGCTTAATTCTGGTTGTGAAGCCAACGATACTCAGAAAAGCAAACTTAATCACTATACTAGCCAAGAACCCCATGGAGAGAAGACAAGGAAGGAAGTTTCAGTTTTTGATGTGGGGAGGAAAACCCCAGAGAATTATTCCATGGGGAAACTCTTGCAATCAGGTAGGGACTGGAAACCCGATCCACATATAGTGCCCCCGGTGGGATTCGAACAGGGGTCCTAGAGGTGGAAGGTGAGGACAAGTTCTTAAAAAAAAGAATTTTTTTCGACGGAAATCAGGCCATGCAACTTTAACACATTAGTTTTTGAAGGCTTCACCTGGCATCAAATGCTCATACTGATTTATTGCTAAGGCAGTGTTTTTTTGTCAGTATGGTCATGCCGAAAGAAAATTATATTATTGGTCAAATTAAAGGGAGTGCATGCAACAAAAGCTAACGTCAAAGGCTAATGTCGTCACTATACACCAGGTACCCTCTGTGCATTCCAGGGCAGGCAGGATACTACACTGCTCATATGAGAAATTTACATTGGTATCATCATAACCAAATAAAATAAAGAATTGTAAAAAAAAAAATAATAATATACAGCTGAACAAGTTTTGATATGTGCCCCCCCCCCCTTTTCTGTATACATCAAAAATTGAAAAGAAAAAAATGTATGGTACAATTGCCATAAAATGTAAGGTTTTAGCTGTGTACAAATTGTACCTGCAGAAGTCCAGGCTCTGTGGTTAATTTGTAAATGTGATAAAGTCAACTGTGAAGGGAGGGAGTTACAAAGGAGCTTTGCCTTTAAATTTCCAACAGTTTGACCTTTTTCCCCCACAATAGACCTTATGCACATGACATCATTTGAGTAGGGCGCCCTCGTCTAGAGGTCAAAATGAGGTTGTTCATTGGCCAATCCTGTGCGCCGCGCGTACAAATCTCTGCGTTTCCATTGTTACATCATTGATTTACCTCTAAGATGGCGGCGTGATGACGTCAATGCATAAGGTCTATATGAGTGTTCCCTTTGACCGCATGTTGTAGTGTTTTGCTTTGGGGCAGTTGGGGCTCAGTCATTCAGTGACAAAATTGTTGAAAGCTTTCATCCATAGTTAGTTTGTGTTCAGGAGAGTTCATATGTTGGGTTTTTATTTTGGATAATAACATAAGAAATTCTTCAATTTATGTGTAAAAATAACCCACCGAGTGACTGCTCTTTGTGTTTGACAAAAAAAAAAAAAAACTTTTAATTCGGATTTATACTTGTACCAATGGTTTATTGCAAGGAGAGGTTCACGTTGATGCTGCTGAAATAAAATCTTCTGGGTTTTGCAGTAGTAACATTCAAATATCTTTGAAAAAGTTATGGTGGCCCCAAGTAAAAAAAAAAGCAAGTGGTGGTTATACATTATATCCTATGCTATAATTTTTCTTGAAATAATAACAAAAACAATATTTAGTATTGTTATTTTTCACAAACTTAATTTGACAAAAACTCGGTATAAAGTGGATACTTGCACCAACCATCTAAATTTTGATCTTTGTGA
Organism: Marthasterias glacialis; assembly: GCA_911728455.2. NCBI lineage: Eukaryota > Metazoa > Echinodermata > Asteroidea > Forcipulatida > Asteriidae > Marthasterias > Marthasterias glacialis. Next base: position 5,175,025 of record OU452219.1, read on the forward strand.
AAACAATTGTTTGGTTTTTGCAGCAAAAAATAAAATAAAAAATACAATTTTATTGAGGATCTTTTTGAAAGCTTTATAGTAGGGTGTTTACATGTTTCTTGAAAACTTGACAGTTTGGTTGAAATACACTTTAAGTCTTCCCAAAACCAATGCTATAGTGTTACTCTAAATTTAGAACCGTCCACACAATTTAATGTGACTATTGTGTTTGTATATGTCCCTAGCCAGACGACAAGGCAGGCTACTCTCAATAGTTTCGATGCAGACAATATTTCACATAATGAAAACATATAATGGTGTCATCAGTTCATGGTCAATATCCTGGTTTATGGGAACAGCACACTATTTAAAGGGTGTGAACGACACATTGGTAAAATTAAAAATATAAATGTTAACAGATTTGCACATAACCCTTTCAGTACCAAGAGATACTTGCAACTATTGCAATGGTGACCAGAGAAATTTCATCGACACGACTACTCACAATTTACGTTTTGAGAAATTACTGTTGGTGCGTGTGCCAGTGAGCCTCCATGGTATTAACCAAAAGAGGAAATAGTTCAGTGCCATAAGGACTCGGTGGTCATGAAGTGGAATGCCCTTTTAAGTACATCTGGCTCGGCGGTACTGAAAGGGTTAGTACCCGGTATAAAGATGGTCATTGTGGAATATTTTCTTAAAATGCTTCAGACCATGTAACCTGTGGCATCACATGTGTATGAAAGAGCAACAGAGCCTGGACTTCCTGCAGGCACAATTTGTACACAGCCCAACGGAGGAAAACATTAAATCTGATATTTTAAGGAGATTGACTGTACGATTGTTATCAACTTTTGACATGAAGAAAGGGGGCACATCAAAACTTGCTCAGCTGTTACTTTTATAACTCTTGAATTTATGTGGAAATTATGACACCAAAGTGTAAAATTTCCCATAATGACCAGTGTAGTATCTTGCCTGCCAGAAAGGCCCTTGAATGTACAATGTCACTCTTTTTGTAAACAGAGGTTACATGGTCTGTAGTGTTTGAGAAATTAGTAAAACAATTTTGATCTTGTGAGTCCAAAACATGGAAACATACAAGTTTTTTTAGTTTTTTTAATTCACTATTTTCTTGTGACCGATTGAGCTTAATTATTCACAGGTTTGTCATTTCATGTATATGTTGAGTCACATAGAGTGCGCAGATACTGTCTTTGACAATTAGCAATGTTGTCCGCGATCTTGAAAGTGATAGTCTAATATTACTGTGGGAAGAGTAAATCCATACCGATGCTAGTTTTCAAGAATCTTTGGCCTTCGATTTAACCATTGTTATGAAAATCAACATATGTTAATGTTTTTCGCATAACGGTATTTTATGGTTGCATGATTTGTTATGTTTGACAAGCTTATAAAAATTGTCTTGAAGGCTGGAACATTTTTTGAATGTACAAATAGACCTTTCTTTTGCAATGTCACAGCCGGAGTTTTTGCCAACCAAGGTTGGAGAAACTACGGAAAGCCATCAATGCAAAACAAAGACAGATAATCATAGTTTGCAAAAATGTTACAAAAATATAAAAAAAATAGTGTTTCATTTGTTGGAAACAAACAAACAAATAATTGGATATGTTTATTTTAAATATTACAGTTGAAAAATGTTGGATTTGGTCACAACAAGATTGAATGTTTTGCTAACATTTGGCTGCCCATGCCAACCGGGACGGTTGGTTCATCAACAAAGAAAGGCCTATAACTTTTAAAAATATTTTTAGAAAACTAGGCTGTTACCAATGTTGTAATACGTCTTTAACAAATATATCCTACCTTGGCTACTTCACACTTAACAGTCATGTATGTTTTTATTGCCGTATATAAATAAAAAAGCTATTATTTTTTGCCACACAGTTTTTTTTTTGTCCACATTCTCCCTTCAAATACTTGACTTGCTGTGTCCGGTACAGAAAGATCAGTTGATGTATGGCAGGAGTGTATTACAAACATATGGAAATAATATTTATTCATCGACAAGGCTTTTCATGAATATACTAGTTTAACATTGCTATTTGTTGTTCCGAGGAAAGACTATATGTTCCAGCTGACTTCATTTCAAGAAATGCGCCCTAATAATAATTGATATAACGCTGTTCGTTCACAAATGGATGCTCAGGTTCTGAGGCCCTTAAACATGGCTCGGTTTGTTTTTTCATATGCTAATAAAATTGCTTTGCGGTGAACTTAATGAATGACATATTAAAGTGACCTAGTTCAGTCAATATTTTAATGAAAGATTGATCAAATTAGAGGAAACATTTCATAAAATGGGATAATTCAAAAACGTGTGTCAATGACATTGAAGCTAGGTTGTTACTCCCTGAATCTACAAATACCTCCATAGAGGCCGTCATGTTTCTTTACATTAAACCACTTTATACAAGTAACAGCCGCTTTTCAACCTGCAGTCCAATGAAATTTTAAATACTTATTTTATCAGAATTAAAACTGCATCGTTCATTGAATCTATAAATTACAACTTAATTAAAGCATAGAGCAAGGAGACTAAAGTGATCACCACTTATGATACAAAAAAAACATTTCCAAGTAAGCAGTTGGTTTTATTTTCCACCTGCAATTTAGTAGCACAATATCATCAGGAATGGGTCAATGAGCATAGACCCCCAACTCTGTATGCAGCTGAGTGGTGGTGTAGGTGAACTAGCTTGCTTGTGGATTCCGGGTTGTGACACACCGACTGTTGGGTGTCTGTTCTATCACTGCATGTCAACTACGTTCACAGGCTGGCTGGTGCTTTTTCATCGTTGAGAATTTTTGAGCCAGAAGACCGAGGAACTGGTGTAGTTATACAGTGGGGCTATTTGTGGCATCATCATTACAAGGTACTTTCAGTCATTATCTGTTGATTGCTTCCGTTATAAATGCTTGTTACAAAATCAGTCAAAATCAGTGCTTGCTCACTTGCTCTTTGCATAAGTAGATCAAGTGGAAGAAGGGCAGGATCCTATGCTTATATCATGGAGGAATGGATATACTAATAATTGTGTAAATAACTGACCTTAATATATGCAACAGAAAGCACCGTTGAATACATTAAGGCCTGTTATGTGCACAATTAGTCTCTGTCAGAAGCATGCTAAGTGAGTGAAAGTGAATTGTTGTTTGATTTTTGTTTCTATGAATCTTTTGTGCAATCCACCCACAGCATGTAGGTTTGATCATATAGCAAATACCTTGGTTCGATGCATTATTGGATTTTTTTATGAAAGGGAAATTTAATTCCTGTCATCTAATTGTCAGCAAAGTCATCACAAAACCAGAACAATTTTCAGGAAACCGTTGGGTAATGATTGATGTTTGTCTGGGATTTTGTGCACCTATAAACACTCATTTCCATCTATAAAAGAAACTGCAAAAATTGTTAATGGCCCGATGTTTTGACCCGAGCAGAGTCTTTCTCAAAGGCTAAATGACAACTCAACACAAACACCTGCAAGTATTCTGGAGTAACAGAAGTAGTCAAGTACAGAAGTGCAAAGAGAGGGGAAGAAAGCAGTCAAAAGATTCAAGGGGTGAACAATGATAAAGAAGATTGGTGGGGGTAGAGGGAAGGCGCTGGTTTAACCATTAGAGGTTGGAAACACAAATGAAGAGGGAGAAAAAGTAATTAATTAGTGAACGAGATAGACTTTAATGGGGGACATCTGTGGGAAAAAGGAGAAGGCAATGACAAACAGTTATTAAACATTTCCTTCTTGGTTGTTCAGACCAAGGGGTTGAATGGTCTGGAGGCCAAATAAGGAATTCAATAAGAAACTCACACTTTCACAATCTATCAGATGGAAAAAAAAAATTTTTTTTGGGGGGGGGTACAGCTATACATTTTATAAAAAGTAAGTTTTGATATTCTTAATTGCAATAAATGTTTTTCTTGATCATGTTGTATCATACCTTGAATGTTTACCAAAAGGAATTTTTTTGAAGTGGCAGAAAAAAGGGGGAAAAACATCCACAACAACAACTACAACAACAACCCTAATTATGTTTGATCAGATTATTATGCAAACCAAGACTGACTTACACTCGCTGGGGATGCTGTGATGATTTATCACAAACAAAATAATAAAATGAGCGCTTGCAAGCTGCTTACCAACCAAAAGGACCTGTTGTATAAATGCAAACAATTGTTAATGGCTTCACGTTTCAACCCTAGCAGAGTCTTTCCCAAAGGCTAAAAGAGAATTCAAGCCTTTCAGAAAAACTCTGCGAAGGTCGAAACGTGAGGCAATATCAATTCTTTTTGACTCATCACTGAGTAAGAAAATGTATTTTGGGAAAGGTGGAGGCTCAACCCTTTGCCACTGAAATGGTAACATAATTGGAGAAGAGCGCACCTACAACTTGGGGCGTAGGATTTTAAGCATCGCATGGTGGAGTATGGTATTGGGTATTTTTGCTTTGCAAGAACATCATGTAATAATCCTCTGAAGTAGAGACGGTTCGTCACTCTCAAGGTTTGCCTGGTGTGCTCTAGTTGGCCTACAACCTCCTTACGATGACTGGAGCATACTAGTCAAAACAAGTGACTATCTCACAGCAAATTCAATTTTTCAGACTTCACAATAAGTCACAAGTGTCCAAAATAAAGCAGAATTAGCTTTAAACTTATATGTACAGACGAAAACTGCATTTCTGGCAGTACAAACAAAGCCATGTGTTGCAGTAGACAAAGCAGTGGGAATGTGTTAATATTTAATAAATTGAAAGTAATACCAGTGCTACCATTCACTAGTCCATTAACATCATATAACATTTATGGTAATTCTTGGTATCTAGGAAAGCTATTCATTTGGGTGTATTAATAACTCTGGGTGTTAGAAAACAACTGTTTATGTCTATGTACACAATATTTTGACATGAAAAATTGTACCAGTAAATAATTTTCTCAATAAAACAATTTCCTTTTTACAATCTCAATGTGGAATCACAAATTGTAATCCATAAATCCAAATACAATGATTGCATTAACAGCTGTTAATTTTATGTATATGGGGGCCATGTTTTCTAATGTACTAATATGTATCTCGATTTTTTTCGGGGGGGGGGGGACACTGGCTATGCTATAAATAGTTTTTCCACATTTGCCTTTTATCGTTTTATATGTATTTGTTTAGGATTCATTTTCCATTTTGAGATTGGATTAGTAGGCCTTCAAGTCACAGTGGTTAGGTCCACTTTAATTAATCCTGGCCATCTTAGAATGGGTTTGTATTGTGGTCTGATTTCAATGTCCTTGTATTCTTGCCTTGGTCTATAACTGTTTTGTTTCCAATACTAATCCTTTTCTGATTGGTGGCGTGTCGTGGCCAAGTGATCAAGCGCACCGGACTCAAGCTCTGGTGTTTCTGATCAGCAGAGTGTGGGTTCGAGTCCCAGTCTTGACACTTGTGTCCTTATAAGCTGTAGGTCCCATGTGTTGTATAATGCACGTAAAAGAACCAAGGTAAACTTATTGCTAAGAGAAGGGCTTTGCCCCGGTGTTTCTGGCAGTGGCTGCTGGATGCACCTCAGCACCTTGTAAACCCTTATAAGGTGCTACATAAATGGGTCTCATAATTCAGAAACTTCAAAAACCCTGTCTTTAAACAATAAGCGCCTTGAGTACCTAATTGTTGGTGGTATGCGTATTTTGGGTTTGCGATTGAACTAATTGTATCAATTTATTGTCTTCTATGTATGTTTGTTGAAATTTTGGCCAAATATATAATAATAGAATTTGAATTATTTACTTTACTCTTTATCAGTACAGTTCTGGCCTGTGGCTTGGCTTGTCTCCGTAGTGTTTTGATTTCACTGCATATTTTTAAAGCAATTCAAGTCAAATTGAAACACTTTTTGTTGTTGATAATGTTCTTCTGTTTAGTGACATAAGCAGGGAAGTTTTCGGACTTGTTTTCTGGGGTTTTTTTTCTTCAAAAAATCAAGTTGAATTTATAATTTTTATGCAAATATTTTGTATCAGTGGCATAAACAGAAAGTTTTCTGGCCTTTTTCCTTCTTCTTTTAACAAAATCAAGCAATATTTATTCAAATGTTTGTATTGGTGTCAAAAAACACTAGGTGGTTCTTACTTTGACTGGTTGGTTGATTGTTTCCCCAAAATATTTGAGGTAAATTGATTGTTATCAAGGAATGCACTTTCTCTTTCACTCTCGTAATGAAATGCTTCATGTACTTTCTGCTGCACACCAACAGGAGAAACAGAGAATCCTACCCATTGACCCCAAATGACCTCTTGGTCTACTTCCATTCAATTACTTCCTCTAGTTCCCAAGTGTACACAGTGTTGAGCTCTGAAGTGAATATTTTGTAAGCAGCGCTGGATTTTGTGCAGGTGGTAAATCTAACATTCTGTAATTGTCGGTAATATCTGAACATGGCCTGCATGCTGAAAAAAAAGTCTGGGCAACTATACTGTAGTCTTGAAGTGGAAAATTCAACCAAGGAGAAAGAATTTGACACCGTTTTCTTCCCCAGTAATTATGGAACGTGCCCTGCATGTTCTAGATGAATTTTTCTGGGTCTACAGAGTTCTACGGAGTGCTTGTACATCAGTATCTAGCTGTTTAAAAGTTGCTCAAAAAAAAAAATCCAATCTGCATCTATGACCCTTCACTGCTTTTTTAAGAGTGATTGCTTGCTTGGAGACAACCTTGTACATGCAGTCCCAAATTACAAATAACGGTCTTGTACAATACGGTACAACGATAACCCAGTGTTCTGAAACGGTCGTCTGTAAATACGATCACTCTGTCAGTCACAAAAGGCCTTGCAGTTCCATATATTGTATGATCAACTCATATTACTGGACGCAAAGAACTCTGCTGAGTAATAATGCTCTAAGAGACTGTATTAGTGAGATTAATGTGTCCTGTGGATGTGTTTGTATTAATGCATCAGTTCTGATCAATAAATCAGTGAGCAGCTTTTACGTTTCTATTCCCTTAAACACAGGCTACTAAATGACAACCATACAGCTCAATATAACGAGAGGCAATCAGTGTTATGTTATAGGGAACTTCTTGGAGCATGTAGTACATGTGAGGGCTGTCGACTGGGAATCTACCTGCACGTAACTCAATCATCGGGCGTCGTTTCATTCGTTAGCGGTGCAAGACCCTGCTGTTACAGCTGAGCGAACTCAACTTTATTAAAGGTAAGGGAAATCTTGATCAAACTTCTGCTCCGTCACCTGTGTAAAGACGACACTACCAAAAGGAATGCCAGAAGTTCAACATCAAACCAGGGAAGCTCAAAATGGCACTTGCAGCAATCTGCGGTTATGGCATGTTTGAAATCAGTAACCCAGAAGAGCTTGCCAGATGTACACTACTGCAGTTTGGCATAAACATTCACTTTCAGGTGCTGTGAAAGTATCCATGCAAGCATAATGTTAACCATCTTGTCATGAAGGAATTTTAGCCTGGAACACTTTCTCGAACACTAAGTGCAATTCAAAAGAAGCCAAATTTCTTAGATTACATCATATGGTCATATCACGCAGGAAGAAACTTCTGTGGTAATATTATTATTTATCCCCTCCAACCAGTCAAAGCTTTGTACAATCACTTTTTTTTATGACGACTGAAACAAATAAGATTTATCCCTTACACAACCAAGTGTGTAAATGAGACAAAACAGAATTTGTTGCACAAAACCTGTTGGGAAATAACCATCTTATTGATTTAGTAATTCTATTCACGAGCATAATGTCCAATATGGCCACAGAATCTTTCCGTGTACAGGAAAGCTGTATAATAATAAGATCTTAATGAAACCAAACCACTTCAGTCATTTTTAAAAGAATAACAAAGTACCTCTTATTATTTTCTTTTTAAATCTAATTTAAAAAACAAGAGTATTTAGCAGCTAAAAGAACATATTTGTAAAAATCTTCTTTTTTTTCAAAAACCATCCAAACGTCGAAAGAATATTATCTATTTCGAAGATTTCATTTGTTTGATTATTCACCTTTGGTTTTACAGTTTATGAATATTTTGTATTTTAAAAAAAAAATCTTTAATTCATCAGAGTGCAGCAAAAACCATGCCAGAACGGAAAGCCAACAGGAACCAGGCCTCAACGATCAAACGCCAGGGAGCCATAAGGAGGAAACCAGCCCACCACCATGAGGCCGATCCGGAGAACCCCATCTTTGACTACCTCGTCAAACTTTGGAGCATGACCAATGGGATCTTGCCCGATGTGGTCGGCCATGTGCCCGAGGAACACAGGATGTTTGTGTCCCATTTACTGGGCGTTCTCAAGATTTGCCTGTTGCTGTTAGCCCTCCACATGCTGTTTAGAGTTTTCTTCGGGAGTTAGCTGATCAGCGAACAAAAGCTCTCCTGTATGCTTGTATCTAATGCAGTTGTAAATTTATCATTATTTTTCTACATTACTAAGAAAGAGCAAGAGTGAAACAAATTTTCACCCAAAAGATCCTGTTATTTCATCTCGTACTCACGGTGGAAAAATGTTCCCTTTGGAAATAACCAGTATTCCCTGAAGGAAGTGTTGTGATTGGAACAGATATACTTGTTGTTGTAATGCTTCATAATATAGTTACTACTTGCGATAAACAGTTCTTGAAATTACTGTCTTACTTTGGACTTGGCTCGACAGAATTTAGCAATTTGATATCAATGCTTTCATTGGCTCTTTATGTCTTGTTCCACGAATTGTTGTGATTTAAAAATAGATTTAGAGGCAAAATTTCAATTGCAAGGGTTTCCTGGATATTATTGAAAAAAAAATAATGTCCATAACCTTGATGAATAACAGTCTCATTTAAAGGGGCTGTGTCGTCACGATTATAGCAGTAAATGGAATAACCCAGTTACTATCACAGTTTGACAAAGATGGCAGCCCTATCTGGGTGAGAGTTTATCTTTCCATGCACAGCCACAGGCCTGCTATTATCATGATGACACAGGCCCCCTTAAGTTATTACATGCTGTTGAACAATTCACAAGCATTCAAAAGTATTGCCAGTTTTTCTGGACATCCTGGAACAAATTATGACCATAACCTTGGTGAACAAAAGTCTCACCATGTTCGCCATCTTAGTTCAATTTTTTGGGTGAATAAAGAAAAATTGACTGGAGATGGATTTGAAGCTGTGACCTCCAGATTTACGTACCAACGCTCAACCAACTGAGCTATCTAGCCCTAATGTTGGCGGTCTTCCTATTTCGTCAATATCTTTGTAACATATCACAAGCATTCGGAAATATTGCCAGGGTTGACAATTTGGGGCCTTTCGTGTGCAAAGGCTCAGATTTTCAACTGTTGCACTCATGCGCAGTTTACAGCTTTACATTACGATGACAGAACTTCATGATTTCAAACTAGTTTGGGATGTTTCAGACTATATCAGACATGGTGTGCGTGTTTGTAAGCAGGGTGCTCTCAGTTTGACTAGCTTTTAAAAATAGTTTCTGCTTTTTAAAAATAGTTGTTTACTTAAAGGGACACATTGCCTTCAAATCTCTTGTGGAGTTGCTCCTTATCCTTTTTAAGAGTTGTTCATGCAATAAAACACCTGTACCGTAATTAGTGACAAGTGATTCAAATAACATAAATTTGCCTCCCGGAATTACGACCAGCGGAACCACACTCTACATCGAAACAGACGGTTCGCCATTTTATGGAGTAGACCTTATGCATCAACCTTTTCCCACAGTCAACTTACGCCCATCGTGAACCTCAGTGAGGGCGCTGTTGCATGTCGCTCTATGGCAGTGATGACATCACATGCATTTAGGTCTATTTGTTTCTACATAATGGCGGAACGTGTTCTGTAACGAAATTAAACAAAAACCACACAATTTCAAGGGATATTTATGTTTATTATCGCAATCTACCTTTCAAATATCTTTCAAACTATATTCATTTCAGAAATGCTTTTTATAGCCCAAAGCGCCCGATCCAAAGGCAATGTGCCTCTTTAAGTAATGTGGCCTTTGACTTGAAAGAAGTCATTTCAGTACTTCCAAAGTAATGTTCAGTTTTAAAGACAGACCCTGAATCAATTGATTATATGCTTAACAGTCATTAAGGGAAACCCCTTTCAGATTTTAAATTTAAAACTGACAGCTCAGTGTGATGGTGCATGTAGATATTGTGGCTCTTTCATTTTGTATTTAAACATAAAAACTGGTATTCTTTTTTTTCATGTTAGTGAAGTGTCAATACATATAGACCCTGTGTATGGCTATTACGTCGTACAAAGTGCAAAGGGAAGTCTACATCAACACTTCTGACACAAACTACAGCGAGCTCGTCAAACATTGAGAAGACCCCACTTTTTTTCTTTTCTTCTGAGAGACATATGCAATATATATTAGCTCGAAGTGATGATGAGATTTTCCCTTTCGTTGACCCAAAACCAAAACCAATATCTCTCCTGTACGACGGTTGAGTGCATTTTGGATTGGGTGAATACATTTACGTCAGCCAACAGTGAAATACTGTCATGAACCCTGCTCAAAATGATAGAATAGATCGATCCATTAAGTCCCGCCCCCTTACATGTTGACCAATCACAACCTTGCCGATATCACGGAAAGTCGAACAAAAGTCCAACACGATAAAATTCCATTGGAAAATGTAAACATGTGTGGGCGTACTTACATCATGCGCGTTCATTTCGTGCAGTGTGGCATTAAAGGGATGCACATCGCCCTGCTCACGTGTATAGTGGTGATGTAGCCAATGCTGTGATTGGTCAATATGTGAGGGGACGGGGCTAAATGGATCGGTCTCTTGTGATATCCAAGATGTGTCATCCTTTATTTTGCCATGTATTTACTGCCGTGACGTTGGACCCTCCTTTATGGATAATTATTGGACAGTGAATATTGAGTTTTGCTGCATCGTTCCAAAAACAATCATTCCTATCCAGTCATCCAAACAAGGCAAGGTTGTGTTACAGCAGACAAGGTTGGTATTTATATGGAGTCGTTCCCGCCATCTAGAAGTTTTCAGAGTGTGGGGTGGACGAGTTTCCGTGTCTACTTTGTGTTTATTGTGCAAAAAATGCAAATAACAAGGATCAATTAGTCATGTTAGTGAGTTGTATTTAAAAGATATTATATTTAAAAGATATTTAATGCATTTCATTCGTGCAATGTCGCCGACTATAACCACTCAGTGAAATCTGGATTTTCCATTTCACAAGCCAAGGGTAATGGAATAGTCCAGATTTCACCTCGTGATTATATGCTCTGACAATGCACTTAAATGCATTCAATATTTGTTGGGAAGCTTGAACGCAGTCAGTGACAAAGTATAGAACTGGCAATTAGGAACGACCAGTATCCTCACTTTATGTGACCCAACATATACATGAAATAACAAACCTGTGAAAATTTCAGCTCAATTGAAAATAATGAAAAACAACCTGATAAGTTTGCACCATTTTTCAAACATCTGATTATGAACTCGAAAGATAAAAAAACTGATTGTTTTACCTTTTTGGCAAAAACTATAGCATTTTAAGCATGCATATTTCAAGGGAAGCTTCCATCATGACCACCTTCATTACCAAAGTTATGTGCAAATCTGTGAACATTTATGTGTTAAGTCTTACCAATGTTATGCACACTCTTTAAACACCCAAAACAAAAACTGAAAGCTCACTGATTATAAAAAGCTCATGCCAGCTAAAATTCTCCACAGAAATATTTCCGTCTGATTTACTGTCAAAGTGAAAAACAAAACAAAGAAACAAGATCGCTGTTGCTTATTTTGTTTGCAATAGTTTGTATTTGCTTTGGAGAAAGACTGGAATCGTGAGGCAATTCCAGGGTGGAATCGTGAGGCAATTTTTTTTTGCATTTATACATGTACCATGAATCCTTTTGGTTGGTAAGCAGTTTGCAACAGCTAATTCTATGTTCTCGTTTATTTTGTTTGGCGAGACTGGGAGACTTTTGAGGACGCTAGGTGGCAGGTTGTGGATTTTCAACAGGTCCTCTATGTGGGATGGGGCTTAAACCATGAATGGCTTTGCATGTGAGCAGGATTCCACCACGAGATCCTCTGCGTTAGATGGTTTTAGAATCGGTCCTCACGTCATATAGTAGGTTCCAGGTTGACATGGGGATTGAAAGTTTTGTGCTTGCATTCCGAATATGCATATCATAATGATAAGTATGATGGACTAGTGAAAGAATCTGCTCATCACTAGGGATGGGACCAGGTATATCCGTGGTCCTCGGAAATGTGCTAAAAACTAAGTAAACAATGACAATTTACCTGTAAGTCTGCTGCCACCTATTGTTCCAAAGTCTCCCATTGATTTAAGCCAGATATGAAAAGGGACAAAATCCCTTTTGTCTTCCAAGAAATTTTCACAGGTTGGTTTTATGTTGTGTAATCTCATAGAAAAGCACAACAGAATAATGTGCTTTGCTCTTTAAGACTCTCTGAAAACATCCTTGGAATAGAATTAAGTTTTAAAAACATTAAACAACAAAATCAAATGAAGCTTTTACATTTGTGACAATTATGGGGCAATTCTTCACAAATTTGTGTACTTTTAAGTCTTTAAGTCTATGTAGGTCAGCCCTTGTACTCGATAACATTTTTCTTACGTTTTCCAAGGGCCAAATACCATGCCTGACATAGTATGATAACTAGAAATAGCATCAAGTGCTGTTCATCGTGACTGGAAATCTAATTAAACCATGGTACTGGAACTGTTCGCCCATTAAATTGTATTTGGTACATTAACATTTGATCATGTATCTGTAGAGCTCGATATTTCTGAAGTATGTAGCTGTAAGAATTGTCCACACAACCATCAGGCTGTGTTCATCTTTTGAGGGATTGAAGCCCTCCTTCAGCTAATTCCATTCTCTTCTGTCATTTGTCACTCAACTCCATGTTGCCGTGTTCGTGGTGATTTCATCTCTCCATCTCCTTTTTCGTCTTCCTCTTCTTCTCCTGCCTGTCCTTGGTTGCCATTCTGTGAGTCTCTTGGTCCATCTGTTGTCACTCAACTCCATGTTGCTATGTTCGTATACATGGTGATTTCATCTCTCCATCTTCTTTTTGTTGTCTTCCTCTTCTCCTGCCTGTCCTTGGTTGCCATTCTCGTGAGTCTCTTGGTCCATCTGTTGTCTTGCCTTCTTGGTTAAGTGCTCTGCCCATCTCCATTTCATTTCCTTGATCTTCTCTTTGATATCTTTGACATTTGCTTTTTGTCTTATGTGCATGTGTCTGACTTTGGCTGTTTGGCCTATACACCAAAGGTCTGGTTGAACTTGCTTGTAAAACAAGATGGCCGATACACCATATACACATAAGGACATCATCTTCCATAGTTGAAAGCCTTAACACCTGACAAGAGCTCAATGAGACAACTGCCTTCAGTCCCTCTTTGACTAGATCTTGGTTTCACCATTGTTCCAAAGCCGGCTCCGCACCAGTGTTTCGTTGACCCCCCAGTGCCGATTTTATGTAGGCCTTGGACTCCAGCGCCAATTTCACAAGGCTTTTAAGGATAAGATTTTATTACAAAGATATTAACAAAATAGGGCGACCGCTAACATTAGGGCTAGATAGCTAAGTTAGTAAAGCACCGGCACGTCCATATGGAGGTCGCCGGTTCAAATCCAGTTCTAGTCAATTTGTTTTTGTTCACCCCAATATGTTATTACAATGTATTACATGTATTGGAGTTTGCCACAAGCTTTGTACTAGTCTGAAACTTTCCCAAAGTCAAAAGAGATGCTGTAAGATTTAAACAAAAAACTGTGAGCATGTCTACCCGTTGAATCCAAGGACTTTAACAAAAGGGATCAAGGTGTTATGACAGAGCGAGGGCGCCCTCACTTCGCTTTTGTGTATAAAACCAATGGGGACGTCGCCAAAAAAACTAAGTCCAAACAATGGGACAACAAAGAGAAGTCGTTGATTTATGGGTTGGACTAACATAAATGTGTGCATGAGAACTTTATCTGTTGTGATTTTGTAGGCTTTAATTGTTTTCATAGGTCTCCAATTTTGTTTGTAGGTCCTAGGAACAGTGCCTACTCAGCCTATTGGATAAGGTGGCCTTGGTACCACTGTGATTAGTCCTAACAACCAAGAAGAATCTAGTAAGGTTTGTGGCAACACCTTGGAAATAATCTCTGTATGAGTTGCGGTGGTTCTGAAAAGAGCCGATGGTGTAACAACTCAACGTTTCGATTAGTATGCTCTGCTCTCGTCTACCTCATTGAGAACAGGTTCAAGGACTGAGGCCGCATCTCCATCTTCAAGTCTTCCTTTAGAGAGATCACAATGCTTTATGCGCAAAGTTAATGGCCTCACATTTCAACCCTGGCTGAGCCTTTCTCAACGGCTAAATGACAACACAACACACTAGAGAAACAAAAGCAGTCCAATAGACATAAATGAAAAGAGAGGCAGAATGCAGTCAGAAAAAGCAAGGTATGAACAATGAAAATGACAACATTGAAGGTGGGGGGCTGAAGGGAAGGTGCTAGTTATTCTAATCTGACTTACAATTTTTCGGCCTTCAGAAAATCTTTTAGATTGTCTGTAAATAACCTGATAAATCTATAATGTAGGTCAGCCTTTATACACAACAAAATTGTCCTTTTTATTTTCAAAGACCAAATATCATGCCTGTCTAGTATCTTCTGAAGAAGTAACGAATCAAGGAATGCTAAGAAACGCAACTTAAATAATGAAATCATTGCACATTTATTTATTCATTTTCAACTGATACACCAACTGCTACATGAATAAAGCAATAATTGATCTTTTTGTCCGACATAAACCTGAAACAAATACCAATAAAGGAATGTAGAAAATAGTTACAAAAAACAGTTTGTGGCAAAGCTGTTGAAACTTAAAATTGTAAGTACATGCAAAAATCAGCATCAATTTTGGAATACTTGAATCTGTTTTTAATTTTTATTTTTTTTATATTTTAACTTCTAGTTCAATAAAAATTAGTCATGACTCTCATTTTAAATAAAAACATACAGAAAAATTGAATGAACATTTACAAAAGAAATTAGCTAAAAAACAAAAAATCTGTATAAATTTATTTTAAAATGTTGAACGAAATCCCATTTGTTCTGGAAAAGATGTCAGTACCTACATGTACTGTAATAAACCTGTAAAACTACATAATGAAAACTATACAGAATTAAAAATCTTTAAAAAAATTAAATTTGTGGTTCACTTGAGTACCCCGGCCTCCATTTTTGATGTTGTTGTTGTTGTTGTTGTTTTGTTGTTTTGCTTTTTTGGAGGGGGCAACTCACTTTAACGGTAGGTTGCATCTTAATGATTAAAACCGTGCACACACACTATTCTAAAACCTAGAGCATAGCTCTATGTTTATAAACAGAGTGTTGACGATGGCATTCCACATTGAAACTTTGACTCCCACAAAGAAGCACAGGGATGAGCTATGGAGGCATATGGCTAGCTCTGGCTACGACCTAGTCAGCCATTTCAAATCTGTGTGCTTTTGGCATGAATGGGGAGGGGGGGGGGCAAAATAGTGCGGACACCCTCGGCTGTCTCCATGGCAAAGAGTACAGTGTATCCTCAAATAAAAGAACAGAAAAATTCCACTTTATGGAATCTCGACAGTTGTGTATTATAAATGACACATATACAATAAACTGGAAGTATTATTTGCACAGGGATGATCCAAGAATACATAATTTAGTAGACAAATCCTCCAGCACTCATAATGTGCATTATGTCTGAAATGTCAAGCAAATTTTTATCAAAGATAATTCAACGTAAATCATATTAGGGAATATTTGCATGGAGTAGCACAGTTCCACAGCAGGCTCTCACAGCATTTGCTCGACAGCAAACCGATGTTTATTCAAAAATAAATCCACACTTGGCTCACCTAACTCGGCTATTGTGTTGTCTGAAATTTCCTGATACAAGATTTGTCTATTTTACTATTACTGAATCCTTAAGTTCCACAACAGACTTGTTCTACTTTTCTCACAAAATTTTCAATTTTAAATATAGACGGAATCCAACATCAAGGAAGACCAAATATAAAAGGAACATGTCAGAGTTTTGTTTTAAATATACACAGAACACAACAGCAATAAATAAGACCACCCTTGAAAAATACACTTCATCAGAAAAACAAACCATGAGATTCAATAATGTGCCCATTTGTTGGTGATGTGCCATCCCACCTTTATCCCTAATATGAATCTTAACCCTCCCATAGTCCACACTCCAAAGTGCCTCAAAATCTCCCATATGCTATGCACATAACAGTGAGGTAACTCATGCCACACTTTCCTGTCAATGTGTTTGTGTGTGTGCTCCATCAATGCCACAGATTGCCTCTGTAGAAATCTTCCAAGGTTGAAACCCTTGTCTCTTGCCACAGTGGCCCAAATTCCGTTGGAATGGAGCACAGCTCGTGACTACTCCACTTTACCACTCTCACTGAAGCACCTTGGGCAATGGCTGTAAACTTTGCATGAGTATGTGTGCGCCTCACAATGCCACTGTAGAGGCAATTTGGAGCATGGGTGGATTTTGTCAAGAAACACACTGATCATAGGAGGGTTAACACCTTTCACATGAATTCATGGCTCGTGTAATCTTTCAATTTATGCAAGTTGTTTAATAGGGCTACAGTTTTCCCAATTGGGCCAACCCAATTTCACTCAACTCACCAGGGACCCATTCTAAGGTGCCGCTCCGGTGAAAGAATTATCACACTCAAAGGAGCAGAAATTTCTACGATTTCATTATGTGTATTTCACGGTTGGCAAAGAAGTTTTACTTTGGTACACAAATACGAACTCCTTTACAGAGCCAACGCAGACATTTGGTGCTACAAATTCTGGCCAAAGTGTTTGGACCACTGCACCAATACTCTTTGCAGTCCCCCACTCAATGCTGTTAGTCCAAAATGCAAACATGCGATGAGAGCCAATATTGATCGGGGGCCGGTGGTGGGGGGGGGGGGGGGGTGGCCCAACGAGATATGACCGGGATCGTAGCCTTGTAAAGCACAAACTAGCAGATTATATGCAGAGTCATGAAATGGCAGACTTTGGGCCACTAGGTGGCAGCAGACACAATGGGTAAGTTTTCCATTGTATACGTAGTTCTTAGCACGCACAGTTTCGCGCAGAGCAATGGATTGATCTGGTAAGTCTGCTGCCAACTAGCATCCCCCAGAAGCCTCTCATTGAGCCAGAGTCTGACAGCGGCTAAACTTTGTACAGGCTTGAACATGATGTACTCTGATTTTTCACAATTTGTGTTTTTAATTTTTTACGATCTTATGCTTGGGGGTTTTGGCTTTTTTGGATTATTGCGGTTTGTAAAAAAAAAAAAAAAAGCCACATAAATAATTCCTTTTATAAAATCTTACCGTTTATAATACAATTACAATATCCTTCCCTCATTTGTCCCTGAATGAACCTCATACAAAAAAAAACCAATAAGCTATCCTGTAACTTCACATTCTCCTTATAATTTATAAACTGTTCTGAATTGAACATCAATCACTTACTCTAAGTACGTACATGTAAGTAATTGTATATAAACAGCCTGAATTATCACACTTAGGAAGACAAGATACCAAAACTGTGTACTCTTCAAAAAATTCTCATATCACTTAGGAATACACCGTACAAATACTTTGTCATTTTACATATTATTAGTCATTATGTAACTCATTAAAATAGCATCACCTGAAAACTACAGCCTCAAAAAATAAAAACATTTATTTACGAGTGTATGATACTGGCTATACTGATGGGAAGTGATGACGTTTTGGAGCTGGAAGTGCAGTGTAACGAATGTTCATGACAAAGTTTATCTACCATTCGTTTACATTGCACTTCTGGCTCCAAAATGTCATCACTTACCAACAGGATTGTGCTTAAACTTTCTAGATGTAATCTTTTTATGTATTGTGAAATTTTACTGTAAATCAAATATTTTTTGTCCTTGGACTTTTTTTTTTAAACAAACCAGAATTGAATTGAATAACGTGACGGGCATGGGATATTAAGTACAAGTAATTCTTCTGAGAACACTATGTAAAAATTCCACTGAACTATTTTGATCAAAAACAACAAAATAAGAAAATTGACAAATTACAAAAAAAAATTAAAAATTGGGGTACCATAACATCCCTTGTGCCTTGTTTAAAGTGTTAAAACCAAAACCTCCCCAACCCCCAACCCCCAAACTTTAAAAATTATAAATAAATAAAAACCCAATGACATTTCACCATTTGTATGTCAGTGACTCAAAAAAGATATACACATTTCACGAAACTCTACAACTGCTCAAATCTTAACCCCAAATTGGCTCATATTGAACACCTCCTGCTGTTATTAACACATGGTTGGCCACAACACAGTAGAAATCTAATTGAAAAATCACTCTGCCGTAGTTTTATTCATGCCGATAACATTCGTCTGCAGTGTATGTATAAAAAGAACACAGACCCACCGACTCGCTGTGATTAAGGACCAAGAAGTTCTGTCCTTACAGCCCATAGAGTTACATAAATTTCTGGGTGCCGTGAGCATAAAATTCTGTGGTAAAAAGTGCCATAAAACTGGGCTCAAGGGTTTCTACTATGGAGTGACTTCATTTTGAACGACGGAAAACATTTAGATATTTGAAACACAAATTAAGTTAATAAATAGTATTAAAAATACTGATATTTGCATGACCACATTTTCTGTTAAATATCTGAAGTTTAATTGTTTTTCAAAATTACAGCTAAAATTTTTAACTTTTTTTAAATTATTATTTTGTGATTCAAGAAAGGGTATTTTAATAAGTATTGGGAAAAAAAATTTAAATTGAAAACAATTGTCTTGCTTCACTCCCATGCACAAAATACAAAATTCTTCAATAATTTCTCTAATAATTTCTCTCAACTAAATGTTTTGTTTTCCGCTTTTTTTTCAAAATGAAACGAGAATCAAAGCTTTCTGCGTGAGAAGATTTCGCGCCTAGGTGAGTGTTTTTTTGTCTTGGTTATTCTGAGAATAATAATAATGTGCCGAACGCAGAGGTTCAAAGCCAACCCTCCATTAACTGCATGTAGAGAAGCACAACTTTGTGTAAACATTGAGTAGATCAGTTTACACTGTCGCTGCACTGTACAGTAGTGCCATTACATGTATTTCAGTGTGTTGAAATCCCGCTTGTCAAAAGCAATCAACAACTTTACAAAATCAGAAGTATACTTCTGATCCAGCATTTCATTTGAATTTTAAAATTCGTTTTTAAAAGACTGAGAGACACACCAAGCGCTTGTTAAGTATCAAAATATCCATTTTGTTGTTACTACTCATGGGTCTCTGTATTGGAGAAACTAAGTGACCTACTTGGATTGCAAATGCTTTTTTTTTAGACGCACTGAAGATTTAAAAACCGAGTAAGTTTACGGGTGAACAACCATGTGAATACAAACTCCTTTGGGAGAAGTGTTAGTTCAGAGAAGAAACGGGGTTGAGATAAAGTGGCTCGGAGTTTTGAACAGTGTCCTTTGCCTTCATTCTCCTCAAGATGAGTGGGGAACACTGTTCTAAATCAGACCCTGTAGCCGTTTTTGACATTCTAGAGTGCGCTAGATCGCGCTGTTGGTAGTGTATTCCATACAGAGGGCGCTAGATAGATCCTGTTAAGGTATACGGGAACGGATATTCCTCCGAAAGGTTCTGAGCGCACTCGAGAATGTCGGAATGCAAATAGGGGAAGAGGCAGTTATGTTTGTCTCACAACGGATTCATGTACCCCTCCCTGTTCTTAGCTGTGCCGTGAAGAGTCTTGCGTATATCCCTCCATGTCTTGTTTCTGCACATTGGGGCAGGTTTCTAACCCTTCAAAAAGTAGCCCACACCCCCAGTGGCCTTAAGGCCTTGTGATGGGGCCAATTGCATAAAAAAAAATCATAATAAAAAAAAAAAAAAAATACAGGGGTTTTTGTTTATTGCCTGTTCAAGACTCTACTTTATCTCAACCCCTTTTTTCTTCTCAGAAGAATACTTTTCCCTCAAGAAATTTTAATCCCGACGTTGTTACCCGTAAACCTGCTCAGTTCTCCCTTCAATGCAAAGCTTCACATCTTACTTATGAAGGTAATTTACATTACCGACGACACTGAACTAGGACAGTGAAAGCACAGAGCTGCTCCACATACATAGCTACATGTAACACGACCCCCAGTGAAAATATTTTAAATAACAGTTTGACACTCCAAACTGAATATTTAGAAGCAGGGCACAAAATGTGACCATAACATTCATAAACAATGAGTAGAGAGCCAATGTTAATATAAAAATTAAGTACAAAACTGCAGCCTTTTTTTTTTTTTTTTACATTTCATTGGTTCGCTCAAAAAGACAAAACAGGAATAAAGATTTGAATTGTGTTTACATGTAGTTTCACCACGTCAAGACGCAATGCATGCTTTTTACAGTGTTATAAAATGGTATATAATTATATGGTATTTGACATATCCCTTGACCAAACTACTCACACTATGAGAGGGCCAGCTCTCCCTTGTCTAAACCATTTAGTTTGTCAAATTGGACGATCCATCCATTTACAAAAAAGGGGGTAGCTCATTGGTAGAACACCCCCTTCTTATGATTCCAATGTGCAACATTCGAAGCCCACTTTATATTTCTATCACTGCTTTACTTAATCAAAATCATTTGTTCATCACTCATCAGTACTGTGGTCTTCAGTCAATACGCAGGGTTGTCACACGAACAAGAAAATCATTCATTGTCGGTGATGTTGGAGATGACCTCCAACCGAGGCTCACAAGAGGGCGGTATCACAGAACACATCTACAGTCAAGGATTTTCCAACTCTTGTACATGGTTTTCCAAGCTTGTTTATAAATCTAAGTCATGGGGAAGGGCATTTGGGGGCTTTTGTGAACCTACATTTACATGCCAAGTTGTTTTAACAGTTTGTGGGCACACTACAATCATATAATTGTTTTACTTACAATTCAAAATTCTGCTAAGAGTATGTCTAAAGTTCAGTACACTTGTTGACACTTTGTAAACAATTAGTAAGCTTTGTGGGCACAATGCTATTAAATAATTTTCTTACTTACAATTGAAACTTCTGCTTAGAGAGTGTCTGAAAACTAAGCACACAAAATTGCTTAGCACAGAAAAATCTTGCTTAGCAGACACAGATTACCAGCCAAAATACCATGTATTATTTGTGACTGGTTCCCTGCTAATTTTTGATTAGCAGACATTTTCTGCTTGACACAGAGCTGCGCTTTCTGTTTAAGCACAAAAAGTAGCTAAGCACAACAAAATTATGCTTACCAGAATTAGGTTACCAGCCAAAATACCAATCCACATGTAACATCCAAGACTGGTATCCTGCTCATTTTTGCTTAGCATGAAATTATTAAGACCTTTTTTCTGCTTAAGAAGCTCTTTAAAACTGGACCCAGGGCTTAATTTCACAAAGAGTTAAGATTGATCTTAAGTGCAAATCAATCGTAACTGCTAAGCAAAGTATGATATCATAATGCAAATTACTATGGTAGCACTGACAACTAAACTCATGATGAATATTAGTGCTTTGTGAAATCGCCCCCTGGACATAATTCCAAAGAGCTGCTAAGCAGGAAATATTTCTATACCATTTTTTTTGTCAAGAAAATATTAAGTGGGGGGGGGGGGGGGGGGGGGGTTGCCAGCCGTGGAGAACAATCTTATAGAATTCTTTGGCTGCTAACCCATTTTTGCATGGCAAAATTGCATGTGTGCTAAGCAGGTCTGTGAAATATGGCCTCAGGCTTCCATTGTCAATCAATGTCATGAATATCGGATCTACTTCGACTCAACTAGATGCATAAGGACTTGGTTCATTCCATTGACCCGGGTCTCGGTAAGAAATGTCTCTTCGTAACTGAAACTAACTCAACCTTAATTAAAAACCCAGCTCCCAAGGGATTTTAATGACGGGGCTATGCTAAATCAATCAGAATTCAGTGGCATAACTCAAACCTGTCGTCTCTGTTAGGGTATCGGCTTGGGCCTTCTACTGAAAAGCATGATCGGTTCGGATGTTTCATCCCAAACTACAAACAGGCAAGTACGTCAAACTCAAAGAATGTTCCGTGACTGATGGATTCCTGGGTAGCTAGGGGTAAAAACAAAAACATACCTTCTTCTTTCTCTACGAATCGACAAAGATCAATCCTGCTGTTCTGAAAATGAACAGGAAGTGTAAGGCTTGGGTTTGAGGTTGGTTTGACTGCATAGGCGAAGGAAGACAAGGGGCTGTGTGTTAGAATTCATCTTCAGAACTGTCGGCCAGTAGTTTCACTCTGTCAAAGTTGGTGCTCATGTCGTGATCCTGGAGCACAGAGAGATTAGAATCATGTTTCGTTTTAGTATTTTCTCTTTGGTGGGGGAAAAAAAAGTTACCGTAAATTGGTTGCCTGTTATTTCATATACATTTTCGTTAAATTTCCACTCACTGACATAATAATAATAATAACTGGACTTATATACCGCCAAATTGGCAAAGGATACACGGCGCTTCTCAGTATTTTTCCTGCAAGGTACTCTGAGTTATGATTTTAAGTATGAGACCTGCTCCTTTAGCACCATGTAACGGTTTACAAGGTGCTGTGGCGCAATCTGCAGCCGATCAAACCAGGAACACAAACCCCTTCTCTTTTCGATAAGTGCACTGGGTTCTTTTACGTGCATTACACAACATTTACGTCCCATCCAAAGGACACAGCAATAATGGTTAAGTGTCTGGCTTTTAAGGACACAAGTGTCACGACCGGGATTCGAACCCACACTTTGCTGATCAGAAACACCAGCGCTTGAGTCCGGTGTTCTTATCCGCTCGGCCACGACACGCCACATGGCTAATGTTCCTATTCAGTAGGCTAACTTCAGGTGGCGCTACATGAGTGAACTGGGAGAAACAATGCATAATTGTCAGTGAATTGTATCGGCTGCTACTCAAAAATCAATTATTGGCATTCAGTGTGCACAAAAACATGTTCAGTCTAAATATTTTGCTGTGCAAAGTTGCTGGACAAAGCCCTTCACTGGTTGTTGTGTCCACTGGCTTGAGGCATGACACACAGCAGTAATTTTTATCTAGTGATCTAGTCTAGTCCTAATCTCCTTCTAAAACGATTCATGCTGAAAATCAAGGCTGGCAGTTTAGCACCAGTATGACCGAAAAACATTAAAATCATGAGTCTAGATTTACCAACTCACTTTTAACAAAAAATATACATCAATATTTAAAAAAAAACTAAGCAATAAACCACAAGTGAAACTAGAGCTATCTATATCATAGGTCAGTCTATGTTTGTAGGCTATCATATACTTGGGGTGTGATCCCCGGCTACACAACAATTTCAGGTTGAATGACTTCTGAATGGTATCCCCTGAACAAATATATTGACAAAATAAGGAGAACGCTAACATTAGGGCTGGATAGCTCAGTTGGTAGAGCGCCCGCCCGCTGCCAGTACGCCCGCTGCCGGTACGTTAGTCCGGGGCCACTGGTACTTTGTTCACCCCAATTTTTGTTCAAATAATACAGTTGGCATCAGCACAAAATGCAAATTATCTTCCATAGTCCTGCGTATTTATTTATCATGCTTTGTCCCTGCCAGCTTTTGACCCGTTTGCAAACATGTTCAATCAGTCAAAACAATTTATATAGTGCCAGTGTCCATAAAAAAAAGTTACTGTTCAAAGGCGCTTTGAAAAAGAATTTTTGGTCACATTGTATCACTATTTTTATGACATAGGATAGGTCTTGTATTACTCCGTTTAGGAAAAGTGGAATCTATTTTGTGTTGGCATTTTTTACATATCTGGTTTTCCTGTTTGTTGTCTCTGTTCTTTTACCTGTTTATTTTCTGCAATTTTCGTAACTGTGGAGTTTACTTTTAACCCTTAGTAAATTCAACACAACTCAGCTCTGTGATACCAGTTGGACTTTCAATAAGTACGAATTGAAATGAAATCTATACCGACTGGTAATGATGAACATGTTGGAACATTGGGACCAGTGAAAATGCACAACTTTGTTTCCTACACGTTAAAGAAGTGTACCAGTAAGCATTAATCCAGCATGATATTTGACCCTTGGAAAAAAAAGCAGGACAATTTTATTGAGTAGAAAGGCTGACCGACTCGTACATATGGTAGGCTTTATTAGACTTTTCAGGCTATTTAATCACAATTGCACTGATTTTTCTGAGGAAAAAAAAAGGGAAATCAGATTAATATAGAAATATATCATGCCAGGAGAATACAAGGTTCCCAAGAGTATTTGAATACGCTCAATGTTCACACTGTCTCTAATGGACGTTGACTAATTTGCAAGTGCTGGATGCATCCACGGGCTTAAGGCATAAAGCCCAGCAGTAATTGATGTCCTTTCCATTCATAAATCTCCCTGGAAATGACTTGCGATGAGAGAAAAAAACAAACCAAAAAACACCTGGCACTTGAAAAAACAATTGTAACAAACAAAACAAAAAAAACCCAGACTTCCTCCTTCTGGTCACTACCCAAATAAGATTGATGTAAAAAAGCCATTAGAAAAAAACCTAAAACTGCTAGGGTCACTCTAAAGGTCCAATGTTTGCCATGCTAACATAGTACATGTGTATCTACAAATCTTGTTACATTATTATTGTATTTTTACTGGACAAAATCTGTCCCAAATCCATATTAACCATGTCTGAGCATAACGGTGATAATTATACGGAACTGAATGGTCTTTTAAGGAATTTACCCTCCACATACACTCTTCCAAAATGTTTCATACCCTAGCAAAGCAAAGTACTGTAACTTGTAAACACAGTACTACGCACAAGATTATTATGATTCTCTTACCTGAGAGTACATTGGGAAAAAACAACAACACAAAAAACAAAACTGATAAACCCAAACTCCCATCTTGCGTATATTACGAACACGTTCAAGTGGTGATAATTCCCAGGAGGTCAGTTGAAGAATGCTTCAACGCTTTTAAGACTACACAACACGTTAACAGATGTAGCCTCACACTGTCTTATAAGTGCCCATCCACAGGGGGGGGGTTTGTAGACGTACTAGCCAAGATGAACCACTCTGAGCTCTTTGAATTACAGCCTGGTTAGTCCCTAGATTACAGAAGAAGGTGGGAACATGATATCGTCTGTGTATGTGTGTGTGTCAGGCATTAGCTGGAGTGGAATGTTATCCACCTCGGGGGAATAAAGGAAGCCTTGCTACTGCAGTGTACTTGTCTATCAATCAAGTAGCACCATACTAAGTGGTCATGGGGGACTGTCGGCTTGTGCGTGCGTAACGAAACATACATCTAGTGTTAAATCATTAATGGTGTACTGACTCCACCGCACCTCATCATCACATAAAATCTTGGTTGCGCCATTTTTGGAAGTCAATGTCTTTGCGTGTTGTACATATGCACTGTGTAGTTTTAGACGACGCGGCATTTACACATAATCCCTGTTGACTTCCAAACTGGTGGGCGTGGCACAGTTGGTGGGCGTGGCACAGTTGCCGCGTGTGACGTGAGTGCAGGGGGTCAATACACCCGATCAGTCAGCTAGCACCCATGATTTATTTTGGTAACTATGTTCGAACAATTTATTTGCAACAGGCAGGTTTTAACAGTGCAGAGAAATGTAATGGGATGTCAAGGAGCAATAGATTCACACTGGGCAATACGTGTGTCAGTTTTTCAAATGGGAAAAAAGCAACTTCTCAAAAATGTCGAAGGACGGAGACCACCCAGGCCCTACTTCATGGCACTGGTTCCTACTGCCCGTAGAATTTTTTTTTTTCAGGGTAGATATATGCTTTTAAGGGTGCTGTTAGTGCATATTTTATGATAACATGGTTGTAGCATTTGGACCCGTTTCAGTCAAACATGTCCGAACATTGACCTATTGTGGTAACCAGTGATGTTTGTAACAATAGAGTTTGTTTTTTTTAACCGAAGGCTGGAAAAGGATGGGAACTACACTCCAGCAAGGAGCAACGAAGGCGACGTATTGTCTTGACACCTACTTGATAAAAGTACATTCCCCTTTATACACATGCATATAGTAAGCATACACTTTGTGTATAATTCAACTTGCTTCATTCCTAAACATTTACATTTGACATGACATGTGCCTAACTCTACACTGAGTGCACATCTGCTGATATCTTGTTGCTAAGTCATCGTGTCACACGGGCGTCTCTGCTGTACGCCCAAAGTTCTTGCTACTTCCAGCTCCAAAGCCGGCATAAGTTTGAGTGTAATTTTACCGAAAATCACCCATTTCATCGTTCAAAAGCAATTCTCATTACAAAAACTTATTATTCTGAGAAGACCTCAAGTCTTTGAAGAAAAGCCAAGTTCAATAATCAAACTTTTTTTGCATAAATCATCATAGAAAAATCTAGCTCACTGTAACTCCTTCGAGCTTCTGGTAATCAGTGGGGGCCAGTTTGTGTGTGAAGTGGGCGTGGCTAACAGTGGAAATTCATCACACTTACCCAACAGAATACCCGTCTCTTCACGTTCCCAAATGAAATGATAAGAATCAATCAGCAAATAATCCTCCCTCTCACAAAGTTTAACCAGTCAAGTGACGATGTGTATTCAATAGATGTCAAATTTGCATAGATCTGGGATGAAGAATATTATTTAGGCTAACCCAATTACACCGAAGTGTGTAAAACACTGTAGTGAGTACTGATCCATTACACCAACGTCACACACAGATCTACTCTATGCCTCCCTAGGCATTTTGGGAGTCAAATTGCATGTACAAATCATAGTAAGCGTGTAAGCGCCCTCTGCATATAAATGCGCACTACACTGTACCACACACAGGGACATTGACTCCCACAATGGCACAACTCAGATTATTGTGATGATGACGTCAGGTGAATTGGGACAATACTCAGTACTTATCTTC
The DNA here is from genome assembly GCA_911728455.2 of Marthasterias glacialis. NCBI lineage: Eukaryota > Metazoa > Echinodermata > Asteroidea > Forcipulatida > Asteriidae > Marthasterias > Marthasterias glacialis. The sequence continues at coordinate 5,202,074 of OU452219.1, forward strand.
CCCTCACCCCCCCCCCACCCCCGAGTCCTGTGGAAAACTCAAGCTCGGTGGTCCAGTGGTATGACATCTGCTCTAGAATGGCAAAGGTCGTGGGTTCGAATCCCATCCGAGTAACATGCATGTGGATTTTATTATTATTTTCCGCCACAGGACTTGGGAGAGTACTGAGTATACAGTGCACATGTGGGCAGGGTAAGTCACAAATAACATGACTTTATGTAAGTCTATCAATCACTAAATGCAAAACATGTGCGAGCTCACTCCTCTTAACGTGATCATTCCACACAAAAATTTCAAATAACATTTTGTCGCAATCGCATATTCACGGATAAATTTTTCAGAGGCTTCACACACTAGAATCAAGTATTTATGGTGTGTTGCGCTTCCAGACACTTGACCCCCTACCAACTGACCTGTCCATTAGTCATCATCTTCCTACGCCCTCTGCTCTTGTTCTTCCGACAGGCTCGGACGCCGTAGGCGAAGCACACTATGACGAATGCTGCCACCACACCAAGGATGACCGGCAACATCAGCTTAGATACCAGGCTGTTATGCTGTGTGATGGACAAAGATAAACGTCACAATACAAAACCACATCAGACTGTGCAAACCTCTCATATTTGGGAGTTTAGACCTGTTAAAGGTTGGTTTATAGTCGATGATCGCACGGCAGTACAATTGACGCACAACGCAGATTATAGTCGACGCTGACGCCTCAGCGACCACAGACTGCAATGAAAAGGCTCAGCGTCCAGCAATCACAGCGCTGGGCGATTATCGTCGGGTGATCAACTATAAACCAGCCTTAACAAGCGCAATATAGTTTCCTTCAGACGTTAGCTGATGCAAGAGTTTCATGGTCTTTTGACCCTTTGCACGCAGCTACCATCTGCCCATGGTCTGCCATTTTGGGGGGGTCACACTGCATGTAAACATTCGGTAAGCGTCTACACGCATGCGCTTTGCCTCAGTATAACAAGCGGGGGAAACTGACTCCTAAAATGGCACAACCAAGATTTCCTGTTGTGATGACGTCAGGTGAATTGGGTCAATATCTACAAGTCTCATATTCACGTCCTCAATCTTGAGTTCTCAGCGTCGAGTCCCAAGTCATTTGGGTTAAGTCTGATTCTTGTGTTTGTTTGATACCTAAACAACAACATGTCTTATGCTTTCTCCAATCTAACTAGTCCCAGGTTCATGAAGTTATTTAAGAAAATATATTTTATTGATTAATTTTCTTCTTCTGAGCAAATCTTAGTGAGGAACCAGATGCAAATGATGTCCATTCAATAGTACATGAACTAGGGCTGGTTACCCGTGTTATGTCATGTATGTGTGCTGTAATTTTACACACTGCATGCAGTGCCACTATTTATACAAAGTAGATGAGGCCATCAAACTTCAAGAGATGACTCTGAGCTTAAAATGTTATAATTTGGGAGGCTAATCATCCTTATTGGCAGCTGAGAAGCTGAATTGTGAAGACCGCGGCTACAACATGTTCGAGCTGCTGGCATTCAAGGGCGCCTTTGGCAGCCAGCCACATCAACCCATACATGAACACGGAAAACAGCCTGAGATCTAAAGTGTTTGGTTTTTCCGGAGGGAGGAAAACCGGATGGCCTGGAGCAAATTGTGGCACAGGAGAGAACCAACGCACAACTGTACTCACATATGGCCCTACCAGGGAATTGAACCAGGGACAAGTTGATGAGAGGCAAGCACTTCACGCACATGCCACCCATGCCACACACCACGCACACACCAGCCATGCCATTGCAGTGACAATGGAAAGTTAGTCTACAACCCATCCGATGTATCGATGTCCATCGTAAATACAGAACACAGTGAATGCTGAGCTCAACTATCCTCGGTGTCTGCTGTGCACGCCCTCTATGTCAGCTGTGGACATAGAGTATCAATACCATGTGACATGCCTGTATGCCAACATTATCCCGATCAACAAATGGGAAAGCTGAACTTTGCCGTACAGCTAAAATGGCAGCGCTCATGAGTGACCTCATGAAGCAGAGATATGCACAGGTAACTACACACACAGCATTCTCTAAGTTCTCTTTCCATGGTGTCCATTCATAAAAGGTTTTACTTGAAATTATTAAATACTCACAGAAAACTTTTCTAACCAACTGTTGTCAGTGTCATTCTTATTTGATTCTGGAGAGAAAATTAAAAAAAAAAGAAAGTTTAACACGGCACAAAACTACATGTTGAGAGGTTCTGAATAAATAAAAATTCAGCATGCACTCTCCCAATCAGAGTTCTAACAGTACAACATTTTTTTCAGTTAAACAGAAAACCCTCCTATAGATGCATACTCCAAGATGCCTCAAAATCTCCCGTAACGCTTGGTACATAACGGTGAAGTAACTCATGCCACACTTTCCTGTCATTGCATTTGTATGTATGGTCGATTAGTGCCACAGATTGCCACTGAAAAATTGACCAGGGAGTGAGAACGTTATCTCTACCAACAGGGGCCAAAATTCCATTGTAACTGAGCAAAGCTGGTGGCTTCTCCACTTTTCCACTGTCACTGAAGCACTTTGGGCAACGGCTCTGCTCTGTGCATAATGCATGTGTGTGCCTCAAAACGCCACTGTTGTGGCATAGTGAGGTATGGGTTGGTTGTCTTGAGAAACATGACAATACACTGGTACCACAGACTGCCACAATGTACCATACCTTCCAGGCCAGCATTGGGGGCATGGGTTTCTTCTGTTTGCACAGCTGGTATTATGTGGAAACCCCATGGCTTGCGTACTGTGGACTTAGTCCCCCTGTGGAATTTTGTGGCAAGAGCCAGTTGGGCAGGAGAGTGCATTGATAGTAATATTAAGTACAACTTAATCACCAGACCGGGAATTTCATTCTTGAGAAGGTAATTTATATATAAGTATATATATTTATTTCTTTTTGCAACTCGCCCATCACAAGGCCCAAAGGCCACTTGAGGTGTGGGCTACTTTTTTGAAGGGATAGAAACCTGCTCCAATGCGCAGAAAAAGACATGGCGAGATACAAGCGCAAGTCTCTTCACAGCACAGCTAAGAACAGGGAGGGGTAAACGGATCCGTTGCAAGATAAACATAACTGCCTCTTTCCCCTATGATGCCATTTTCATTTTGCAAAGGGCACTTCCATTGTGAAAGTCTATTGGAAACTTTAAAGGGTCAACAGAGCCCAAGACCAGGGCAACGGAGGCCTTGGCCTCCATGTAATTCTGGCCTGTATTCCTAATCTGTAAAGAGTACTGTACCCACCAGGATTAGATGTGACTGGTGAATGTGTAAGATGATCCCCATCCTCATGGTCTCCTTGGTGTGGTTCTTCGGTCTTGACTGGCTGAGGCTTCTGGGTAGATGGAGCGAGAGTAGTTCTTGCCGGTGGTGGTTGTGTTTTTACTACCACAGGTAGCGTTACCACTGGATGTTGTAGTGTTACTGGGTGAGTTGTTTGTACTGCTACTGGCGCCTGTGTCTCCTTCTTTGGTGCTGTTGTAGTGGGCTGTTGAGTTGTTGCCTTCGTTGTGGTCATAGATGTTGTGGTTGCTAAATGAGTCGTCAATGGTGATTTTGTAGTAGCCGTGGTAAGTTTTGAAGTCGTTGGTGGCATGGTAGTTATCTTTGCTGTAGCCTCATTTCTCTTGTCATCTGGCTTTACAGGTGCCTTGGTGTTGCTCTTCTTTGTCGTTCTAATATTTGGAGTTGTCACGGGAGGGTCCGGTTTTGCTGTTGTTGTAGGTTCAGTTGGTTTAACAGATTGTGGATTAGAGAAATTTTTATTAGAATCTTTTCCTGCCGGTGATTCTTCAGTGACAGTAGCTTGTCCCATTGTTGATGGACCTGTCTCCTCATCTTTTGGTGTTGTTTCTTCACTTGCCACTGTTGTTTCTGATAAGGTTGTTGTTACATCACTAGTAGTTTCACTTAAATCCGTGACAGTTGTCGTTGGAGAAGGTTTCAAAGGAATTGGCGTTGCGAAGCAATACTGGTTAAGGACAGCAACAGACAAAAGGCAAATGCCGAGAGCTAATAGTTTTGTTGGGGCAATCATCTTGGCTGTCTGAGCTCTTGGTCTCTTTTTAGAAGCCAGTTATTGAGAAGTCATTTCAAGGTGCGTCTGGCGCTGAGAAGCCCCAAAAGTATCTCTCTAACTCTGTAAAAAGGAAGCAGAGAAATAGATTTACATAATTTAATAAACACGACGCTGACTAACTCAGTACTAGTACAACATTAACTCGTTCACGCCTTCACCCCACTTTGAACCAGTTTCAATTATTGTATGCTCTCATACTTGAAGTAGATATTTAGAACCATTGCTTTTTTTCCCCCAAAGATGAAACAGTTACAATGACATTTATTTCTCATAAACTGGAACTATCCTTCCTCTGCATACCAAGAGCTCCCACTCTGAGTAAACTGCAGTACTTATTACCTGCAGTAAGCCTGCTGTGAAAGCACGTTCTTGTGTATGATAGAAAAGATGAAAAAAACAAAACATGAAGCTTCATGCACATGTCTATCGTATACATGCAGATGTACAAAGTCCATATGGTTTTTTGGCAAGAAAGGAATTGCACAAACATGCAGTAAAATCAATAACAGTGTCGTAGTTGGTTGACACGTAATGTTACCATTGTTTGCAGTGCAATATAAATACCAGCCAAAGGCCACTTGCGGTGACTTTTGGCAATGAGTTCAATTTTATTAGTGTATGTAGTTAAACAAATCAGTATGCAATAAAAACCCTATTACCCCCCCCCCACTCCCCTGATTGATTTACTACGACCTTTTCTAATTCCAACCCCTATGCTCCAACCATAGAGCTACAAACCGTCAGACAGACGCTCCAAAAAAGAGTCAGCACTTGATGTAGAGCTGCCAGAATGTTTATTATTTTTGTCAGCGAGTGCACAGCTACTCACCTTTTTACAGCGACAAACCTTTTTTTTCTTTCATTTTATTAATTCATCGTCAAGCCACATTGTCAAAAGTTATTGTCGAAGAAATCATTATTTTTAAGAATGTTTATTATTTTTGTCAGCAAGAGCACAGCTACTTGCCTTTTTAAAGCGACAACAGTTTTTGAATTTTCTTTTATTAGTTCATCGTCAAGCCACATTGTCAAAAGTTATTGTCAAAGAAATCATTAATTTTAAGATATTCGTGCGTAATAATCGCGATCAGCTCAGGCAAAATGAGTGATTAGTTGATTCTTATTTAAATCTTGCCATTGTGAATAAGTTTTATAGTATTTTTGAATAAGGTTTAAAGTATTTTAATGTCCAGAAATAAGGACTTGTTTTTAGTATTGCATCACGTTGATGTACGTGTTCAGGTGTACATGTACGTATATGGATGTCATGTTGCCATTGCAAAACGATATAGGCGCTTTGTGATTTGAGTTTAGTACTGTGGGCATTGGAGTTAATCTTCCATTTCAAAAAGTAATTGTATTTTGGTTAATTATTGTCAGAATTGGCATGAAGTCAAGTGCATACAATAGGATTCTTAAGATTTCTCATTTTCCAGGATTCTTAAGATTTCTCATTTTCCAGTCAAACCACCTTTAGTTACACCGCCACCATAATTACAACACCTATAGACACCACCTTCATTGACACCTTCCTTAAATCGTTTCGTTACCACTTGCATTTATTTACCGTCAATTTCGTCCATGACCAATGATCATCAACCTTTCTTTATAACACTGCCATCAAATTATCTGGATTAAGAGCTTGCATCAATTTCTATGTCAGTCAGTTTGTTTATTTATCAAGTAAAGAACAGTTTTGAAAGTTTCTTTAGGTGTATCTCACTGCTGTGCATATTTGATTTGATTGACAACTCTACTAGCGATGATCTGTAGCATTACAGGCTACACCCAAACTGTTGGACTCTGATTATGGTGGTACGCCTGACCCCATGCAAAGCAGGATCAGTTCACTGGTACAGTCCTCAGACCAACAGAATCAAACAAAACACGCAGTTCACTTTCCAGCTTACTCCGGAAATGATCTAGCACATTATGTGCGCTGTCCATCATGTTAACAGAACTTGGTCTGATCAAGTCTGTGACTTTTATCTCATCTATTCTTTGGCCTTTTCACACTACGAAAAATATCTGTGTTGGACACGGGTCCGATGGGTGCAACTGCAAGTTTGACTGACTTTTTCACACAACATTTCAATCTGGCATTAATCCGTATAGAGTGCTCAATCCGTGTCGAAACCAATCATGGTCAGGAGGTTGGTAGAGAGCTCTCAATTCGTGTTGAAAAATTTCAACCTGTGTCAAAACCCGTAGTGTACCAGTATGTTCAGTGTGAACATTCCGGGGTTCATTTTCGATCCGTCTGAAGTTTTCAAACATTTTAGGTATGTAAAACCGTGGAATGTCTGCATTTGTGGTGACTACAAGGAACACACACCATTACACAACTTTAGTTATGTCTGTTTTTGCTGGTTATTTTATTTGACTACATAATAATAATAATAATAATAATAATGACAATTTATTAAGCGCACAAATCCACAAAAGTGCTCATGGCGCTTGTACAAAACTACATGATAACTAACTAAAAAACACAAAATACATAATTAGTTATTGTAATTTCAAATTGTCAGTAACATAACGGCAGTGGCATGGGACTTTCACTTCAAACTTTGAACCGTTTCTCCCTTTTTTTTTTTACCTCCATGGCTTGTCATCTACCTTGGGCAGGGCCTGGTGTCTTTTAGTTTTGTGACCGGCAACACAAGTCACAATGGTCAAAATCATGATGTAAAAACAAAACAGAAATAAAATTAAAATAAATTATAAAATAGGCCTATTGCCCGAGTACTATTTATTGACTATTGTAGTAATGGGGGTATTGTCATTATTGTCATTAGTCACCTTTCAGACCACACAACAGCTAAGTAAATACAATAACAAACAAATAATAGGCTTTCAGGCTTCACCTGTACCCAAAAGGTTTACAATAATAAATTCTTAAAATCAGTTGCATTTGCGCTAAAAAGTTCGGGTTGTCTCAGTTCACAACGCGCGTATATATTTTTATGATGAATAACTCAGCTGCTCCGCCGGTGAATACCCAGCGGTATTCCCCATGCCAACTTGGGTTAGCCGCGTTGGGTACTACGGAGTCAACTCGACCTAGACCTCCAAAGATATTCAGAAAAAAATCATCCTAAATAATACGCTATCAATGAAAATGATTTATTTAGTAACATATCTTACCAATTACAATGCGGCACCTCGCTTGTTGACGGATATCGAAATGTGCTTTGTTTTTTCTTCAAAATCACAGACAGACAGACAAAGTTCCACGTCGGCAAAATAGCTCTTGAACGATTTCGCAAGAGGGGTCGTCGATCATTCTGCTGTCACTGATATCTGATATCACTGGTACGACGTCAGCAGCTCGCTATTGATTTATGAACAGCGCAGTGTGTGAAAAGGAATGCTGGTCATCTCGCCCCCAAACATACTCGCCCCCAACAATCTCGCCCCAACAATCTCGCCCCCAAACAATCTCGCCCCAGCCTTTGACAATCTCGCCCCCTGACAATCTCGCCCCCAAACAAAGTCGCCCCTGACAATCTCATAACAAAATACAAGCAGATAAAAACTTAAAATAAAATAAAATAATCACCAATCGACACACCTGTCCACCTGTCTTAAAATTACAAATACAGAGCTGTACAATTAACCCCGCACTGAATCTACAATGAAAAAAATGAAAAAATACTAAAATGCTAAAATACAGTAGACATGCACTAACATTAACATGATTCTTTGAATCAACCCACAAGCAACTGATAACGAAGCGTAACGACTTCCAAAATGATCTGAAACAAATAAACATTTCCCGCGTTTCCCTGTATAGCGGGAAATAATTGTCTTAGGTATTCGAGTAACGCATAGTGGGTATGCATTCGGGTGTATAACGGGGTCTATTATGTAATAGGTGCTAGTGAGTGAGGTTAAATAGAGGGGACAATGGTCCAGTAAGTCAGTTCTAGCAAGCACTTCAGTCAGTTGCTATCATTAGAAGGCGTCTTTTCTGCAAATATGGATCCACGTGCACAAGCACAGTACATAGATGAACGCGTTCAGAATGCTGTTGCTTCTTCTCAGGCAGTCCTTCTAGACAAGCTAGATGTGCTTATTTCATCAAAGCTATCAAGTTTCGAATCCAAAATTAGTGACTCCCAGAAAGACATTTCCGACAGTCAGTTGGTCAAAATCCAACAGAACATTTTGACAAATGATAGTTACATTTTCAAACGCAAAAGCTGTGAGGATCAGTTTAAATTTAACGTAAAGGTGGCTACTAAACTACGAGATGCAGAAACAAATATGAAGAAGGATCTTTCCCAGTCTGAAAAGGACATTAGCGAAGGTATAACCCTAATCAACCACCGTCAAAAGTTGATTAAAATGGCGGACGCATCTGAGTCAGGCTGGAGAGTGGTGATGGAGTATGAATCACATCCTCTGGCGTCCGACTCGGACGACGAGAAGAAGATTAACCGGGCAGAATCCAGAGCTACCAAAAAGATAAAGCTGGAGCAGTCAAAACGAAGCAAGAAAGCTTCCCGTTTTTCTTCATGGCCAGCGTCACGTCTGGTTGACCGGGCTAGTTCAGCCAGCCTTCAAACCAGTGCGAGTGGCTTCTCCAAATCGACTAAGCCGGGGTTGTGTTTCAACTGTGGCCAGCCGGGCCACTGGAAGTACGAGTGTTCGCAAAACAGGAGACAAACTCCCAAGATAAATGACAAGATAAGTGATATTTTAATTTCAGTTGAACGTGGTACTGAATTTGTTCAGGAAACTGAGTCTATGTACGATCAGGCAGCGGTCAGTCAAAATATAGCCGTGAAAGATTTTGGGGTGGCTTCACCAGTTGGTAGATTAAAGGGTTCTTTGAAACACTGGGATCTTTGCAATGCAAATGCACATATTAAAGCAGTCATCGAGAAGGGGTACATAATACCATTTAGAACCTTGCCGGAAAGCTTTGTTTTAAAGAACAACAGTTCAGCTCGTGAGAACGGTTCATTTGTTTTAGGTGAGATTGATAAGCTCGTTGGAAAAGGTTGTATTGCAGAGGTTGAACAAAGACCAAAGTGTGTCAATCCTCTAACCGTTGCTTTTAACAGGAACGGTAAGGCCAGACTAGTCTTGGACTGTAGAGATATTAATCCCCATTTGCTCCAGTTTAGGTTCAAATATGAAGATGTATCGATAGCTAAACAGATCTTTCAGAAAGGCGACTTTTTATTCGCATTTGATCTTAAATCAGCGTATCATCATATAGAGATTTTCGAAGATCATAAAACTTTCCTTGGCTTTTCTTGGGTCAGAGATGGTATAAATCGTTACTATCAGTTCAATGTTTTGCCGTTTGGCCTCGCTACAGCGCCGTACATTTTCACAAAATTGATGAAAGTAGTGCTCACGTACTGGAGATCATTGGGCCATAATGTAATTATGTTCTTAGATGATGGCTTGGCAGGTTGCAGCAACTTTGTAGATTCTCTTGCATTTAGTAAAACTGTACAGAAGTCTTTGGAAGATTTCGGTTTTCTGATTGCTCACGATAAATGCGTTTGGGAACCTTCACAAATTGTGACTTGGTTGGGGTTCAACTGGAACTTGACCTCGGGGTCATTACATGCTACATCAGCTAGAATTGATAGAGTTACAATGGTTTTAGATTCGCTGAATTGTCAGATTGTTTCTGACAAATGTTATCTGGTTCCAGCTAGATATTTAGCCTCGGCAGTTGGCCAAATAATGTCATTGACACACTCAATCGGTAGATTGGTAAGGTTAAAAACTCGAGCACTCTATCGGTGTATTGATGCAAGGGCAAGTTGGAACGCCCCGGTATTGGTTGATCATGAGGCTTATGAAGAAATTAAGTTTTGGAGAAGTGAAGTTCGGACCTTGAATGATAAGGGTTTAAGCATTGAATGCGATATTGATGCTGAAATTGAAGCGTTTAGTGATGCATCCGCGATCGGTTATGGCGGATATGTTTCCCTTGGTGCGGGAGCCTTAATTAAAGGCACAGAGGTCGTAGGTTCATGGGACAGTGAAGAGGCTCAGCATAGTTCCAGTTGGAGAGAGGCTGTAGCAGTCGAAAGAGTTCTCAAAAGTAATATCAAGGTTTTAGAAAACAAAACAGTTAAGTGGTTTACTGATAACCAAAATGTGAAAAGAATAATAAATTCTGGTAGCAAAAAAGCCGATCTGCAAAAGATCTCTCTAAATATCAATAAAGTTTGTGATCAAAGTGGTATAGTTATTGATCCAGAATGGATTCATAGAACAAAAAATGTAATGGCTGATACACTCAGTAGAACACCAGATAGTGATGATTGGCAGATCCAATCGTGGGTATTTGCATATCTTGATGAAGCATGGGGCCCACACTCTATTGATAGATTTGCATCGCATTTGAACACGCATTGCACAAGGTTTAATTCCAGGTTTTGGTCCCCCGGTACTGAGGGGGTAGATGCTTTCAGTCAAAATTGGTCAACTGTGTGTAACTGGCTTGTGCCGCCTCCAAGGCTTATTTTTGAAGTTTTGAAGAAAATGGAAAGTGAAAAGGCGTTCGGTACCCTTGTCATTCCTATTTGGAAATCAGCTCCGTTTTGGCCTGTTTTAGTTTCAGAGACGGGCTCGTTTCACAGTTTTGTTGCCGAAAAGGAAATTTTACCACAGCGGAATTTAATTCGCAAAGGCTGCGGTAATAACGGAATTTTTGCAGTTAACCCGTTGAAGTTCAATTTAATTGCATTGAAAATTGTTTTCTGATTTATGTCAGTGACGAAAGTGAGGTGAAGTAATATCTTTTCTTCGATCTGTTCTGCAGTGTTTGCAGCTCGTTTAGTTTTATGCCCCAATTATGGCATTGACAGCCAGTTGGCCTTGTTTGAAAGTGTTTGGCCAGTTGGCAGTTTTGTTCGATCATTGTTTTCGCCAGTCGGTGACATTTAGATCATTGTATACAGTTCGGTATAATGGGGTTTGTCGATGATTTTACAGGGCAAAGGTAAAGTGACTTCCCTTTGCTTTTTCTTTACAGGTATCCATTTGAAACGAAGCGTCAGTGAAGCACTGAGGAGTGCTGGTGTTGTTGAATCAGGCGTGGCTGAGAGGATGTGCGGCTACATGGTGTCTGCAAGAAGCGACAATACCGTCAGTAAATATTACGGTTCTTTCAAGAGATGGCAGGATTTCTGCAAACAGAACAATTTCCGAGACATGCCAGCAGAGCCTATACACGTGGCAGTTTATCTGACAAAGTTGCTTGACGCAGGTTCGTCGCATCATGTAATTTCGTCAGTAATATACGGCATCAAGTGGGCCCATGATATGAACGGTTTGACAAATCCAACGAACAATGCATTCATCCGTAATCTTCATGAGTCTGCAAAGCGCCTCACGGGTCGCAAAACTGTTAAGAAAGATGTTGTTACCTCGGACATGTTGATAGAGCTTTGCAACAAATTTATTGTTAGCCAAGATGTGTTATTAATACGGGATTTGTGTATGATAACTACAGCTTTTGCTGGTTTTTTACGTTATGATGAGCTAAGTTCTATTTGTTGTAATGATTTGTCAATTCAGTCGGATTATTTTACGATTAACATTAATAAGAGTAAAAACGACCAATACAGAGCAGGCAATCAAGTTTTAATTGCTAAAGGTACTACTTCTGCTTGTCCGTTTAATATGATGTTACGTTTTTTGAAGGTAGCAAACATTAGTACCGTATCCACACAATTTTTGTTTAAACCTGCATTTAGATCAAAACGTGTTTCGAAATTGATCACAAAAAACAAACAGTTGAGTTATTCCAGAGCCAGAGAGTGTATTATTAAATTGTTAACGTCTGTAGCACCTGAAAGTAATTTTGGGATACACTCCCTTAGATCGGGAGGGGCAACGGCAGCTGCTAATAATGATGTACGAGACCGTTGTCTCAAGCGTCATGGACGCTGGAAGAGGGATGAGAGCAAAGATGGGTACATTGAAGATTCGCTGGAAAAGCGGTTAAGGGTTACCCAAGGTCTTGGCTTGTAACTTTTAAGTTCATAATTAGATTTCTATTCAAGTAAATGGGTCGGACTTATATTTTGCAATATCCTGTTTTTATTGGCTCTTGCTTTGGCGTGTTCTATTAGGCGTCGCTCCAGGTGCTTCGCTTTCCCCAATTAATACGATTGTGTCTAATAGTGTATGATTTAAGTGTTTAGTAGTACTAAGACTAAACATTTCCCGCGTTTCCCTGTATAGCGGGAAATAATTGTCTTAGGTATTCGAGTAACGCATAGTGGGTATGCATTCGGGTGTATAACGGGGTCTATTATGTAATAGGTGCTAGTGAGTGAGGTTAAATAGAGGGGACAATGGTCCAGTAAGTCAGTTCTAGCAAGCACTTCAGTCAGTTGCTATCATTAATTTTAATATTATGTTAAATATTGCATAATTATATTATTCTGGCATGCCATGGGTGAAGTCCAACATCTGCACGGAGGAGGGCACTGAAAGTTTTTGGGCACAGGTTTTTCAGAGGAATTTTAAAGATCTCTGTTTTTTGCCTGGACGTCGTGTTCTCTGATGAAGTGAGTCGAAATGTCTAGTCATTTGACATTTGGGACGGCTTTGTATGCCTCTACTGTTAGCGGAATGTCTATAGTCATCGACATTTTGGGACGGCTTTGTATGCCTCTAACGTTTTTTAGCGGCGATTGTTACGGTATCCCGATAGTTTGATCGTTGGATTGAAAGTAGGCCGCTGTATTCAAGCGTAAAGATTTATTTACATTTACTTTGTAAATCTCAGTTGTTCTCTGTACAATAAAATGCAGATTAGGCGTCGCTCCAGGTGCTTCGCTTTCCCCAATTAATACGATTGTGTCTAATAGTGTATGATTTAAGTGTTTAGTAGTACTAAGACTATCCTTTATCTCAATTCCCGTGTTCTGTGGACCCACACAGTCCCGAAAACTCTATCCTTATCGCGTACAAATATAAAAGTGGCAGTGGCAATTTCAGACTGCAGAAAAAAAATATCGTATGGGGGCGACTTTGCTAGGGGGCGAGATTGTCAGGGGCGAGATTGTCAAAGGCTGGGGGCGAGATTGTTTGGGGGCGAGATTGTTGGGGGCGAGTTTGTTGGGGGCGAGAGTGTTTGGGGGCGAGATGACCGGCTCCCGTGAAGAGCATGCAGCGCAGAGAGCTAGCTGGCACGCAGGGCATCAACGTAAAAAAAACAAAATGGCAGCTCCCATGACTATGAGAAGCGACATGGACGAGGACGAGAAGCTTGGTTTCGACGCTGAAAAGTATCCTAAAGAAATTGCAAATCCGCTCCGTACATTTCAAAAGTCGTTAATCGAAGTAGAGAAAGTTTTGGCTCCGATGAAGAAGGCATCACTTCCTGATCTCCATTGTAAGGTAGGGACAAACAACAATATCTCGAAAGAAAAAGTCCAACTTCAAGTTCCACTGTCTACATTTCCAAGACCAGGCAGCTGACTAGCCATGCTACTTTGCTAGAGACTATCATTATTACTTATAAATATATAAATCTAAAGGACGGGCTGTCATGAGTCTGAGCAAAAAAAAAAAAAAAAAAAAAAATCAAATTTCCAAAAAGGAATGCTGGTCATCTCGCCCCTAGCAAAGTCGGGCACATCCAGCGATCTCGCCCACTTGCAAAGAAAAATATCACAACTAACTACAAACATCAGTATATGGCAAAAAAAAACCACAAATAATAACCAAGTTACACACGGTCACTTACCATTTTTGTTGTTATGCTCAGTTACTAATTAAAGGGGCTCAAACCATGGAGGAAGGAAATTCCTTCCTCCATGGTCAAACTGTGATGTGGCTGCCAGCAGGGTGCATGCACGCGTAGTAACTGGGTTATTCCATTACCGCTATGATCACATCGACACAACCCCTTTAAAGAAAGACTTACAACTTAATTGGAACTCCTTTGAAATATTGCTTTCAAAACGTAGTCATTGTTATTGTGTTACTATGTTATAATGTTTACTCAATTTCAGGCCAAGAAGATCTAAAGTATAAAAAAACCTATTGACATTTTGTATCTTGTGATATTGTAATTGTTTTCCCTGTCTATATTTCTCCTAGTCTTTTAAAAATTAGTATTTGCAATTAACTAGAAGAATAAGATAATACTTATATTGGGAGTGCAATGATTGTTACCCCTCCAGATGGTCACGATTATTGCAACTATAGTTTGAAGAGCAACTAGTGGTAGATCATGAAGTAGATCAAAATCAATGTTACTTTCTACATTTATAATCATCCAACTGAATTATATAATATGATATATCTATAGCTGCAGGCTCTGGATCGGGCTAAAATGGAGCTTGTCGCCGCCTATGCCATCAACTCCATGTTTTGGAGTAAGTACAACCATAGCATATAGCAATTGTCTGATTATCCTGTTCAAATTGCAAAGATTTTGTTAACCAGTTGACACCAGGGCCCAATTTCATGGCTCTGCTAACCGGGGAATTCTGTGCTTACGCCCTCCCACGGCCCATAGGAGTACGCACTTTACAGGGCGCCGTAAGCGCAGAATTCTTTGGTAACCAGCGCCATGAAATTGGGCCCAGCTGACGTGTTTCCAAGAAAAAATTTTTCGAGCAAACAAATGGGCAATGTGAAAACGCTGTTGTATAAAATCAAAGTACAAAACAAAGGTCGCCTGGACATTTAACTGCTGAGTGTGCACAGAGCACGCACACGCGTGTGATGCTTTGTTTCACGCTAACAAACAGGACAGATGGCGCTGAATATTTTGCCATTTTATTTGGGATTGTGAAGGCATTATTGTGTAGTTCCCAATTTCATACGAGACATAGAGAGGCTTCCATTATTGTTAATTCATTGTATTTCAGCTTGATGGAGGTAAGTCAGAGTGAACCGGGAATCCAGCCTTGGTTCCGGATTTAGTACCAATCCTCGGCCATGCCTCATGGCCCAGGTTTTGCAATTCACAGTGCATGTATTTGACATTTTCCTTTGAGAGAAAACAAAAATCACAGTGCAATAGAGAGAACCTTTGTTCTCTTGGCTTTGTCAAGTCAAGGTTTCTTTGTGTCAGGCGAGACAGGAAAAAAATGAAAGAATCCTGGCAAAAACTGGTTAACGACCATGCAAATTGTTTTCAAAATAACGACATGAAGTCTCCAACGATGCTTAAAGGATAAGGAACTCTTCCAATTTACAAAACTACTATTTACTTTGTACTTTTCAATTTTGTTGTCTTAGTTATTCAATTGTGCAATTTGGTGTTTATAGTGCTTTCCTTGGGCTCATCAAAACCAAACAAAACCTTGGGAAAAGTTTGTTTATTCGGCCCCTTCTTTCCTGTTTGTTCTCTCATCTAGTGTATCTCTGCACACAAGGAATCAACCCTAGAGAGCATCCGATCAAACATGAACTGGTAAGTTTGTAAAACTTGTGTTTCAGCGTATGAAGTTGGCATTTACATCAGGCCTCGATCTTATGAAAAACGAGAACAGGCCTTTGCTGGCGAAATCAGAGAAATTGTACAAGGGCATGCTGGCCAAGTTGGTAGTGACAGTGCAATTTTTCTGAAGGGGCTGCTGACCAACTCGACAGGGCTTGAGGCCAATGGCCTCGGTGGCCTCGGTTAAGATCAAGGCTTGATTTACATGTGTGATTCAGTTATCAAATGTTTACTTTTGTTTCTCCTTTTAGTATTTGTTTTAAGTGTCGCTTTTGCTGCTTTATTCAAACCCAATATGTCTTTGTAAATTACTTTCAAATTAATTCAAATTCAAGATGATAATTATGTAGGTTTTTTTTTCTCCATTTTCCTTTCAGGGCCGTATACAAAAGTATATGAACCGAGTGAAAGAGATTGCTGATAAAGAACTTGGTAGGTGAACTGTGTAAATTCTTAATCTGTCAAACCACTATCCACAATCAAACAAGCTCTGTTGGACTAGAGCTGCAGAATTCAGGACACTGTCAACCCTCCTACTGTCTGACCATTCAATATCAGTCACTGCTGATTTGAATAAAATAAATAAACTATGCCAGCATGCCATATGATATCATGTGGTGAATACATCTACATGCTGATAGTACAAAGTCAACCCTCCTACTGTCTGACCATTCAACATCATCCATTGTGGTTTTGAATGAAAGATAAACTATGCCAGCCTGAATCATGTGGTGAATGCATCCTGACAGTACACACATGTACACAGTTAGTTCTGTACACAGTTGTGTCACCATACACAACCCATGCTGTTGAATGGGTTAAATGGTTGGTCAACTCGCTGGAAAATGGTACTAAGAGTAGGAGGGTTAATATGTATTGAAATTTGTGTAATCTCTATTAAATGTCATCTGCATTTTTACTATTTTCTATGAGGTTTTCACAGCATATATACTGTAAGTCACTGTTACATTTTGTACTTTTACCCATTTTGGATCAGAAGTTGGGGGCATTTTCACGGAGGCACTGATAGATGTAAAGTCTTTGTATAAGGTTGCCAATTTATTTCTGACATTTTGTGTTTCAGCTGCCAAACTGGACAAAGGAGCAGCTAAGCGTTTTGTGAATGCAGCATTATTTGATTCTAAAGAAGGTAATGGCAGTCAAGTATATTTTTACACATAAAATGGCTCAGTGTAACAAGGCAGAAATATGAGATATGAATATGTTGCCATCTTGTTTACATCCTAGAATGGTTTCCACTATGTAATGCTTTAGGGATTATTCCAGTTTATTCATTTTTTGGTGTTGTCAGAGTGTTGGTTTGGTTCCCAGTCATGGCACTTCTGTCCTTGAGCAAGACACAAAATCATGATTGCTTCCTTCGTCGGATGGGACATAAAGCCATACATCCTGTGTGTTGTGTAATACAACAGTACCCAGTACACTTATCATTTAGAGGTGTTTGCCCCGGTGTTTTTGGCATGGTTGGCTGCAGATCATGTTGCATCACCTTGTAAACCCTTACAAGGTGCTATAATTGATGATTCAAAGTAGCTCTGCATACCTATCAAAATAATAAATAAGGACTTTGAGACGCCTGTGGGTAGAAGTGATCAAACTCTACATAAGAACTACATATTTTTAATAAAGGAATAAAAGAATGGTGACAGAGGACTTAAACGGCTGTTTAAAACTGGCAGGGTCGTGGCCGTGTGAGAAAGGATCGAGCCATAAAACTGGCAGGGTCGTGGCCGTGTGAGAAAGGATCGAGCCATAAAACTGGCAGGGTCGTGGCCGTGTGATAAAGGATCGAGCCATAAAACCGGCAGGGTCGTGGCCGTGTGATAAAGGATCGAGCCATAAAACCGGCAGGGTCATGGCTGTGTGATAAAGGATCGAGCCATAAAACTGGCAGGGTCGTGGCCGTGTGATAAAGGATCGAGCCATAAAACTGGCAGGGTAGTGGCCGTGTGATAAAGGATCGAGCCATGACCCTGCAAGGATTTAAACGAACATTTAAGACTGAGGTACTACTCTTTTATTCCCATCCATAAGTCCCCTTTTTGTTAAAAATCGTAATACTGTAGTAAAAATCAGTGAAACTTTCCTGTTTTTGGATTTTTTTTTTTCCAATTCCTGTGACGTCCTCAGGCTTCATTTCGCGAAGGGTCAAATTGCATGCGGCGCTCAACGGTTGCGCGTACGTGCGAGTTCTAATAAACTTTACATTGAGTACCGGTATGTATTGATTGCACTCGCATAAATTAGCGCCCGCATAAGTATAATTGCTGACTGGTTATAAACACTCTCAGCCATGTCTTTATCAGCCAGTTAAACACCCCCATGTGACATGCTCTCGACCAATCAGAATGGATAAACTGTCTGGGTTATTTATGAATATATTATTATCAAATGCAATGCTGATCTTGTTATATAACTGACAGATGTATTATCAATTTAGAATGACAGCATTGAGATAAATATAGTGTATTAAGTCAGATTTGTGTTCACTACATCCATTTGACAGAGAAAGATTACTGATTTTTCCCCTGTCCCAGATAAAAGCAAGAAAGGGAAACGGAAGTTGGCAGACAGCTCAGACGGTGGGCCATCCAAGAAAAGGTGACAAGTCTCCTCATAACTGCAGCTCAATTCAACAGTTGAAACACACCCATGGACTTGAAAAGCTACCAAGTGATGAATTAGTGAGTTAGTGTGATCAGCTGCATGGAGATGGTCTAACTGAAGTATTTAGGCATCGCCCTTGGTTCTGAGATTAAACTTTCCCAGTGACATCGATGGGTGAAATGTCTGTTGTTGCTGGCATCAAAACATTGTCTTTGCTTTTCAAGCACATTTGAGCAAGAAATAGTGCAGGACGGAATGCAAGTGTTTAATAATGCAAGTGTTTAATAATCCCCATTAAGGGCATAATGCTTCATTATCTTCCTGATGAGGTGACTGGGGGTTACTCCAATAGACCGTGTAACATCGTTTTCCAAAAAAAGTGACCTTGTACGTTCCAGGGTATTTCGTGGCAGGCAAGACACCACACCGGTCATATGAGAAATTTTGTATTTACATTTTGTATCATAGTTACCACATAAATAGACAAATTGTAGAAAAGAACAGCTAAAGTCCTCCTTTACACAAGTACCACAGACTGTCACAAAGTACCCTACCTTCCAGGCCAGCATTGGGTGCATGGGTTTCTTCTGTTTGTTACAGCTGGTATAGATTGTGCAAGTCTCGCGCGCATTCGAGCATTTGTGGGACCATTTTGGTCCCACACACATTGCTGTAACGGGTGGAGGAAACAAAATCACGCGCGAGACTTGCACAGTCTATTATCAGGAAACCCCATGGCTTGTGTACTGTGGACTTTTGTATTTTGTGGCAAGAGCCAGTAGGGCAGGAGAGTATACAGATGGTAATAGGGTTTGAAGCAAGTGTTGAGATGTGTCCCCTTTTTTACATGAAGTAAAGTTAAAAAATCATTCGCGTTGCTACTATTTCTATAAAATGTAAGATTTTGTTTTTCCGTTAAGCTGTGTACAAATTGCCTGGACAGGAAGTCCAGGCTCTGTGGCTCTTTTGTCAACATGGATGCCACAGTTTACATAGTTACAGACAATAAGCTTTGTTTTCATACAGTCATTTTCATTTTCTAGTGTGATGCCAAGCCAAAGCAGGAAGGAAAGGGGTAGTTTCATATAATGCATGAATGCTGCAGTCACTTTGTTTATGGAACTGAACCATAGGTGACAGAGTCTGATGCATAGAATGAAAGGTTATTGTGCATTGACCGAGTAGTGTGTGTGGGGCTTCATGTTTTGCACTGAAATTTTGGTACGGCACACACGGCTGCTGTCGCACCATGGTCTGCCACTTTGGGAGTCAAAGTGCATGTAAAGTGATGGTGCGCGTATCGAGTGTTGGTTAAAACTCTGCACAGTAACACATGGGGAATCCGATTCCCAATATGGTGCAACCAGGGTTTATCAGGGGGTAATGACATTGGGTGAATTGGGTCAACAACGACAAAGAATTGACCCCTTGCACGCACGTTACACGCGGCCATTGTGCCTCGCTCACCGTTTTGGGAGTCAAACGGGTAAGCCTTCAAACGCCGCGTCGCCCAAAATTCACACTACAGTGTATACACACGGGGACTTTGACTTCTAAAATAACGCAACCAAGATTATTGTGATGTCGACATCATGTGAATTGGGTCAATTGGATTTAGAACTTATAGTTGACATGGTAGCTATGCACTGTTGCCTTCGTAAAGAGTCAATGTCAAAATATAGGCACCATTTTGGGCGTCGAAGGGTAAGCGGGTAAACTCAAATTTTGAAGCAAACGGACAGCACTCCAGTCAAATTCACGGTATACTTATTTAATATTATCACACACAACAACATTTGATCAAATTTTAACCTGTAGGCAGGAGACTTCAACATTAATGCTCATGTGATCAACATTTAGATCCAGACCTCATTGGTTAATAATAACAGTTATTGTTCGTACATTCTTTGACGAAATGCTTAATGAAATAAACCACCTTGAGAAGAGGCTATCAGAGTACGAGTTTGATTGCAGTACAAGTCTGTCATTACTTTTTGGTAGATCCGGATGCGATTTCTCGGCAGTTCTTTGGAAACAAAGCATTTGTTACAAAGCAAAAACTGAGCTGATTTGATTTTTACTGTTGCATTTGCTTATTTCAAGTATCCTTAAGTTACCCAGGAAGAACGGGAATTTGTCGCTAAACCTTAAAATGGGTAGGAGAGAGATCGTTATTGCAAAAATGCAGCTTTAGTAGCAAATTATTAGTAGCAACTGCAGTTTGTCAAACAAAGCGGAAAGTGCAAAGCAGAGTACGACTTTGTACTGTGTTTTTCAATTTAACAGCTGAGAAACCACAAACGAGGGAACAGCTGATCAGCTAAAAAAGTTGTATGCATGTGTTGTGCGCCCTCATGCACCAGTTATGTACCAACCAACTTGGCTATACAAAGATGAACCGATTCGAGAGGGCGGGTGTCAATAGTAGCTTGTGGTACACGTACATTACCGACTAAGTGCAGGGCCTGATATGAGTCTAGTCCAGGAGGATAGCCAATCACTTTCACATTCGGTAAATTACTGCCCAGTGTGAAATGTGGAAAGTGCAAACATAAAAACATGAATACCATTTTGTTGTCTTTTACGGAACTGGTGCACTGAAATGTGCTGATCATTTTTCATTTACAGATTTGGTTTCACTCTCACTCGAGGATGAGATCTGACGAATGTGAACATTCCTAAAAAACGGCTCACTGGCCTGGGTTCCCTCTTATTCTAGATCCAGAACCTCCAAGATATCACAATTCAGGACGTTGACAGACTCTGTGCATCATCAGAAATACAAAACTACAGGTTTGGACACAATGCTGCCCTCTTTACCTCTCTCTTTGGTGACTGCTTTACTTGTTTTAAGAAAGTTTCAAGGCTCGAGGAGACTTTGAGAGAAAAAAATCCAGAAAACGGGAACAAATCCTTAGAAATCACACGCCTGTATATAATGAATGCATTTTCAACATTTTGAGGAACACCCGTCATATTATGTAAGAGGACAGCATGCACCTTAAAAGTTGCATTTTGGCAAAATCACGTTGCCAGTATTTCAAGCTGCTATGGATTATACATGTATTTGAAATTCTTGGTTAAAACTATTTACATCTTATTATTTACACTAAAATATCTCTTGAGAACTTGACCACACATGCACTCCAAAGCAATGGTTATCATATGTAATGCATAGTTACACAAATGTTTTTATAAATTTACAGTGAATTGATAAAATCGTTTTAATAAAGCACAAAATTACAGTTATAATGTCGTTTTAAATTATGCATTCATAAAAAGAGGTTGCAACTGCCAAAGGTGATAATTTTGAATCGTTCCTGTCAACCATGTAAATGAGGCGCTCAATTTGAAGGTCAAATTCAGTTTTGTTGTGCACTCGTTTTCCAATAAAGTATACAGTCCTTATAAAAGTGGGGGGCGGGGGAGGAGGAACACAAGTCTCTAACCACATGGAAAAATGGTGTATAAATGTTATTTTATTTTATGCTCTTTCAGAGCAAAATTTGAAACAACGTCATTGGATGGTAACAATTCAAACGGGTCTGCACATTTCCCATAGGAATTTGTCAGCAGTCACAGGGTCAAATTCAATGCTGTTTTGATTGAATATCTTGAATTGATCGAAGTGAATTTTTTCCACTTTCATAAGGACTCTCTCTACTGGAAAATGAGTGCATCATAAAACTAAATTTGACCACACTCGGCTACTGTCTGCCCATAGTCAGCCATTCCAGAGCCAAAAAGGCCTTATATTTGACTGCAAGAGGGCGCCCTTTGGGGGTAGAGTGGGGGTCAAACTATAGAAATTAGTGTGGTAAACCAGATGCAGTTAGACTTCTAATACAGCTGTCAATATACAACTTTTTAGGTTTTTTTTATTGGCAGTTTTATAATGTAATCAGCTTAAGAAATTTACTCGGTAAATTTTTATTTTGTAATGTTTTGAAATATTTTTGTACTTTCACAATGGAATTAGTATTGCGCCCTCTTGCTGTAAAAAATACGGCTAATTGCATGTGAAGATACGGTTCACTTCTAACAACCCGTGTCCCAAAATACCTACTGCACATCTCAGTAGCATACAGGGGAAACTGACTCCCAAAATGGCCCTACCCAGTTTTATTGTGGGTGCTGGCATCAGGTGAATAGGCCGTATTTTTGACACCAAGAGGGCGCAATAGTAATTCCATTTGGAAAGTACACAAATATTACAAATGTCCCAAGCAAATATCTTACTCTGATTACTTTGTAAAACTATCAATAAAAAAAACCCTCAAAAGTTGTATAATAACTGCTTTATTAGAAGTATTATTGCATCTGGTGTACCACACTATTTCTATAGTTTGACCCCCAGTGTACCCCAAAGGGCGCCCTCTTGCAGTAAAAAAAAATAGGCATACTGGGTCCATCCATTTGTTTCACTAGTTGCTTTCAAAACTTGAAACATTATTGAGCAGAAAATCTGACAGAGAATATACATTCTGAGTACTGAACAGTGTTTTCTCCAAATCAGAACAATTTTTGGGGGGTCATTATGTGATGAAAGTTCCATTGGTTAATTTGATGTCAGTTCCCGTTAGCAATTATGGAGACCAAAATGAACATTTTCTAGTGGCATGATAACCTCCCTTTGCCTGAATTGGCAATGATATCAATGAAACAGCACCAAACTTCACAGCACGATATAAACAAATCAAAATCACGTAATGCACATCCAGCAACGGTAAAACAAGTATTGCTAACAATTCTGATTGATAAAAATAGTTAAAAACCACTCGAAGAACTTTCCTTTATAATGTTCACAATAAAGACATTTCTGTATTACATTTATAAATTAAAAATATACATGTTATAAAAACTGCAATAAGGTGACAGGGGGCCTTAACTAAATCTAGACTCTAGCTCTGTCTTTGGCTCAGGTAGCCGAAAGTACGCTGGTTTGACATGATTAGCACAGCTGAAAGGTACGATACAAGATTGGCCATGATAAAAAAACAACATTATGATGGATTTTCTACAGAGGTTTTTAAAGGGCCATATGTAAAGAAAATAAAAACAAAAAAATCTTTGTTCCATTAAAAAAAAAATCTTCATTCAAACGAGGAAAAAAAAATTCTTGGAACAGAAAAAATTTGAATAGTTTTTTTCCTCGTTTGAACAAAGATATTTTTGTTCGAACGAGGATTAATCTCAATAAACCGCGCACGTGCGCTGCACAAAACAAAATCTGCACTAAAATGTTCAAACTAAGTCAAGTGGTGTAAATTCAAAACCATCTGCAGTTTATTTATTCCGAGATTGACAGTTTATTTACCCTTCCTCACAAAAAGGCAATAATATTGGGGTACAAAAGCATGAGTATTTTTACTCAAACAAGTTGTCGATGATAACTGAGAATTTTTGTTACAGACAAGTAAAAAGTTGTTTTGAAAGATGACAACTGAAATTACCAAACCAGCCAATATGGGTTTAGACTTGCAGTTAATTAACTTGTTCTGCATTTTTACCACTTCACCTTAACCCAAACCTTGCATATTATTTATGTTAATGGCATGCTTGAAAAAAAAACATGAGTTTGGGGCAACCAGAATTAAGTCAAACTCAACCTGAAACCAAAATTCTTTTATTAAATATATGCACAAAGGCTATCAATAAATTGCTTTAATGTCAACATAGTCAATGGATATCTACATGAATAACGAGTCTAGACTATTTTCATGTAAATTACGTTTAAAGCACAGTTCAACATTGGTAAACTGTCTGTAAATGCTTCCATTTTTGCACAAATCATGATTTTTGTAATAAAACCAACCTGTGAAAATGTCAGCTTATTTCGTTGTTCCATTTGCAAGAAAACGGTAAAAATGCATTCAACATTTTTGTATGCACTCCTAAAGGCAGAGTTTTCGTCTCGCTGTGAAAACTAATTTTGGATCTTATTTTATTTATTACTTAAAAACAATAATACTTCAGGCAGAAATATTTCAAGGAAAG
The DNA here is from genome assembly GCA_911728455.2 of Marthasterias glacialis. Taxonomy (NCBI): domain Eukaryota; kingdom Metazoa; phylum Echinodermata; class Asteroidea; order Forcipulatida; family Asteriidae; genus Marthasterias; species Marthasterias glacialis. The sequence goes on from OU452219.1 coordinate 5,226,264, forward strand.
TTTTCTACCATCATTATCTGTATACCATGTAAGGTATATGTAAATCTGTGAACCTTTATGTTTTTCTTCTTTACCAATGTTGAGCTGTTGCGTAGTTATATAAGAGGCGGCAAACACCAATAAACAATTATTAATGATTGTGTATAAAAAAAGGGTTTGCTTATCTGGAGGTTGCTAAACAAGAGCTTGCCCCACACTATGTGACATAGCAACTGTCTCTGTAGTCTGAGGGAATTCAAATTTAAGTGGTAACTTGTGACTTCAAATCTAACTCGCAAATTGATTATTTCCCGAAAGGGTTAATAGATGTTCTAGTTAAAAAAATTGCAATGTGAGTATTTAAACAATTGTATATGATGAAGACAAAGTGATTCTTAGTTACCTAGGTGATTGTCAATCCATGTTACCGGTCAACGTCAGCTTCTATACATATTTTTGTCACGTTACCCATTCCCTTCGTTGTGCCTTCTCTGAACAGCAGTCTAGCGCCTTCCCTTATGAACTCTGGCTGTTTGATGAATCGGAACCGGACTACTGCTTGGCTGTTTGTCTTTAAAGATGGCTAAAAAAGAAACCAGGGAAAAGTTTTTTTTTTCAGAATTTTGTAAAATACCAGGCCTGTGAGGCAATTAGCCTTGTAGATGAATGGTGGCCACTCATAAGAGTGCACTGTTTGGTTTGGTTGTAAACCTAATAGTGTCTCAAAATGCCCTGGTCATAGCCTTGGTGCCCCTTCAAAAGTTTACTATAAACTCTTAAAAGATTTTCCAATGGAAGTGGCCTTTGAAAATGACCTTGCCCTCTCAAAGATAGAATTCCAGGCCTGAAATTCATGTCAATTCGTGACAGAGCTTGATGGCAGCAGTGTGCGCATTCATTACTGCAACGATGCCACACTCAAGTGTGCATTGTATAGACTAATCCGAGCAGCTCGTTCATGGGTGTTTACACCACTGCAGATGGCCGCCACATGCCCGCCGCCACATGCCCACTGTGAATCCTCCATGCTGATTGGTATATATGCGTGCTGACGCGCTATTGTCATGTTGCGCACTCGTGCTGCGGCCATAGCTGCGGTGGTGTAAAACACCATAAGTGAGCGTTGCTTGGATTAGTGTATATGCTCTCAAACATTTAGGTGTAATTGACCACTGGTGTGCAAGCTACTCTGCTACATGCATGCCTTCCTACTTTAGGAACACTCATAACATGCGCAGGAGTGCGGTACCACTGCAGTGTTTCATCAGGTGACAAAAAGCGCTTGGTAAACACTGGCAACATTTGTACACTTAATCACATGCCAAGATAACAAAAGTTACCCAAGCAATTTTCACTACTGTCGAAAGATCAGCTCTGTTTTTGAACACAGTGTAATAATCAGAGTACATACCGTATCCATATGAGCTATGACGGCGGTCTGGCATACGTTGCCTATATGAACGGTAGCCTGGAACCCTTTACTGATGGAGGTGACATGGAAGAATACAAAGATAGTTGCCTCAAATTCCTGACAGGCTACCGGCTTGAGGTCTTTGCTGACTAACACCATACCCTGTGCAGAAAACAAACAAACAATGACTTAGTTCAGAACCCTCAAGTGGAATAAATTGGAGCCTTTGAGATGAGCTCCGAGGCAGCTGACATATAGACCATGTGACCTGTGACATCACACGTTTACAAAAGAGCCATAGACCCTGGACTTCCTGCAGGCATGATTTATACACAGCCCACAGGAAGAAAACATAAAATCTTCGCACATGTCATGGAGATTTCACTGTCTGATTTGCATCCACTTTTGATATGAAGAAAGGGGACACATCAAACTTGTTCAGCTGTTATTTTTTTCGACTCTCGAATTGATGTCAAACTTCCAATATGACCAGTGTAGTCTCTGCCTGCCAAGAAATGCTCTGGATTGGGGTAACTTTCCCAGTTCACTAATAGTTCAATGCATGCACACCATACAGCTCTACATAAAGTACTGACTAAAGTCAGTCTCCTGCCACCTTGAACCACAAAAAAGGAGTCTTTCTTCTGGTAGAAACCGTCTCAAAGGTACAATGGATATTTTTTTCTAATTTTGTTCTCTTGTGTTCTCTAGTTGTTCTCATGTTTCTAGAGACAATTGGCCCATACCTCACAGTGCCACAACAGTGGCGTTTTGAGGCACACGCATGCTTTATGTAGAGAGTAGAGCCATTGCCCAAGGTGCTTCAATGAGAGTGGTAAATTGGAGAAGCCACAATCTGTGCTCAATCGCAAAGGAATTTGGGCCACTGTTGGAAGAGATAAGGGTCTAAACCTTGGTCAGTTGGTCAATATCTTCAGTGGCAATCTGTGGCACTAATCAATCAGACATACAAAAACAATGACAGGAAAGTGTGGCGTTGGTTACCTCACCATTGTGTGCTTTGCACATGAGAGATTTTGAGGATTAATGAGATGAAACAGACAGCAGTTTTCGCATCAATAACAGTTTTTTTTTTTTTCATAATCATTTGCATCAGCTTGTGAACTGAACAAAAAAAAAAACACTGAACCAGTCAACTCTGTTGTCTCACCTTTCTCAGTGTACTCTTGTGACAATCTCCCACGGCCAGTGTGGCGGCCTGGCCAGGTCGTACCACTCTACATGAGGTGCGGTTTCTGTGTATGGTGTGTACAGTGACGGGACTGAAGTGGCCATTGTCGTCCGGTCCTAACAGTAATCTATCTTGCTCTTTCACAATTCCTCTGGAGGTGGGGAAACATGGATTAAAGGGAATTATATTATCTTACCTGAGACTATAAAATGTTGAAGTAAATCATTGACAAGTACAGCAGATAGGTGATGGGAATGTGTCTTTGATGATACAAGCCTGGAATTTGGCACACAGTCAGAGCATGGCATGAGAAAGATATTTGGCTTTCAGGTCATCGCAGATTTGTCCTTTAAAAATATGTAGGTAGAATAACAGGCAATTGGCAGCTATTTTAAAAATGTCGAAAATTGCTTGTCATTCCAAATCTTGCTTGTTCATTCAGACTGTTTGAATGAAGAACATAGAAACTGTTTGTGCCATGATTTTGCCATCAATTCATTGAAGTCATACAGTCAGCACACACCTACCATTATGAAACTGCCAACAATTGGTTTCAAGACACAGTTTTTCCAAATTTAAGGGTAAACAAAAACTAATCTAATATATTCCCCTTTTTGTATCTGTTGCTTTACACGTACCTTGATAGCGTTCCTCCTACGACGCTGCCCACATCTGGCACACTGTAAACTTCATCAACCTAGTTCCAAACAAAAGTGTCAAGACCAAAGTCATATCATAGAGATGAATCAGGGCTCACCCTTAGCACTTAGCCAGGCGTACATTGTCTAGTAAAAAATGGTATGGGCTAGTAAACGCCACTTCTCAACTTGCCCTGTGGGCTACTAAAAACTGTGCGACTTGTTTATAATGCTCATACTTCTTCCTTTTTTTTTTAGATGTGAATAAAACATTTTACAAAAGTGTTAATTTATTTTTAAGTGTGTGAGTGTAACTTCATTTGACCGTTAAACTGGTTGTGATCGCTACCATTAGTATCAGAACGATACATTTATGACAATACATGTTTAAAATTTGGGCAACCAAAACTTCTTGGGGGCAAGTACAATGAACAGTTTACTAGCCTCTTGGGCTACTTTACAGAAAGCTTAAGCACAAGGCCTGTGAATCTGAGCTAATCATGCATGGGACCAATTGCACAGAGCTGCTTAAGCAGAAAGTTTGCGTAACAATTTCCTGCTAAGCAAAACTAAGCAGGAATCCAGTCACAGACGATACATCTTACATGGTAATTTGGCTGGTTACCTTATTCTGGTAAACACATTTGTTTTGTGACTGGTTACTTTTTGCGCTTAAGGAGCTCGATGAAGATGGGCCCTGATGGCATGGGGCAAAGTAAACCAGCCTCACCAGGGTTGGCATGTTCGGGTGTTGAAATCCAAAGATTTTGTTGAAGGTACTGAAGGGCTCCAACTAAATATGTAATATGAAGTATCCTATCTTGAAAACTGTACCTGAAATTCTGCAAGTTCTTGAGAGAGTTTTTCTTGCTCTAAGCTGCTGTGAGACGGTGGAAGGACATGAAGAAACTTCTTGAGCATGTCAAGATTCTGACCAGTCACACTGGATACCAAGAAGATTGGGCATATACTGCAAAAGTAAAAAGGACAATAACTGCTAGGTTTGGTTGGGGGGGAGGTGCATTGTACAAAAACAAACATAATGAAAAACTAAAGCACAATTTCAAATGACACAGGGATGAATGAGACTCATTGCTGATAATATCGTCTGAAACTAGGATCCAAATTTTGGGAGATATGCTGAAATGATGTTATTTGCAGCTTTTTAGTTAAAGAATTCAAGGAGCTTTTGGGAACAGTATTTTCAGCTCAAGAGAAGCCTTTTAGTTAAAAATTTCAAGGAGCTTTTGAGAGCTTGTCTTCTTTATACCTGAAGGAAAGAACAGCTACTTTTTTCAACGGGCAGACATTAAATAAAAAGTCTGAATTCAGACAAAAGTCTGAAAAGTCTCATCCCTGAATGATAGCATCTATCAACATGATAACCACCCAGCCATACATCAGCCATGTAAGATCTCATCAGCTCTGCTATCTAGGCTTCATCCTTTGACTACCTGATAAACATAATACGGGCGATTTGCAATACAGTGCGCCCTCTACAGTTTGCCAAGGAGAGCCCATTTTCGCAGTGCATCATGGAAAATGGTAGACACGTTTTTCAGTCTTCTTGCCCTTTTTTTGCAGCACCCGCCTCATGACTCTGGTTAAGTTCGTTCGTGGTTTGCAAAGCAGAAAGGTTGTAATTTTCTGTGTTCTGTTGAGGCTGGTGAATGTTTTTCACATTTACGTCAGCCATTCAAAGGTCCCAAACTGCCGGTGAGGTGCTGAGATGAGAGTGTGATTGTTTTTTGACTACAGTTTTTGGTGAAAATGGCCTCTCGTGGGTAAAGTGTAGAGTTCGCACAAACCTTTCCTCTTCCATGAAAATTGCCCGTTTCTTGTCAAGTACAATTTACAATCCAGGTGCTCTACACCTTAGGGTAAAATAACGCCAAATGCCAGCCCCCGCCCCCCACCCTCCAAGGAGAACAAAATAAATTAATTAAATGGAAAAAAAATACATCAATAAATAAAATAAAATAAATCAATAAATAAATACAAAACACAACCAATAAATCAATAAATAACAAAGAAACAAAAATTAATAGACAAAGTAAAAATAAAAAATAAAAAAGTTCAATCTAAAATTAATAATATTCAAAATCTCCCCCTTACTTTGAATTATTGAAGTTTCTTGCTGCAGTGACTGCGTTGTCGTCACTCTCCACTGTGTATGGAATCTTCTTGCATCCAGGCCCTGACAGAAGTCTTGTTAACTGCCCCAAGGTTCGTTGTATCAGACATTTTGGGCAAAGATCAATCTTGTTGATGACCACAAAGATGGGAACCTGGAGGGCCATGGCCAGGCCAATGTGCTCTTTGGTTGTACCAGCTATAATTAAAACGAATCATTATCATGACAATAGGCACAAACATACACTCTGTTTTGTCAAACTTAACCATAGCTAAGGATAACAAACAAAAATAATATTTGTAATTTTTACCAATTTTTTTCTTCCTTATCCCAGATGAAAAAATTAACATCTATTAAAACAAATATAGTTAAAAGGATCTTACAGAAACTAAATGCATTTTAAGAGTTTTTTTTATTATATCAAGTAATAAACCACAAGGGAAGCTGACTGTGTTAATATGAACCATTTTTGGGTCGAACAAAGAAAAGCTGACAGAGTGGGATTTGAACCTCCAGCCTCCGGGTTTACGTGCAGGTGCTCTACCAATTGAGCTAACTAGCCCCATGTTGGCACTCTTCCTATCTTGTCAATATCTTTGCGCCAGTCAAAAGTCATACAACCATATACTGCCGCATAGCCAGGGATCACACCAACCTAAGGCTAAACCCTGGTGTCACAGGTTCAGATCCTGCTGCTAGGGTCAAAACATCAGGCCATGACAATCTTTTGCACTCAATACTACAGGTCATAGTATCTTACCAATTCCAGTGTTTGCGCTGACTACCAGCATGGCAAAGTCTGGTGCATAGCCCATAAGACCCGTGATGGTAGTCTTGAGGTATTTGTGGTGACCTGCTAGATCGATAAGAGTGATCAGCTTTGATGCATTCTCACAGATCTCTTCCGCTGTCAGGCAACCCTGTTGGCTGTCACCATAGTTGATGACCTAGAAACGGAAGACAACAAGAAAATAAATGTCTTAAACCCTGACTCCCTTGAGTAGTTTAACACAAGGATCCTTCCTCACTCTATAACAAAAACCAACACCATATGGTAACTAAAAACACATTTTATAAATGGTAGCGCAAACGGTAGCATGAGTGGAACGCACCCCTGCACAATACTCATCTCTTCAACTGGGCAACTTAAACCTATTCTCTTTGCACGAGTGGTTAGGGTTCACCTATAGGGTATAGAGGGCAGAAACTGTTTTGTCACCCAAAGGTTCCTAATTGAAACAAAGATTCTAATCAAGAGAAAAGTCCATTCCAATAGGGGCTTTATGAGTGCACCCCAGTAAATAGTGACTTAACAAATGCACTGAGCCTCATTAATAGTTTTGTAGGTCCTAACAATTTCTGTAATGCCAGATTTTAGGGTCAATACTTTCAGGGATTGTTAAAATAGAGTCCAATATTCCATCTTGGGGTTATGGACTCTCAGTTTTGGGTGGTTTGGGTAAGCTAGGCCATGGAAAATTGGTCCTGTTTTGCTCACATCTTTCCCAAGATGGCCGCTTTCTGTTTGGAAATAAACACTCCTGAAGGTTTTTGGTTTTTTTTGCCGTAGCTCGGGGGGACCCGATACTACCCACTTAAAATAAAAAAGAAAACTGAAATTTAGATGTCACTGCACATTTGTGTTTTTATTTCAAAAGATTGAGGGACTTCTAAATATTTGTTGAGTATTTTTGAATATTTATCATTTAGCGTTGATTGAATAGGACTTTGATTTAGTGATTGTAAGCAATCTTGTGGAGCTCAACGGCTCTGTGGATTGTTCTAATAACCAACCTCCCCTTTGCTGTTAAATCCCAGGGTCTCATGACTGATGCTGGATGTTCTCCCAGACTGAATCTCGTGGAGGTGACGGAAAAGGTTTAACCGTGCTCGACCACGCCCGTTGTCCAACTCCCCCTGGGTAAGAACACCCAGGAGTGTGCTCTTACCGACGTCGACATTGCCAAGAACGGCAACACGCAGGTTGATGAACTGTGGGATAAAAATCAAAGACCCAATGTACTCTGTGAGGTCAAAGTTCAAGAGGATGTTATAAACAAAAACAAATTCCAAAAATATTTTGATTGATTTCTAACTGATCAGGTAGTTGATCAAATAAGCACTCAAAAACTTGATACTCCTAATCCAAGGAAAGTTTTCCATGAATAGCTGAATATCCTAAACTATCCTAAATTAAATCCTAAAAGAAAAATTATATCAAGGCAAAGAAACAAATCTGTTGTCTTAGAAACACCATGGAAAGCACTCTTGACTTACACTTAACGAACTGTTATAAATAAAATTGATCTAAAGATAGTGAAAAGGCTCTTGACAAATGCAAGGATCATCAAGTCTTAGAAAACCCATCACCCCACCTGTTGGTCATCGGGAATTCTCCTGACGAGCACCTCACAAGCCTTACGTTCCTCCCCGAGGTTCTCTCCTTCAGTCTCCACGGTACGTTGTCTCAAGATGGTAGTTGTTGCTCCAAGTCTGTTGGAGTGAAAGCAAAAGACAACGTGAATTCTATTCTAGTTGTGATCAGCGAGCCAGTAGTTAGGAAAACGCACTGGCCCTTGCTTCAGTGTCAATGTCCTGCTCTCAGACAGTGGCCTAGCCCCAACCATGAAAAAATTAAGGCAAGGTCGTAACTAAAGTTGTTATTGCTTGGGGTGGACACAAATGAGCAATCACACCTTACGGACTAATTTTTGTACTTCTTGTTGGGGGCAAAGCCACTCATCTGAGAAGCCACCTAGAATAACTTGTTATACTGAGGACTTCTTTAAATAAAATGCTGGTAGTTTGGGGGTCTTTTTCTTGGTAAAACTATTCTTCTGTCTCAAAAGATTTTGGGAAAGGGAGTCAAGACACCATTTGCATTAACCACCTTAGCTGAGGTCAAACAATTTCCATGTGTGTACCATTCTCAGCCATTAATAGGCCTTCCTTTGACCTCAGTGAGGGCGCTGTTTGCGCTTGTGACGTCACATGCAAGGGGTCGTTTCCACATCACTCAATATGATTCATCTACGGTGAAGAATGAAATATGTTCTCACTTGTTCGCCATTCTGTCTAGCGTATCCATTGATGCCTTCAGATCCACCGGCGAGAGGCCAGCTAACATTCCATTATCTTCCACACCGATCTCATAGATGGCCTCACCCTGTCCCTCCCTCAGCCTCCATTTCATCTGTGTCACTAGGTGTTCAAAGCGACTAGGAGATGGGCTGACAAGCTTGAGCTGTAAACGAAATTGAGTTGATGAGAATTTCACTTAAATTAAGAAATTTTGTGTACACTTGTGTAGATTTACAATATACGCCATTCTTGTAAATGTTAAAATCTTCAAAAAAATCTTTCTTCCACTAGCCAGCCAGATTAAGCCCTTTCACAAATCCAACAAATTCAACATTTTAAATTGTAAAAAACTTGAATTAAAAGCCGTTAACAAACAGTGCAATCAATGGCAAATTCACTGGTAAACTATTTTTTCAAGGTTTCATTTTTTTAAGTGTTTTTTCTACACTGTATGTTGGTCTTTAAAATATTTTATTTCAATGGAGTTTTAAAAAAACAAAAAGTAAAATATAATACTGAAACACTGGTTTCTCACAGTTTGTGTTTTTTGTTTAAAAGCCGTATACTGGTCATTAAAATGTTTGTTTTCAATGCAGTTTAAAAATATAAAAAAATATATAAAATTTACAAAAAACAAAATCTTTGAGAAAAAAAAGGTAACCAATCACCATCCAAAAAGCATCTAAATTGATGTAAAGTTTCTTAAACTTAAAAAATAGCACACTGTTTTTGTTCACTTCATCTCTGAACATATTATTTTGGCAGTCAGACCAAGAGCCAATTTCGTAGAGCAGCTTACCACGAAATTCTGTGCTACTGCGCCCTGTAAAGCAAGTGAATCTAAGGGCCATTTCCATGATTGGGCACTGGTTAAATGCATGGAGTCTAAGTGTGCTCACTGTATGGGTCATATGCAATTGTTAACATAAATATGATATGAAACTTGAATTAACAGATTATCATGGGCTGCAGCAGACATCCTAAACATCATCCATAATAAAATTAGCTCACTCACCAAAAATATTTAAGGAAAAGAAATTCGAACGAATTGGGTCATATGCCATGTGAATAAAATATGCTTGGGATTTAGAAGGGTTTGGGCTTTATGGTCTTGTTACCCTCTCAGACTGAAGGATATTGTAGGACTTGGGCTATGTGTGAGCACATGGTCCTAGTTAGAGTTAATAGACTCTCAATCCTCCCATCACGTTTTTTGTACATTCACACAGTTTGAGTGGGCTGGGGAAACAACGCTGCTTGTTAAGTAAAAAGAAATTGGGCACTCACCTTGTATTCAACATTGCCTTCTTCAACCTGGAATAAAAAAGGGAAGACATCAATGTTATCTATTCAAAAATGACTAACAATAAATCAAAGTTCACATGGATCATTGGCGCTTTTTGTACTGCACCAAGTCTGTCACGTCTTGGCCTTGAACTTTTAAAAGTTCCATTGCCCAGTTTTAGCACAAAGACCCCAAATTATTTTTTGAAATTCCGAACGGAACAAATTTTGACAAATGATACTGTCTCAAACCGAAAAACATAAAACACTGTCTCGTATGCCATGCACAATGCACAAAATACTTGTAATATAACAAGCAACTGTTTGTACATGGCTGCTGGTAATGTGTGATAATGTCGGGTCCCAACAATAAGCATTATTTCATTAATTTCGTTAAGTAATTATTTAACTAATTACTAATCAATGGCTTTTTTGTTCTGTTTCTCAATACTAACAATACTGTAGTCTTATATAGTGTACAAATCTACCAACAATTAGGTACCCAAGGGGCTCAATAGTTTTAAGACAGGTTTTGAATTGAGAGACCCATTTATGTAGCACCTTATAAGGGTTTACAAGGTGCTGCGGCGCATTCAGCAGCCACTGTCAAATGAAAGCATGATTTCCTCGACGAAAGAAAAGAACCTGTCTAAAATTGATTAAGCCAAACTTTTATCATCAATTTGTCTAAAAAATCGGGCGATGCATTTTCAGTCCAAATGCAAAAAAATAACTGGTTTCCTTTGAAAATATCTCATCCTGTTACCCTGTAATAAGGAACATCATCTCTGATCAATCGTGTCAACACAAAAGAAACCGAGGTCAAATCAGAAGATCTGCATAAACGTTTGTATAAATGACTAGAAAATTGCTGTACAGCTGGTTAGTTCTATCAATTATGAATCACAGTGCAACAACACCTGAGGTCGAATAAGAATTTCTGCATAAACATTGGTATATGACTAGAAAATTACTGAACAGAAAATCTGGTTTAAAATAAGTTGAAACAAGCTTTAAGGGAAAAAAACTGTTGGCTCTCTGACAGCTGTTGCTTTTACTTTGAATGACCAAACCTGGGCAAAAAAGCTGTCAAGCAAAAAAAAATGCTACGCAAACAGAAATCTTGCTTAGCTAAAACAGGTTACCAGCCAATATACCGTGCAATGTTTATTGTTTGTGACTGGTTCCCATCTACTTTTCGCTTATTAGTAAAATTTGCTAAGCACAATTATCTACTTTTAACAGCTTTATGTAATTGGAGCCAGGAATGAAAAGAACATGCAGTATAATATCAGGGGGGGGGGACACACAATTATTTTCCAATTCATTGTTTTCACAACTTAACTATCAAACTATTTCAACTACATCATTACATGTACATCTAATAAATGTAAGCACGTATTAAAAACTAGTTATCAAATCTAAATAAACTGAGATACATATTGTTCATGAGAGTCACATTGTTTGCAGATGTAAAATGCAGATTGTAGCAGCTGCATTTTTAGTGGGCCTAAAAAATCATCGATTTGGAGGACAGAATATTATCATGAGTACAATTAAATGCGTTTTATTTCATTTTTAATATCTTGAGAAGCCAGTAGGCCGAGGTGATTTTCCAGCAATTTTGTTGAGTTTCGGGCAATATCACTGATTCATTTTAAATCCACTCCATGGTCCACTTGCTACATATGATATAGTGCTTACTGGGACATCCGAAGAAGTCAACATCTCAAAAAAAGGAGTACAGCGCCCCAGTTAGGCCTACTGGGTCTAGCAAATCAACAAATCCGGAAAAACATGTATGTTTCCCTGTGGCGCTAGTACAACCGTCCGATTCAAATTTTCGAAAAAAGGAGTACAGGACCCCAGTTGTACTGTAGGGTCTACACTGGTATTGGTAATGGTATGGGCCTTAATTCAATAGTTTTAATTTAATGGGAGACTTTTGAGATGTTAACGGGCGCCCCAGTAACCGGTCCTTTTCTAGTATTATGAGAGCAATAGAAAGAAGGACCGGTTACTGGGGCACCCGCTATGCTAACGTCTCAAGTCTCCCATTTAATTAGCCCCACTAGTGTGGCAAGGATTTTTGACATCGTTTGAATCCTTAGCCACACGTCCAAGCCTATCTTTTGTGCAGCTCGTCCCCCAATCTGCCGCACCGAAACCTAACGGGTGCGGCGCTGGATTTTAACCAACTAAATGTGTCCACGTACCTCTTAGCTTCCCTCCGGTACTTTGGCTGTTGAAGTTACTAACCTTATTAAGGGCAAATAATCATTTGAATTTTGCTCAAAATTACTCCACACAAATAGATATCGGATAGCGATTGGGGCCATTTTGATTACCCAGAATGCAATGTCATCACGAAGTCACAGGTGGCGCGAGAGTGCAAACACAATTCAGCGGTTGTTTCATGTGACAGCTACAGCTAATGAAACAGCTTAGAATTAGACCCAGTAACTGGGGCGCTGTACTCCTTTTTTGAGATTTTTGACATTATCTGTCGTACGACAGATAATGTCAAAAATCTCAAAAAAGGAGTACAGCGCCCCAGTTACTGGGTCTAGCTTAGAATACAAAATGCATGGAGTCAGAAAAAGTGCATGCACCAAATCTATGCATGAAATCGGTTGCATGCACGCATAGTTTGGTACTTTTTCTGACTCCATTCTGAAATTGTTCTTGCACTCTCTACCATTTAATAAGAAACGAAAATGCGAGATGAACTTGTTATCGATAATATTAATAACAAATTTTATTAACTTATTAAACTATGACTGAGTATGACTATTTTAGTATTTATGAGGTTGTTATCGTTACCTCACAAAAGTTGTCACATTTTTACTTTTAAGTACACCAAGCCTACATTCTACAGCCATGATTCCATAAACACAAACAGCTGGCCACTGCTGAAACCCAATCACTGGCCGGGACACGACTAACGGCCCGGCATAGCCATAGTGGCCGGGTAACGTCAGTCGCTAATTCGCAGGCGCGACACCGACCCAAAACACAAGTACTCTGCACCTACCTCGGGCGGAAGATTCGACATTGAACAAGCCAAAGCCGGAGATTTCTCCTGGCTAGGAGACATCTTACGAGGACTACATGAAGAAGCCATCTTACTCTATCACCAACGGATTGCTACTAATGAAAATCATTCCCAAGTTGAGATTGATATTTCAAAAAGAATTAGAAACGAATTAGCTTGACAACAACAACCTAGCTCTCGGCCATCTTGTACCGGGTTTTGTTATTATTCATGAATGCAAATCTGCGGCATAAACGAGGTCATAATAAGGACAAAACGTGACGTACAGTATGGGCGGAGTTTGGCTACAATTTAGATCCCACTGTGGAAACAACCGTGTACTGTTTAATAATGCAATGATACAATAAGCATATTTTGAAGTTTTAAATAAGAAATAGACTGCAACTACTTGGCCTCACGTATTTCACAATTCCGGTGTTATTCGTATCCAAACGCTCCGTAGTAAAACAATTTTATTTGGTGACCCAAAATTAGTTATGCAAATTACGCAAATTATTAGCTCCACCCACATCCATGATGCAACGTTGCGCCATGTAAATATTTCAAACTGTTGTGAAAATTAAAAACGTCTGACGCAATTGGAAGTAAAAACACAAAAGGGATGACACCAAAGATACACAGAAGGGTACCAACATCGAATGATGCAAGTAATTGTAAGAAAACAAGAAAAAACATGAACAAAATAGTTTTAAAAAATATACATGAAAAAAACTAAATGAATGGTGTTTTGCAGAATGCGTATTCTTATTTAAGTAGTTCTCATCCAAAAATAAAAGGTGTGTCATAAGTCAATAGGGACCACTTCAAAATGCTGCAAGCTCAAATCTCAGAAACTTCAGAGACGGGTGACTGGACAAAATGTAATTTAGTTTTCACTGTTGAGACATGCGCCCTGTAAATTGTTCGCTTAGCATAGCAAATACATTTGCTAAGAAGTACTTTTCTTCTTGAAATTGGGCCCAGTTTTGAAGAAACTGTTTTCATAAAAGGGGATTAATCATTTACAGATTTTATCACATCAACAAATCTGTTGATCAAACTTTTTGATGTAATTACAGAACGACTCATACTTTTTTTAGAGGCAAGAATTCACTCAAGGCAACTGTCACAATTTTGTTTGTAAAACAGTTTATTTTCTAATGAAAGTGCAATAACTTTTTACATTGGCATAAAATTCTACAATAACATTGACATAACATCTTTCTGAAGAATAAAGGGGGAGTAATAGTAAGGTTAGTGTTGTCTTGTCTCTGATCCACATAAATAACATGGATAACACAATGGTTAAATATATATATTTATTTATTTCACTAATAGTATCTCTGGGGCTAACACTACTTGAATAATTCTGAACATCAGCCCAAAAAGGAAACAATCCCTGAATCGTTTGTGACGCTCCCATGCCAAAACCATGCACTTCCTACCAACAATCAAAACTGGGTTTGTTTATACATCAAATAGATGAGAACAAGAGTTTGTCGCAACAACACCTAATTGGGCCCTTCAAGGTAAGTATTTCTCAACACAGAGGATATTTAAGATGTCGAATTGCATTGATATAATGGCTGATGTTTTGGTTGTTACTATTTGGGCGAAGGGGCGTCACATTTACTGACTAATTTTGAGTAAATGTTCCCTCCCATATGGAGGAGGGAAAGCAAACACTGCTGACACTGCAAATCATCCAAAATTAACAAACAATCATTTCTAATGAGAGACAGCAAAGACCATGGTAAATTCAACTTAACTGTTTCAATGTGAGCATGGAAGGCATTCCTTCCTCCATGATGTGGGTGAGGTCTGATGTACTTACAACATGTTTAGGGAGGGGGTTGCAAACCCTAAACCAACCCTCTACCGTGACTGAAACACTCTTAGATGTTAAATTTGAATCGAGGATAAATAATATTACTTGTGTACTCATACACCGATGTGTGTTAATAAGCACTGGTTACTCGTACTTCCTGCGTCCTGTTGCAGTACCCACTGCTAAAATATGGGATTCCAACTGCCTCTAGCTACCGAGCAAACTCGGTGGTCTAGTGGTAAAACATCTGCTCTAGAATGGCAAAGGTCTCAGGTTCGAATCCCTACTCAAGGATATCAGTGGTTTCAAGCGCCCACAGAATGCATATAGTAAATACAACCTGTTGAATCCTTGAGTGCCAAAGAGCGGATTAAAATGTTGTGATCATTTTGTTTGTAATGTAACCAGGCTGAATTTCTTCACATGTACGTTTAGTTGATGAAACAAAATCACCTGTATCTTGGCACAGCCAAACAAATTCCGTCCTCCGATTGAAATCAATGTAAGGGGGCCACTCAGAATTAACAATAATTTTCAATTTTCAATCCAACCCACCTACCCCCCCCCCCTTAAAAAAACAATTTTTTTTTTCTTTTGAAAATCAGAATTTTAATACATTGATAATTCTGAATGGCCCTTTAGAAAAATTATGCAGGATGGAGAAAATAGTCTGGTGCCTTTTCATTTAAAGATAATCGATGTTCATTATTGCTAATGCACACAGGGTGCATGACAAAGATGGCAACTTCACCAGTCATTTTATGTCCTGCGTCACAAACTACTGGTAACAAAACAGCTGACGGAGACTGACCCAGAGCTACAGCCATTATTTCAATAAGGCAACCACAGGCACCAGTTCATTTTTTTGATTCAAGCCTCAATTTCTTCATCATGGTTTCCTGTGCAGACCAAACCAAAATGGCACCACACAATAAAATATTCACCTATGAGAATCTCATTCATGGGAACTGTTTAAAACATTTTTTTTTCTATAGCACCACTACATAAATTTCAGAAATTGCTTGAATTGAAACTTGCTAAAATGAAAACGTCCAGAAGGCACTGATTTTTATAAAAAACATTCTTCGGCAACTGTTAGCAACAATCTGTGGAGAATTACAATTAATCACTTATCAAAACACTACCTCTCAACAAAATGCCCCATTACATTTGAACAACTACTACTGTTCCTGTATCAATAATGTTTTCTCAAACTTTCCCTCTTTTTTTTTTTAAGTTGATTGTTGGAAGTGTTCAACCTTTGCTCGTTTGATCCCTGCAACAATTCTACTCAATCATTAAAGGATGTCAAATGAAGAATGGTTCCTGCTTCAGATTGTCCTGCAGTAAATTCCACTGCAACAAAAACAAAAGTCCACCAAAGGAGATGCATTTCTTTCCTTTTCAATTGTAATAAGTGGGTCGTTCAGAACTTCAATGGAAAAGTAAGTCATTCTCATTTCTCTCGACACCCTTTTTAAAAAAATGGAATTACTTGTTTTGCTAACCATTAAAAAAGCAAACAAACAAACAAACAAAAAACAATAGAAACAAAAACAAACAAATAAAGATCTAGCATGAAGCATTTTCTTCATTGCATAGAAATGACAAACTGCATGACATTCTTTTTCGTTTAGCAGTAGTCACTTTTCTAATCAGAATTTGAAATCAATTATTGTTGCCTGCATTCTGCTGTTGCTTTGGTCACTATGACTTTGTATTGAGGAAAAAAATTGCAAAAGCGCTGGGTGATGTTTCAGACAACATCCATGATCACACTTCTTTCAGCTTGTAGTGCTGAATCGACACAAAATAGACATAAATACACTGAAAATACTATGTAGTCAAAAACAAATTTTAAAAATGACAACTCATTTGAGTTTTCACTTTGCAACATTTTTGGAACAAAACACCGGTAAAATTTCAAGATTTTTTACCCAGCTTAACCAATAAAAAATGTAACTGTTAACAAGTGACTTTCCTCAGATATATATCATCAAACAAAAACAATTGTACAAAAAATTACATCCTTCAACTCAAACAGCAGTAAAATCAGGTGCTCTTGTCTCGGTTTTCGTCTGAATTTGTATTACGCACAAAAAACGGTTCCGTTTTAGCAGAACACCTTAAACACTTCTCCGCACATACTTGAACAAAAAGTATAAAAACTTTAAAACGTAAGATCAGGATAATTTTGGCGGGAAAGGTTGAAATTCATAACTGAAACGAGGAGAATCTCTTGTGATTTTCTTTGTAAAGTATTTTCACCGTAAAAGATGAGCTAAACAATAACTTTCAGAGTACATTAGAGAGAGAGCATAGCAACGAAAAACATGTTTGTAACTGAAGTTCCCTCGCATTTTCGCCGGCATATTTGTTACATTTTTTTTTAACATCTGCACAAATGCCACTCTTGTTAACAACAATATTATTTAAAACATTCCTTTTTTGTTAAATACTAAATCGGCTAAAATGGATTTAGTCAATTAGCTACGCAAACCAATCAGTCTCAATAGCAACTTTGTATAATTATTTATAATACAACATAAAGAAAGTCAAATAAACATACCACATAGTGGAGCATAACTCTGATAATACAAATCAATATGTTAAACCATGTTTACAATAATCATAAAAGACGACAACATTTAGTTTCAATATGAGTTAAACAAGTTAATATTGGACACATCGTTTGATCTTTCATCTCATCTCACCTCACCCGCCCCCCTCCCCTTCCCAATACAGCGCATAAATTGATTGGACTAATAAGTTTTGGGGCTATAAATAAACTTTTAGGACCAGATAATTTGACACACAGCCAAAAATGTTGTTTTCCACTGGCATTGTATTCAAGAGTGTATCAGAGTGGTGATGATAACTAGACTTTGCACACAATGCAAATCAGAAAAAAGAGAGACTCACAAATAAAAATGTTACTTTGCATTAAAACATCAGAGTTTGTTAATCTTTGAAAAAGGAACCAACTGTATAAACATGCACTTATAAAGAGACCAAAAGTTGGGCGATAGAAGCTACTTCCGGGTTTCAAATACAGTATGGATGGAATAAAAACTAATTGTAAAATGGAACTTTTTAGAAGATGATTTTGTTCTGTTCTTTTTCTGCAGTGAAGTTTCTTCTTCTTTTGCATTTGTAGAAAAATGACAAAATGAACTAAAGTAACATACAACAGGCTCAGTACATTCAAAGCAAGTCCCTGTTGGTTTTGCATTCTTTTATTTTTTGTTTGTAGTTATCCTTTTCTCCCCTATGGCAGACTGTACAAATATTTACAGGTATTGAGATTGTTCCCATCAACCCAACCAACAACATCGAAACAGAGAGCTGTTTCCTCTACCAAAGTAACAGAACCCTGCTTCTGCCCTTGACGAAGAGAACAATGTTCATTTTCAAAGGATTTTAAACGTTGCTTTAAGCAATTCACGCAAAATGAAAACCAACATTGTTCTTTTAAATAAAGAGATTCATAGTGTCCAGGTAGTGTTCATTTAGAGGACACTTGGAAATATTCACTTCCCACATCATATTTATAAAAAAGAAAAAATACAAACAAAAACTTACAACAGATTTAATGGAGACTTCATGTTAATTCACCTTTAAAAAAACAAATCATACTGTTTGAAGGACTGGCAAACTTTGCACCATGGTAACTCTCTATTGATTTATGATAAAACGCTAATATAAATTTCTTTAATTTTTGTCTTTACAATTTCAACTCAAACTTTTTATTGGGCCGACAAGGCAAACCATTTTTTTTTATCTATCCGGGTGCTTGGCAAGTAACCAAAGTCTGTCTGTCTACTGAGGTGATATTTGACTAAAACCATGAATAAAGAAAACAGTATAAGGAAATATGGGCATGATATTTCTTTCAATCTTTGTAAGGAGGGAAAAAAATTCCCCTTCGAAAAGCAGCAAACGATGTTGCATTGACTGTGAGTTTGAACCTAAGACCTTTGATGACTAATGCCGGGTAGTTCTACCTCATCCCCCATTGCTGTAGTTTCCTTGATTTGATGGTTCATTTCTTGTTACCTCCCCTGGGTGGAGTGATCGGACGTCCAGAGTTCAAACCGCCGTATTGGTATTTGGCCTTCTTTTCTGAGGGTTTCAAAATCTATAGGAAAAAAAATATTTTTGTCGTTGTTGTAAATGACTGAAGTACCAAAGTCATTAAAGATTATTCCAAAACACAACTCACAGAATGAGTCACTGAAATACTGAAATAAGCGTTATTGTTGTTGTTGTTGTTTGTTAGTTGTTTTGTTCATCTCTGTCCGTTTGTTTTGTCTCTGTCCACAGGCTGATTACTACAAGCCTCAGCTTATCTAGATCGGCCTCCATACTATTCTCATCCTTTGCCTGTTCAAGCCTAACTTAGTCTATTCTATTCATCATTACATTGTACGTGTTGTACATTAATTTTATATTGTTTCAATTTGTTGACAGTATGGAAATAAACGTTACTGAAACTGAAACTGAAAATACTGAAAATCGTTGATTCTAGTAATACCACAATGAAACCAAAAAAGCTTCCATGCTATACACTCACAAAAAATTTAAAAAATAAAAAAAAATTTGAAACAACTTTGAAAAATGTCAGCGGCAAAAAATTACTAAAGTAAAAAAATCTGTTCCCTGAAAAAACATCTCAGCAAGAGTTAGGTAGCAGGCATCCTACATAATCTCATATTGGCTGATTTTGGAGGATTGAAGCAGCAGCCACCCTACATAAACTCAAATTGATTGATTTTGGAGGATTGAGGCAGCAGCCATCCTACATAAACTCTCACTGTTTGATTTTGGAGGATATTTCCTGCAGGAAGTACCTAGGGGTTATGATTTTAAAGGGGGACGCATTACCTGAAATGAGCACATGAGTGTCTCGTCCACACTCATCATGCCACCAGCATTGTCAAACTCCCCACAGTAGTTGGGGGCTGAGAATAAGGTGACTAGCTGACGCTTGGCAAAGAATTCATATCCGTCTTCCACGACCTGTTCATGGGAAAAAAGGGAACAGTTGGTAAGAGAGATGCTCCAATGATTAGTTTCAAGTCAAAATGTCAAAAGAAAACTTTTTGAAAGTGCCACTCCTCCATTCATGGTTCGACATACCCCTTTCTATTTGAATCTTAACAGTACAAACCGTCCGATCATCAAAAAGTTTTATTTGCTCTTGTACCACTGAGTTTTGGTGAGGTTCCATGTGTTTAATCATTTAATCACCATATGCTCAGACATAACTAATAATGTTAGTTTTTTGAGACAACCTTTCCTGTAAATGTGACACACACACAATAATAAAAAATAAATAATATAAAACACAACTTTTGTTTGTTTTAGAACTGTAGATATTATATAAACAAGCAGACCTGATACTTCATGGAGACAGTGACGCCAATGGGACACTTTTGAGATGTTAGCGAGCGCCCCAGTAACCGGTCCTTTTCTATTGCTCTCATAATAGAAAAGGATCGGTTACTGGGGCGCCCGCTAACGTCTCAAAAGTGTCCCATTGTCTCCATGCCCCTGGTCATTGCCTCGGTGCCCCCTGAAATGTTCCAGTAGAAGTTTAAAACTTTCTCATAGAGACCCCTTTACTGAGGAAAAAAACACCTTCCCCATACAAGAATGAAGTAGAAGAGCCAGAAAATGCAAAACATTTAAAATGTCAACTCGGGACACGACCTTTACTTTGCCCTTTTGGGTTGAGTGGCAGTAGGTCAACTCCTGTGGTTGTTTGTTGCTGCTATGATCTCTAGGGTTCTGTTATCTCACTTTCAAGAAATGCATCATGAAAAATCACTGCTTAATGTTGCTTGAAATAAGTGCTCATGGTGACAACAAAACATCCTGGACACTTCACAGGGGCAACGGAGGCAACTGCCTCCATGCCATTGCCATTGCTCCCTGGCCATTGCCTTGTCGCCCCTAAAAATTGCCCAGTACAAATTCACATTTCCCTTACACAATGTAAAACTGCCTTGCCCTTTACTCAGACCCGGTACATGTTTTGGTATGCTCTACACAACACACTATAACGCCTGTTTAAACTGCTTGGCTGGGCAAATATGTAAATTCATCAGAAAAAAACACAATCAGTTTTCTTGATCAATGACACTAGACTTAAAATGTTGACGTCAGACATGAAATCAAACCCATACCTGGTGAGCTCTGCATATCAAGTCCAAGTCGTGCTTGTTGAGGAATTTCGAGACGACGTCACCGCCAAACGTGAAGGAGACTCCACGGTCGTTCTCACCCCAGCCTGTCGTGTCCTTGTCAGGATCGGACCACAGCAAGTCACATAACAAACCTACCCACAGTCACATAAAAATTGTATGAGTTAACCCTTTCATTACCGAATGGTTTTTGACATACACGTAAACAACGCCTGGTGACTGAATTGTTTGACCACTCAAGCGTGAAGCACACTCTTACACAACAGAAAGCATTTTGTTCAACAGGCAATTTTTACAAATTCTATCATCACATTGAAGGTTTTGTTTTACAGCAAACTAAGTAATACAAAAATGCAGTGTGTTTAAATGAATGTAGCCCAATATTCCTCACTTTCAAAGCTCTTCATGGATCTATATCACCTTCATTGCATCTTCATTATGGAATGACTTACCGCCTTATATGTCAAGCTGACTCTGTTTTGATTTTCAAAGGACTTTTACAAACTCACTTGTTTGAATCTACATTTTTGTAACATTACTTTGTGTATTTATTTGTTTAATGGTATGTGCTTATTACGCATAGAGGTTCCTAAATTATGCGCTGTATAAATGTCTTGTATTATTATTATTATTAATACTATTAGATTCTGAAGAACTCAGACCTATTCCCGACGAGGTTAAGAGTTCAACAGTAACAACTCAATCCTGCTCCACTTGTGTTTCAAACCACAGCTCTTTTAAGCTCTTGCCGAGTCTCTCTCATTTCCTGTCGTCAAAACAAGCTTTTCCACAGAAACCGATTTGTGTTCACTGTTTGTTGAAAAATGAGCCTCTAAAACAAGGCCTACTGATGGTTAGGCAATACAGCGATGGAGACCCTCTGACTCTTTCCAGGTAATTTATCAAATAAAATGTTATTTATGGGGCTTCACAGGAAGACATGAGTCAGTTGGCTCAACTGGTTGAAGGTTGATGGACCCCCAAACCTGCCCTATTCTTCATCCCCGATTTAATCGAATTTCCTCAGGGAGGACTGTTCAGTCAGTGTCATGCATCCCATTACAACATTACAGCTTTTTTTGTAATCCAGGTAGATACCGTACAACTGAAATACATGGCAACCCCTCCCCCGTCCCCCGGCCAAAAAAAATACATAAAAAATTCAAAAGAGAGCAGAACAAATCTTTTCCGGTGTAAATTACTTCTGAAAATTGTCAAGTGTCAACATGGCAATGCTCCTCCCTACCTGATGGCCCTACTGTCGTTTCATGTCCCAGGTAGGCAAGAGCTTTGGTCTTCATCTGATACAATCATCTGATACTTCCCGTTTTAAAATTACAAGTTAACATAAAACTCATAGTACAGGTGACAAGGCTTTTTCCGCAGCCGGCCCTAGAGAGTGGAATAAACTCCCTGCTCACATCAGAGACTCTTCTTCAATTCAGATATTCAAAACACTTCTTAAAACCTTCCTCTTTTCTGTTTCTGTTTAGCCTCTGCTAGGCTTCTAGGTTCACTGTCCAGCGCTTCGATCTTGCTAAAGGCACTTTATAAATACCCATTTATTATTATTATTGAAATTTTTTTGCTTTTGTCAAAGCAAAAACAGTATCCAAAATCGTCAAATAAAATCATGAATATAAACACCTTCAGCATGTGTTTCTACACTATACAAATTGATGATAAACTCCACTGCATGATAGTATGCATATTATTATTTCTTTCCTTGAAACAACCAACAACAAAAAATCCTAAATCAAAAACTGCCATAAATTGTACCACGCACTTCTCGGAAATAAAAAAAAAAAACAGCATTAAAAGTGAAGACAACCAAAACATCAGCTTTGATATCAATGTGATGTAATGATGTCTTAAACATTCTATATATTGAGATATACTTGCCTAATTAGGCATTATTTGAAAGCTCTTCTCCTCAACTATTTGATGAGTAGATAAACCCACTTTTGAGCTCTGGCAGGAAGTACCTTGTTTTGGCATGAAGTGTCACAAATGTTCTTTTTTCTTCTTTTTAATTCCAATCAACTGTAAGGTTTATGTCTTTAGGTCATGATCATGTTTGTTATCAAATTTAAGTACGTCTTACAAAATGAATTTTGTAGTGTGTCCGAATTGGCGGCTGTGGCTGTTGCTGAGGGGCAGCCCATGCTGCAACGCATGTTAACATCCTGATCTAGCCGCAGCCGCTATTTCAGAAACAACCCAAGTCTCTTAACTTACCGGTTTCAGGAACATCAGTTGGTCTCATGATGCGTCTGATCTGTTCCATGGACTGCAAGTCTGGTGACAGCCCTGCAAAAAAAACAAAGAGATGTACATAAAAGAAATCACTGTCCCTCGAACAATACAAATCACCATTAATCCTAACCACCCCAACCCTTCAAAAGCCAACTTCCATGTTTTAATTAATTCTCTTGGACTGAGGACTGCACTAGTAAACTGACAATGCTCTACATTAGACCGGACATACTACCATTACTAGAGTCCAATAGTTTGGGTATTACTGTACGGGGTTGGATTTTGCCATAGCAAAGAAGAATCTTAGGGAATCACTCAAGGGAGTCAAAATTAAGCCACTGACAATCTGACGGCATTCCTTGTATTCATCATTTATGAATTAGACATTTTCATTCATCCGGCCAGCAACTTAAGTCAAAGAGTATTGACTTATCTCAATCCATATAAAACTAGAAGGCAAGTATAAGTTGATGGACTGCTCTTCAGAGGTAGTTTTCTCTTGGTCTTAGAACATTCAGAAGTTGGTCGAAAATAGCATTACATGTCAATTTAATTGTACTCTAAATGACAGCACAAACCCTCTTCACCCATTGGTTATAACAAAAAGATCAGGTAGGAGTCATCAACTAAGCTTGCCAAGGACCAGGGGTGGATTTCACAAAACTAGTCCTAACTTATGATTAGTCCCATAAGTTAGGCCTAGTTACTCGCCCTAACTTGAGATAAAAGACTAATCCTAGCGCTTTGTGAAATCCACACCAGGTTTGACCATTCTTTCCTACCCAGTGAAGAGAAATGTGCCAGGCACATTTTGACTTTGTAACTGTACTTTTTTATTTTCAATGCACAGCTGAGAAGCAAAAAACAAGGAAATCAACTGAAAAGTTGCAAGCCTTGTTTTCATGTGATGACTAAATAAACCAAATCAGTTAAATTTATTTTAATTACTCAGCGAAACTTGGCTTTCATCATTCAAAACAAAACATCTCTGTTTATTTACCCGCCATCCTTGCGATCTAAATTATTTATCCATTTAAAGAAAAACAGATAGCCTCACCTCCATGACAGCAAAAGATTTTCTCATCGATGATAGCAGCAATTGGTAAGCAGTTAAAACAGTCTGTGAATGTCTTCCATAATTTGACATTGTAGCGTCTTTTACCTGAAGAAATAAAGACATGGACACTTCAGAACTAGTCTGCTATATTTTCATTTTATTTCAATGTAGGGAAAATTTCTAAATGCCCGAGTCTAGCTAGGGTTAAAAAAATCTTTTAACAAACAGAAAAGTTATTCTCGATAGATATGAACAACAGCCATCATTATAACACCCAAGTAGCATGCATTATCGTCTCATCCTTGTTTACTACTACACGCCAGACAACACCTTGCGTGTGCAGGCGTTATATACAGCAGTACAAATCGCCCTCGTAGTGGATGCCAGAATACAACCTTGTACTTCTTGTTGACTGTATTTTTCCTCCAAATGACAAAGATCTACTTGGATGTTATATAAAACAAATTGTGGATGTTTTGCATTGCCGATGTGCACATCTGTAAACAATTATTTTTTTTTCCAATCTTACCAATGTTGAGCAAACCCTTTAAACATCCAGATGCATTGATAAAAAAACATCTTTGTCAAAATCTGAAAATACTTTTGCAAACTTACACTCATCGTAGAAGCCATAGATCCTATTGATGCTAGCACATTCATGGTTACCCCTCAGTAAGAAGAAATTCTCTGGATATTTTATCTTATAAGCTAGCAGTAGACAGATGGTTTCTAGAGACTGCTTCCCCCTGTCCACGTAGTCCCCAAGGAATAGATAGTTGGACTCTGGCGGGAAGCCACCATATTCAAAGAGCCGTAAAAGGTCTGTGAACTGACCGTGTATGTCACCTGCAAGGAATGGAATGGAATGAGACAAATCAATAAATAAATAAATAAAAACCTTTTTCATTTGAAGGTCTCTTGGCAGGGCTCATAATTAATGCTGGACCACAGGCCCGAGGCCAGTGATTGTACGAGTGTCAGGCCAGTAAACTCCTCACTGGACAAGTCCGGCCGTCTTGTATTTTTCAACTACATAAATATATTTGGAAACAAAAATGATGTTCGAATGTTGACTTTTGAGTTTGATAAATATCTTTCAACTCTGTGGAGTATCTTCCTCAGTGTATACTTACCTATTAGGCAAATGAGATCAACAATCTTTGAGAGGTTGTACAAACAAAAACAGTTCATATGTTAAACTGTTTATTGCAAGTAAGTTTTTACTCCTATAATCTGTTCTTGTAATTTGAGCCTCATGCCCTTGTGGATTTTTTCCTCCAAAATTCGAACCTTGCTTGGTCAAACTTGCTCTGATAGAGTCTAGTTCACCAGTGGGTACCGGCTGGCTATTTTTTAAAATAAGAATTTTGGGAGATCCGGTGCAAAGTTTTAGTTCATTCAGATCATACGAGGCATCACAATGATGTACATGTATTGAAGGTCTGAAATTGTTGCCTTTGTTGTCCTGCATCAGGCAGTGTGAAAGCAGAACAGATTTGAACTGTGTTGATATTTTATGAGGTCATGGCAGGATGGAACCGTGTAGCTTTCGGCACGGATCGGAGCTTGATAGTGTGAAAAGGCCTTAAAAGATTTTTCAATTGAAGTGCTTTCTGCAAAATAAAAAATGGCCTTGCCCTCTCAAAGATGAAATTTGAAGCATGTGTATATGGTAGGTTTTTTTCAATGGTTGTTTGTGTTTATATGAAAATACTTTTTTATTAACTTGTTGTACATGTACATATAAATCTACTTCAAGAGGTTTTTTTTCCCATGAATTATTGTTGATGTCCAGTCCATGAAAGTATTAATATTTCTTCTCTATTTGTATAGATATATTTGTATATTCACCATATTGTCTCCATACTGGTCAAAAATTGATAAGCTTTGAATATGCAGAGAACACCAGACTAGACATAATCCGGTCAACAACTGTCCACAGCCTGACCAGTATGCTTAGTACCAGCATAAACACTGTTTGATTTACCCTTACATGCTCGACATGCTTTAAATCGAGCGATTTCAAATTCAAAAGAATCTCACAGTGCAGTTGACCATCCACGATTTTAACAGATTGCCCTTCCTGTTTTCACAAAATAAGTGTACATTTACATCAAAGGAAACATTGCTTTTGGTAAAATGTTGTGTACATGTTTGCATCAGTACAAACCTGTACCATGGAGCAATGCCTGTACACACAATGTACCACAACTCAGACTTTTCCTGGTACACAACCAGACAAGGAAGTATGCACTTACAAGTTGGCACGTTATTAATATTGTCCTGTGTGGTTTTGTTCCCAATCGCTGCAACCGATAACTTTCTTGGAACAAAAACATCTGCATGTTGGACTGTTTTCAAACAACCAGTACAAATAAATGTTCTGTACGCAATTCTTATAGCCTAACATATAATTGACTGCCATTAAAATTCATTTTGTAAAGGCCAACTGTGCATACGCACGTTCTTGTACACTACATGTAAATTGTACGTGTCCAAATGTAGACTACGGTTTATGTATTATTTATTGATATGGAGTCTGGTATCATCAACCCTGCTACGTACATGTACATACAACATGGTATTTTAGTTACTTTGTGTACATTTTCTTATACATGAACCAACATGTGGGGTTTATATGTGGCAAGGTTTATCCCCACCCCACCCCGCCCCCACATCCACACTCTAATATTGTGTCTTTCATTGTGTTCTGGGAATCTCAGGAATTTTTAGAGGACTTTCAAGGGGTGGGGGTTCTTCTGTTAACGAGGGGAAGAGTGTGTTATAGTATTGGAACTCTTTTTGAGGGGAGGGGGTGGGGGTTGGGGAACTCCTCTGCCACAGATCGAGCATGATATATGCACCACAATTTTCAAATTCACATTTTTTTCACACATGGTGACTGGTGTTTTATCCTTCAATGACATTAAGCGTGGAAAAAATATAATTAGCCGTCACAAACTGCTTACCCACAAAGACAAGTTGTATAAAAGCAAACAATTGTTAATGGCCTCACGTTTCGACCCTAGCAGAGTCTTTTTGAGAAAGACTCTGCTGGGGTCAAAACGTGAGGCTATTAACAATTTTTTTTTTTTCAAATTAAGCGTGTAAACATTTTTTTCTAAAACTAGTAACACCTCCACAAAAGCAGATAGTTCATGACTAATTCAATAGCCTTTTGGTCCATGTCAGTCACTGCGGTAAAGTGTTGTGAGATTGTGATTCACACACAGCATCAGGATCAACAAAAACGTACCAACAATCAAGGGCCTGCTTGTGATATTGTTTGATTATCAAATACCACTCTCATGGTGGGTGTGCCAATGTAATGAAACTTTAACACTCCACTTCATAAATGTGCATATTACATTGTGTACATTCGCCTAAATTTATGTCTGGCTATGTTCATAATGAACTTTGTTGTACACTAAACTTCAACAAGAAGAAGAGAAAAATGGTAAAAAAAGAACTGCAACTTAAATGTATGCTTCCCTAAGAAATATTCCACGTTTTTCCTATATATGCAACTTTTCATATAGGCAACTTTCATACTTCTTTGCATAATAAAAAGAAGAAAATGGCCAAGCACATAAAACTTGGTACAGTGATTTTCAGTTTTCTATGTCACTATTTTCTTTAAAAAACATATTTACAAAAAGGAAACCAGCTAATCAATTGTACGTCTATATATCAAAATGATGGTGAATTGATGTTTATGCACTACAATGTACAATGTACGGTTGTGGGGTGTATGTAAAGAATGACTGAGTTGCAACTGTTCTGAAAATTGACTTCCACTTTTGCGCACAATAAACGCATTGTGATTCTTCTTTACTCACCCATTATTCCCCCCCCCAAAAAAAAAATTGAGGCAGGGTACTATATGCTACCCACATTCTGTCTAACACAATGGAGTGACTAACGGAATGACTTGCCCCAGTGTTGCGTTGTTGAATCATTCCACAAAAATACCTCGTGGCACTCTACATGAACTTTGGCATTAATAAGAGTCCACACTACAGTACTGCACATGTATGTATGTATGTAAAACTGTCCCTGAATTCAGCCAGAAGAGCCATGAAATTTTCAGCTTATGTGTTCTTTAGCCCCAACTCCCTTCAGTGATTTACTACGATCTATCCTCACTCTGACAAAATCCAACACCTTGGGGTGACTCAACACCCAAACTGTTGGACTCTGATGATGGTGGCTATGCCTGATCCCATGCAGAGCATTATCAGTTTGGTCCAACATGATCAAACAAAACGTGCAGTTGGATTTTAAAGAGTTGGGGATGGTTCTAAAGGGTTAGTGCAGAGACTTTTGGAGATAGCACCCACAAGAGTGCAACTTTATTTGTCATGTATTCACGTCGTGAACGTTGGCTAGATTCACCATTTCCAAAACACATTCAAAATTTCCTCTAAAAACATGAAAAAAAAAACATTAAAAAGAATAGCTAGTCATTTCAATAAGTCCGGACAGAATAATTTCTAGGCCAGAGTAAATTTACTCAGTTTAGAATAATAAGGAAACAAAGATCTTTTTGGAGAGAGACGGGAAGTACAGTGTAGTTTACGGATATGAGAAGAAAAAAACCCCACAAAACCCATAATTTACCTCCAATATCAAATGAGATTGTCCAATTCACCAATTATAAATGTGACCATGCTGTCTTTGTTTGCTGTAGGTGCGATTCCATGATTTTAAACTCTTGTTACACCAAGTGTAGGGATCAGAAATTTAATTTTCTAAATATCTTTTTCAACTTGAGATAATGATTTGCTTTAGAATCAAATGTAATGCAAATGCAGGGCAGGTCACATAAATCATTCAGAAACTTGATTTCTGATTCCTACTCTCCATTTAACTTGAGTAACGATGGAATTATCATTTTATGTTAAATTTCCAGATTCGCTGTTTTCTAAAAGAATACATAATAACAATGCAGCGTATTTTTAAACTTGTACAAAGATCAGTTTAGTGCACATTTCTGAGTCAGACCATCACTCTCGGTGAGCCCAGCTCTGCCATTTTCTTTTTCAAATGATGAGGGGCCAATTTCACAAAGAGCTCAGATTGATCTAAATTATGCATCAATCTTAATTGCTCAGCAAAGTGTCATGTCAAAAAAAAATGGCAAAGGGTATCTGGCAATTATGGCAATATTGACAACAAAAGATAAGTTTCAATCTGAAAGCTCACTGGATATAGTCTTCATATCAGTACCACTCCTGAGAAATACATCTATCTGAATACAGTAAGAGTCAAGAAAATAGCATTTGAAGACCCTGAAAATCAAGTTTGCTTATTTTGATTGCCGCAATTTGAAATATGCCTTATATTTTAATTGTACATGATGAAGTACATGTATCTTGGAAAAGAGGAATTCAGTGATTTTTCCGAAATAACTTTTCATAGAATTACATGTTTCCATGAAAATATTCTTTGTTTCTGAGACAACTCGGTGACTCGGTAACGTGAACAGCAATTTGCCAGTCCGTACTTTTCCCTAATATTGCCTGCAATGTGTTCCAGTATTACAGCATACAATGTACTAAAGCTTTACATACATGTATTCAAGAGGCTAATCTAATAATGTCTTCCCTTCTAAATGGATGTTTCTTGTGAATAAATTTTGACAGGGCCTGTTGTTGTGTTTGTAAGATGTGACGTCTCCAAAGAACGACTTGCATTTTAGATGTACATGTATCAAATTCTCTCAGCATAGAATTCTTGGAGTGCTTTTTGAGCTGATTTGTCTGCCATCTGCCTTGAGCAGGGAAGACAATGTTTGGACGGAGCTCTAATGTACATGTACATGTACACATCCAAGCTGAAACCTACAATGTAGCAGTTCAAAACTGAAATCAATTGTTTGAAGGTGCGGGGGGGAAAAAAAAAATGGAATACAGTAGACTTCTGTAATAGCTGGTCCATAGTAAGACTGGCATTATTTATAAGTTGTAGTACAATCGGTGCATGTGTGCAGAAACAATGTCTGCCGATGTTGCGATATTTTTAATAATAAATTGCGAAATTCTAAAAAGAACTAGGACTGGTATCAATGTCAATGTATTCCACTTCAGGCCTCGAATTAACCCACGGCACCCACGGAAAAATTGCCGTATCCCTTCAAAAATGAACTTCAAGGCCTGCCACCTCATAAATAAATGACCATGCTCCCGTCCCAGTACATGTTATTGTGTAACAGAAAACCAGTTGACTTAAAAATTGATACAAAAGGAATGATCTTGTGCCACCTCGAGTCCTCAATAATCCAGGAAGAGGTTTACATTTATCAGACTCCATTATAATCATGGTATAACTGGTGGTCTAGTGGTTAAACTATCTGCAGCTCTAGAATGTGGGGTTGTAGGTTGGGATCCCACGAAAAAGTACCTGTGGATACTGCAGGACTGACAGCATGAGCATACAGCAGGCTCGAGATTTCACAGATGCATTGATCATTGCCTTGGTGCCCCTTGAAGTTTTCCCATCACAAATTTGTTTTTGCCCCGTATAGTCATAGAGGTGCCCTCTATAAAACCTCTACTGAGACAAACAACTGCCTTGCCCTTACAAAAATGACTTTTTATCAGACCTGATGGCGTGCTTATCACACCTCGATGTAATTTTGTAAAGGCAAAACCTATCTTTATCACTGATGCAACTATTACATCACTTAAAATGATGAAATTATCATACTAAGATTTCATACATGAGGACTTGGCAATATAATTCATGAATGTGTACACTATTAATTCAAAGCTATGCTATGAAGTACATGTAGTTTACTTCCTCCATGCTCCCTTCCATGTGTGCAGAACTAACAATTAACATACACTGATTATGCAATGTTGAACATACACTTTCAACAATGCATACGTTTTTATTTATGACCAACAAAGCAGTTGAGGAATTTGGCAGAGCATGCAGTCTACAATCTTACTTAAATCAAAGGTCTGTTTTGGCAACCCCGACCAGAAACACGCTTGAGCTGCGGTCATTGGCTAAGCGTTTTCGCATTCAACGGCTCAACCGTGGTGACGCAGCTGTTCCGACGAATCCGTAACCGAGTTGTTGGCTCGGTTAGGCTTGGTTTTAAGATGGCAGATTCTAAAAACTAACGAAAAACGTAAACGGGATTCTTCTAAAATCACATTGAAGCGCAACATTGAAGCACACGAATCCAATAATGATGAAATTATAAAAAATACGTTCCATTATTAAGAAATAAAATGAAGGCTCTATATTTTGAGAGATGTACCTACGTCACAAACTGTTTCTGGTAACTGACCATTTTCACGTAGCTTTCTGAAACTGTTTTGGTCAAGGAAATGTATGTCAGAAACTCATCTCTGGTCAAGGACGCCAAAACATGCCCCAAGTAAATCATCAACAAAAACTGCAATCTTGAACTATGTTTATTAATGGTTTACAGCGATAAAATATGCAAGAGTGATGGATCACACTTTGCAACATGACCCTAAAAATACAAGTACTACAGTTATTTTTCTGTGAAAAGCTGAGGGAAAAGCTTTCGCTAATTTTGTTTAGCCTTTAAGAAACATGAGGCAATTAATAATTGTTTGCATTTATACCATAGGTCCTTTTGGTTGGTAGTTTGAAACAGCTATTTCTTTTTTCCTCAAAAGCTGATCTTAAAACTTTCACTAATTTATTTGGCTTGCTCTGTAAAATCTACAATTCCAAGAAGCCCAACACTTCCAACAGAGAAAAAAAGGGGCGAAACAAAGGAGACTACTTAACATTCATCTATTTTAAATGTTTTGATGTTGTTTGTGATTCAAAAACTCTTTTCTGTATTAATTACAGAAAATCATCGAGCTAAAATAGATTTGTATAATTCTGAATTTTCGTTTTTTTTTTAAGGGTTTCCAAACCTGATAATTATAATTGGGAAAATTTTCAAAAATGTAATCAAGATTAGTGCATACAGTTCTTATTATAACAGCAGTTCTTAATATGCTGCACATCACTCTTGAGTACACACTCTATCACAGCTGGTGGCATGTGCAGCTCACGTACTTCACCAATGGGGTGGCTAAGGCATGGCTGTTAGAACCATTCCTTCCTCCCTGCTTGAACTAATGCACATTCCGATCAAACACAACACTGCACACTGCACTTTGATACAAGCCAATTAGCATCAGAGCCCTCTGGCATATTAAGATGCATTACTTGAGATAACCAAATGGGTATTCAAATAATCTGTACATATCACAAATGATGAATGATGAGAGATGTGTTAAGCTTTTTTGTCACGCTACTGCACGGAAAAAATATTTGATTCAGTCCAGCTCCATTAAATCTCATCCACGATTTGTGTGTTTATTTCCGTACAAACTCTATAACAAAAACGAACGCTCATTGCATTAAAAAAATGAAATGAAATATTTAAGGTTGCTTTTCTGGCATTGCAAATATTTCAGGGCTCGTGCTAAACCAGATTTTGGATTTTACGTTCATACTTTTCTTCAGGAAAACCCCTAATTTTGTAATTTCCAGACTATAAGCCACCCAAAATATAAGCCGCGGCACCAAAAGAACTTTGAAAAAAAAATTAGTGTACATGTATAAGCCAGTCTGTTATAAATATAGGCGGCAACATTTTCATATCACATGCACAGAGAACCTTTGTTTTTCTGGACGTTATTTGATGAGGTGGTACCGTTCATGGAGTTTGGTTAGTTTCTCATTTTCTGGATTTTAATGCAAAAAATTACATGTATAAGCTGCCCGGAATATAAGAAACGGAGCTCGTTGTTGCCTTGGAAATAAATTCATAATTCAGTGGCAAATATTCTGAAAATTATGGTACACAAGTTGTGAGAAAATGCAAAAAGAATGATGAAGATGATCCCTTTTCATTTTTGGGGGATGCCAACCATCTTCAACATTTTGAGCGAGAATCTTATCCCTGCCTAATTCTACTTGATAACACACCTGGGCTCGATTTTACACAGCACCAAGATTCATCTTAAGATGAGCTGTCAATATTGCCATAGGGATTTTTGATGCAAGGCAACACTTTGCTCAGCAATTAAGATTGATAAACATCTTAAAAGAACAATCTTAACTACATTTATTTACAGTGTAGTTGGCACAAGGTATTGAAAAAAATGTATACTTGCTTTGTTAGGAGAAATAATAATCAATTGATACTTGATTTCTGAGTGGTAAATAATTTCAGATCGTCACTCTGTCAGAAACTTTCTACCTATTATGCTGCACTACATTTGAACTCATAAATGTTAGAGTAGTTAGCAACTTAGTAAACACATTAAACATAAAAACATTGATTTCTATGTAAAGCTGTTTTACAAAAAGCCGAAGTACATTATGCCAAATGTGACAACGGCTTTAAGTTTGGTTCTGTGAATACATTTCTTGTAAACTGCTCAATTGGATTAAACGTTATCTTCCAAATAAAACAAACACTCCTCATTCCCTATACTCTTTTTCTCAATGTTGCACTTTTACAAATTAAGACACTAAAAGCGGTCTCAATTCTCCCATATCTTCTTCTCCTACGTCACTCCACACCAAATTGTTTGAACTAACATAAGATTGGAATGCCTGACCCTGTGATAAGCGGCTGTTATTTTGGCCTATCGGTCCCAGTCTTTCTGAATTCTTCGTTTTCTGTAACGGTTCCTCATCTTTCTACTTATACTATGGTTTTACTTACCACATATTTTCAGAGGTGCTTCAAGTTCTAGGAGGATTGGTTGACTGAGGAAGAGCTCCCGTGACTTAAGGCACAGTCCCCGGACTTCTGCCTCTGTCAAATTCACCGTCTTACCTGGCTTGCATCCCCGTACTACAAAACATCAAAGACAAGGGTTTGGATATAAACACAAGGTTGAGAATCAATTAAAAACCCTACCCATCCCAAACCTGGGATCGGGTATGCCACCATAATCCAACAGCTTTGGTGTTAGTACATTGGTGTTGGATTTTGCTAAAGTGTGAGTGAGAGATCCTGGTAAATCACTCAAGGGAGTTAGAGTTAAAGACTTGAAAGATTAAATACGGCATAAAACCTACATGTAACAGATTTTGTCTCAGAGCCTACTAGACCTGAATGATAGCCCAGTGGCTCCAGTCAATAATTTGTTTGCATCTATTCATGGGTTCAGGTTATTCACAGCTACGGGCGAGTCAAAACCCGTCCTTTTGTAGACCGCTGGGTGAGTCAAAAAATGTCCCTTGTCACAATTAATAAGGGGTACTTTGGTAAAATCTCATAGATTATTTTCAAGTTCGTAAAAGTTTTGACAAGTCTTGATATTTGCAAGATTTGATGCCTGCGATCGACTGCGGCTGTCATGACTAGTCGTTGCAATCAACAGTCGCAATTACTCGACTAGTCGCACTAGTCCCCCAGGCCCAGTATACTCCACACCTTTCTTAAAGGTCCCCTGCCATTGCAAAAAAATTTTGTAACAACATATTTTCATATTTATACCTGATGGAAGAAGTTGAAACTTTGTTCACATTTATATTCCTTATTTCCTGAATTCCGAGACTGCTGGGTTCAGAATTGTTAATTTTGTCCTTGGGTGAAATGTAAAATGACGTCTCCGGTAAAACTTTCTGTACCGACTTCATGTTGGAAAACTATCCCGCACATGCTCAATATTCAAGTGCGCGGTCTAGTTCACATCATTGCAGCATACTCCTAGAACTATGGAGGTTCGTTCCGCTATCGTCTCCACGAACCTCATAGAGTGACATGTACAAAATCCTATTCGAAACTTTCTGCCCTTCACGTTTACATGGCTACAGTTCTTTTTTGAAATCAGATCTCGCCAAAATTAGGCTCTATGTGTTCTTTGAACTCTCATCGAGCGTTGCAGGGTCTAGAAAATCCACTCCGCAAACTAAAAGTTGTCAAAAAGTGATAAATTCTCACCGTAATTCAGATCCCATTCAAACAGTATTGCAACAAATATGGCGGCCGGAGTTGCAAAATTAACTGGTATGCTGATATGTGGTGCGCTGGTCCTAGGGGCTGGTTCCGTGTACCAGTTAATTTTGCAACTCCACCGCCATATTTGTTGCAATACTGTTTGAATGGGATCTGAATTACGGTGAGAATTTATCACTTTTTAACAACTTTTAGTTTGCGGAATGGATTTTCTGGACCTATGCAACGCTCGATGAGAGTTCAAAGAACAAATAAAGCCTAATTTTGGCGAAATCTGATTTCAAAAAAGAACTGTAGCCATGTAAACGTAAAGGGCAGAAAGTTTTGAATAGGATTTTGTACATATCACTCTATGAGGTTCGTGGACGATAGCGGAACGAACCTCATAGTTCTACTCTAGGAGTAATTGCAGCCATGTTCACTGCAAAATGAACATGTGTGCACAAAAATGCACGCTGGTTTTAACCTGCACGAATTTGAGTGTCAAATTTAAGTGCGCTTGGAAATTACATTTTGATCGGTTATCGGGCTGAACATACATATTTGCATTTTATTTTGATTTAAGTAGGCTAGGCCTATAATTTTCAATGAAAGTGAATGCAGCAATTTCAAAAGAGTATATTCAAAAAGAGTATTTTAAAAGTACGGACTACGGGAATATTATATGAACAGACAAGTTTCAGCTTCCAACACTAGGTAAAAACAGGGGAAAACAACCCTAGTATTAGTAATTTTATTCGCATTGCAGAGAAGCTTTATACCCAGGACGTCAGTGATTCAATGGAGGCTGACGTCCTACCACTCCAGACAGTATTTACAGTACAGACAAACACAAAACCACACACGGCTATGCGAATATCCCGGCTATGCCACTGAAATGGCTGCACTAACTCAGTTTATTACCATGTTAACTGCCTATTCAAATTGTGAACGAAGAAACGCCCAGTTCAAAACAGTATAACCAAAATAACACAAACCCAACATGGCGAAACAAAATCTGGTAAATGAACCTATATTACTCCCTCATTAATCGATCAATATAAACTACATAAGTTGTATTCAAAGTGAAAATTCACCTTCTAAAAGCCGGGTGATGACAGTGTCTATGTTCAGTTCTCCGTCCGCCATTTTGAGAGACATCACTGACGTCATCCGAGCGGAACTTCTTCCTTTTACGGCAAAAAGATTAAACGGCATACGTCGCAGATGGCGCTCTTTTACTTTACACAGTCTATCAGCGCGCGACTGCCGATATTGAAATTTCAAATTTTCCCGGGAACATTTTAAATTGTCCAATTTAGTTTTTAGCTGGAAGGTATAGTACCAGCATAACAAATATAAAAGTCGAAGGGAGTGGTTCAAAATTAATATCATCAACACTAGTCCGGCATAGTTAATAAAATAAATTTATGAAACAATGTACAATTTAATTATTTTCTATCTGTAATTTTGTTCAAAGTTTTTTGTAGCCTTTGAGAACTTACACCCTGTTAGGAAACTGGAACTAGTGAACTAGTAAAATTTCAGGGCACAGCCATGTAAGTATGTCTTGGGAGAAGTGGTGGCTCTGAAAAGAGCCAGTGTGGTATCGACACGTTTCAAACAGTATACTCTGCTCGTCTTCAGAAGACCCTGTTAGGGTCGAAATGTGAGGCCATTCATGTGAGGCCATTTTTTTTTTTTTTTAGATTTAATTATTAAGTTGCTGTAGCTGAATGTGGTTCAGTCATCTGCATCATGGAGAAATAACATCCTCTATGTCTACAGTGGCATAACTGTAGAACCCTTGCCCCCTCCCTCTTTACCGTGCCCCTACCCCCCCCCCCACCCAAAGAAAAAAAAAGGAGATATAATAAAGGCACAAATTAATGGTTTGATACAATCAAATTACAATAGCCCATAAATAATGTCTTTGCTCCCCCCCCCCCCACCCCAGTAAAAATGTCTGGTTACACCACTGCATGTCTACATATCAGTAACACACAAGCAACATCACAAAATCCTCTCCAGCCAGCATCCTATATGGTCTCAATCTTATTTGGTTACTGGAAATAAAGAAATTATTAAAGATGACTGTGTACTTTGTATTTAACCAGGGCCCCCATTTTATAACAGCATTAGCACATAAAGCAACCAAGCACAAACAAATCAGGTTATCAGCCAAAACACCATATCACACATACCATCTGTGACTGCTTTCCTGCTTAATTTTGCCAAGCAGATACTTGTTCTGCTTAAGCAACTCTACAAAATTTGGCCATGGGCCGAATTTCATAGAGCTGCTTAACTGCGACTTCCAGTTCGTAGGCTGCTAACCATAAGTACACGAAAAAGGCATGCTAACCTTCCAGTGCTTACTGTAAACAAATGAATGACGCAACAATGCAAATCCATGGTGATTTTCTTGCTAACCTGTGAAATACGTGAAAGCTTACGAAAAATTTTCTGCAAAAGTTAGCATGAAAATTTGCTGACCGTTCGTTGGCACTGGCTCTAGGGTTTGCAAAAGTCATGCTCAGTCACAAGAACTTGTATAACGAAACCAACAAATCCCCTGCTGACAAATCTTGCAGTAAATGTTACATAAAACTCCTGCACGAGGGACGAAAAAAAAAAATCTGTGAAACACTTTGATTACTTTTCATGTTATTCTTTATTCTGAATTGAATCCTCACCTTTAATGAAAGAGGAACAATGGTTGAGAGCTTCTGTCTATATCCATAAGGGGATTAACAAACTAAAATATAATTTTTTTTTAGACCTTTGTCAAAATCAAGAAATATTTTTGTGTTGGTTGTCAAAAATTGTAGAAACTCTGTTCAGTGGTGTAACCAGACATTTGCATTGGGGGGGGGGGGCAGGGAAGCAGGGGAAAATACATAATTTTTTTTATTTTTTTATTTTTTATTTATTTATTTTTTTTTTGGGGGGGGGGGGTATTCACTGTATCAAACCATTCAATTGTTCATTTTTTCCGATCTTATTTTTTTGGGGAGGGGGAGAGGGTTCTTAGCATGGCGCTCAGCGCCCCCTGACCCCCTCCCACACACCCCCCTCTGGTTATGCCATTGACCGTGTTCATGTCATAAAAAGGCTTATACCGTTAAAGCAAAAAAATTAAACTGGATACAGAAACTTTGGATGTTGATTTTAGACTTATACATTTTTCATGGAAGAAAATGAAAACATCAGTTAAAAAAAGAGGAGTTACATTGGCCACTATGTCATGCATTTTTATTTGATAACATTTCTAATTTTAGAAACTCACTTCTTTGGGGTTAGAGTTGAAACATAAATACTGACAGAGGGATCTAAAGTTCATACTTTGAACAAAGTTGTATCTTCCCTTAAACAAACTAGTTAAGAAACATTACTGTGATTTAAAATTAATTTCTTTAAGAAGTAGTAACTCAAAGACTTCTCAGCTCTTCTTTTCCCAGGGAAAATGTAAAATGTGACCTGCTGGGTACAGTCTCACACAGGATAAAGCCATCTTTCTATCGTAGATATCACTGTCTCCTCCAGAGATACCGCTACATAATCCTAAATGCACACTCTCATCAGATTCTGGCACTGTTGAATTTACCAGGTGTTCATGAAAAAATATCCTTTGTAATTGCCCGCAAAGGTTTCACTGCGCTGTTCTTTTCCCAGTGGGTGAAACAACTCCCCGGAAATAAGCTGCTGCATAATTAAACAGTGAACAGTCTCGGTATCAGTTTCACAATGTCATTTTCACTTGGAGACCATGAGTCTCATGAGTTTGCTGTTGAGTTTTTCTATTCTCTTGACGTCCTGTGCGTGTTCTGTTCTGTACTGGAGACACTGCAGGAGGGACAAATTGGTATTCAAAGAAGAAGAGGTCAGGTTTATTCAACAAGGTAATAACTCAATAACACTCTGCACTAATGCTAAAAATAGGTCACCCAAGTACCCGGATCTCAGACGTGTCAAATTTCAATGACGGACGCGTACATTGATTGAACATACAATACGCTCTGTATACTGTACTACTGTGGTCTGGCGCGCCGATACGGTTATTGTGTGAGAGGTGGAATGTTTGTCTGACAACCGGGTATTTTTACGCAAACAAGACATCATTAGTGTGGAGTGCTATTCAACAAAAGGTTGCAAACTTGTTCCACACCTTCACACTCTGTGAGTCTTAACTTGATAGTTTGAAGCTACAATCCGGGACAAAATTACTTGGGACACCCCACGAACCCCTGGTTTAATATTGACCACTTTTTACTACAGTAGCTTGAGCATTAGTGCGGCATGCTGACAACATTGAAACAAGGGTACGGGGTGCGGTACACACTGTCCCAACAATTTGGTCGGTCTTGTGTGTATATCCGTGAGTGTTTTACAAGTATACTACCTCACCCGAAGACAAAAACATCTTTCTTTTTTTCAAGAAGTTTATATCTCGTTATATTACTACACTTCTCTGCTATGACGCATGCAAATTTACAACGAAAAAAAGAAGTACGTATAATTTGATAAAAGTACTGTCAAATCATGTGTAATCTATAGCAATCTTCAATCTAAAGAACAATGGACTATGTAAACCAGTTTGACACTAATGGCTGTTTTGATGGTAATTGTAATATTTCAACCAATTAGCTAATGCAAATAAACGAATGGACAGAAAGTAACCCCATATCCCTTACCCTGGGACTCATAAATGTATGCTACAGACCATTACATGGCCGAAGATCACAAAACGAGGAACCAGTTATCGGTATTCCATTGGCTACCAAAGTCTGCCAAAACTATTAAGCAATATGCAACGGACAAATCGGTTGAAGCTAATGATTATATGACACCTACAATTACCACGAACTGCATGTTTATTAATTGAAACCACATAAAACATCCTTGCGTAAAAAACAAAATTTGTGCAGCATTTTGGGCTACAAAAGCCAACAAACTTGGGAACCTAATTCAACAAATTAATGGTCGGAGAGATGAAACCCTACGTCATGATTAACATAGTTCATACAGGTTAAATCCAATCAATTCTACCAGTTTGAAAAAAAAAAAAAAAAGTGAAGATGACAATGCCCAGGCAAACTTATGCAACATGGGTGCGTGATCAGTATGCAAATTATGTCTCAGATGTTTACATACCACTGTGTTTATGTCACATGCGGCAAATGTACCACGCTTACCATTTTGGGAGTCAATAGGTAAACGTGTAAACGCCCCGTCACCTAAAATGTTTACTACACTGTATAACACACAGTTACAGTGACTACCAAAATGGTGCAACCAAGATTATTGTGATGATGACGTCAGGTGAATTGGTTCAATACACTGGTACCCAGAATGCCTGATGCACCAAACTTTCTAGGCTACCCTTGGGTGCATGGGTTTCTTCTGTTTGTACAGCTGGTAATATGTAGACCCCATGTCTTGTGTACAGTGGACTTAATGCCTTTTCACACTATCAACATCCGATCCGTGTGGAAATCTACACAGGTCAACTCCGTGTTGACTCAGTAAAATTTCAACATGGTTCAAATCCGCTCTGCTTTTACACTAGCTCTGCAAGAAATCAGCTTGTGGGTTACACGTGTAACTTACGAACCGCCGTGTATTGTGCGATCGTTTCACACTGCCAGGGTCCTACACAGATCCAAGTGGAAAACTCCCATACTGCATTGCGCCACGATGTGTCTGTAGCATGCTGGATGGCACCAGGCATAATATTCTTTATCCCCAATGTAAATTTAACATAAATATACACTCAATCTTACCACTATGTCATCTGTGACTTTCATTGCCAGTTTGCCATCACAATGTCTATACCTCATTACGATCCTGACCTAAAATGAAGAGGAAAGGAGAACAAATGATGTAACAGACAATCCACAAAATGTCCTTGCTGATATTTCTTTCCTGGAAAATAAATTTTCTTCCAGGCCTCCATCTGAAGAAAAACAGGGCCAGGCCTTTGCTGGCCAAATCAGAGAAATTGTACACGGGTATGCTGGCCAAGTTGGTAGTGACAATGCAATTTTTCTGAAGGGCATGCTGGCCAACTTGACAGGGCATGAGGCCAATGTCCTCAGTGGCCTCGGTAAAGATCAAGGCCTGTTCTTCTATCTTCAAGTGGTAAAAATTGAGCAAATCTGGCCACTAGTCTGACAGAAATGACCGAAATTTCATGTAGGGCCCTATGGCAATCTTTAGGAGTGTTGTCTCGTAACCCTCCAGTCTGCGACCTTCGGGAGGATGGAGGGTTACGATACAGTCTAGGCAAATCTAGTCACTACACCAGTCTGAAGTCAGAAATGGCCGAAATTTGACACAAGCTAGACCCAGTAACTGGGGCGCTGTACTCCTTTTTTGAGATTTTGACATTATCAGTCGCACTAGCATCCCAAGGAGACCTTGGAGATGTTTAACATATTGTTTAATACACAGTCAATGCAGGATACCAGCTGTGCTAAGACCCAGTCATGAGCAATGTAACTTCTTAGCACAGCTGGTATCCTGCGATGACTTCGTAAAACAATATGTAACTCGGTGCATCAGCCAAAAGGATAACGTCTTCTAAAATGTAACAAAACAGTTGCTAATAAGACACACACATGTACGAAAATCATGATTAAACCGTGACGTGCTGCACGGTTTTATTTAGTCCCCCAAAACATTGATTTGGAGGACAGAAAATGATTGTGAGTACAATTAAATGCCTATTAATACTATTTGATCTTTGATATCTTGAGAAGCCAGTAGGCAATTTTTGAGCTATTTTATCACGCCCTTGTTGTCATTTAGGGAAATTTTGCGCAGAAAATTGCCGATTCGTTAAACATTTTTAAGCCAAGTTTCCCTCTGAGGTGCTAGTAGACCCAGTAACTGGGGCACTGTACTGCTATTTTTTGAGATTTGTACTCTATCGGTCGTACTAGCGCCCCGGTAGGGTATATGTATCATCGCTCTGATGAAGTGGATTTAAAACTAATGTGTGATACCCTGCTGCAAAAGACTGCCCAAATTAAAACAAAGTAATAAAGTTGCTGGAAAACTGCCTACTGGCTTCTCAAGATATCAAAGATGAAATAAAAGGCATTGGGGGACGAGCTGCACAAAAGATAGGCTTGGACTAGACCCAGCAACTGGGGCGCTGTACTCCTTTTTTAACAATTTTGACATTGTCGGTCGTACTAGCGCCCCAGAAAAGAATGTGTAAGTTGGTTTGAAAAGCTGGCGATTGTAACGGCTGCATTTGAGTGGTTTTAGTGGGCTAAAAAATCATCGATTTGGAGGACAAAAAGTGATCGTAAGTACAATTAAATGCATTCTATTTCATCTTTAATATCTTGAGAAGCCAGTAGGCAATTTTCTAGCCCCATACATTGTGCAAATACGCTGGACTCCCTTCGCTTCTTGGCCCAACGAACCCTGTCCGTTAAAACCAGACATCAACTTTCGAATCGAGACTTACTTTTTTGGGCAAATTTATCCCTCAATGATCGGTCGGTCGTTGCTGTCAGACATGTCAGACTCACAGGCAGAGTCTGGAGAAGATTTCCGCACGATCCCCCGTGCGATAAATCCTAGGCTTTTGCTGGAATTTTATGTCAAATCTCGGTGATATAAGCCCATGTCAACGACGGCGGAGGAGCCATGATTATTGCTGTTCAGCGCGGGTCGTATTCCTGCACTTGTCTTTATTCCAGCAGTCATTTTGCGACGTTTACCTGATAGTGGTGACGTCCAATGCGCGCAATCAGTCAGCACATTCAAGAACGTTTACCGCTGCGCGACACCTTGGCCCAACGAACCCTGTCCGTTAAAACCAGACATCAACTTTCGAATCGAGACTTACTTTTTTGGGCAAATTTATCCCTCAATGATCGGTCGGTCGTTGCTGTCAGACATGTCAGACTCAAAGGCAGAGTCTGGAGAAGATTTTCCGCATGATCCCCCGCGCGATAAATCCTAGGCTTTTGCTGGAATTTTATGTCAAATCTCGGTGATATAAGCCCATGTCAACGACGGCGGAGGAGCCATGATGGTTGCTGTTGTTCAGCGCGGGTCGTATTCCTGCACTAGTCTTTATTCCAGCAGTCATCTTGCGACGTTTACCTGATAGTATACTAGTGGTGACGTCAATGTGTCGCGCAGCGGTAAACATTCTTGAATGTGCTGACTAATTGCGCAAATTACCTTGACGTCACCACTATCAGGTAAACGTCGCAAAATGGCTACTGGAATCAAGACTAGTGCAGGAATACGACCCGCGCTGAACAGCAACCATCATGGCTCCTCCGCCGTCGTTGACATGGGCTTATATCACCGAGATTTGACATAAAATTCCAGCAAAAGCCTAGGATTTATCGCACGGGGGATCGTGCGGAAATCTTCTCCAGACTCTGCCTGTGAGTCTGACATGTCTGACAGCAACGACCGACCGATCATTGAGGGATAAATTTGCCAAAAAAGTAAGTCTCGATTCGAAAGTTGATGTCTGGTTTTAAAGGACAGGGTTCGTTGGGCCAAGAAGCGGGAGTCCAGTGTATCGGCACAACGTATGGGGCTATGCCGACCCCTACCGACAACTCAAAAAAACCTAAGAGTGCATTTGGAATGAGTTGTCGGTAGGTTTTTTCGAGTTGTCGGTAGGGGTCGGCAGGGGTCGGCAAGTAGGACCGTATAAAAGTAAAGAATAAAATCGTTGACGTATAATTTTTAAACACCCAACAAACCTTTGACGGATCGGTAAGATACAACTTCTCTGCAGCTTTTGAAAATTCTTCCCATGAATTTATGTAAGTCATTGTAACTTTCGATCAATAATTGAGGTACACAACTACTTAATACTAAGCAAATGCTTAAAACTAAAGAGTTGCTGGCGAAGAAATAGATTAGGAGAAAAAGAACGGAATAACAGCTGCCACGGGGTTGCACACGCCAATGAATGCTTTTTCATAAATTAGTCAGGGCTTTGATAGTTAAAACCCTT
Organism: Marthasterias glacialis; assembly: GCA_911728455.2. Lineage (NCBI taxonomy): Eukaryota > Metazoa > Echinodermata > Asteroidea > Forcipulatida > Asteriidae > Marthasterias > Marthasterias glacialis. The sequence continues at coordinate 5,270,301 of OU452219.1, forward strand.
ACTCATGTAAACTTACGTCTAGGTACCAACTAGTTTTGTATTTAATTTTATAAGCTGCGAGAGGGCGCTCTTCTCTAAGCATGGAACGTGGACCAGTTCACTTGGTATTAAACAAAAACAAAGAACACATTATGGTATTTAGTATGCTCTTTTAAATACTGTATAATATGATTGTGACTCTGACCTATTTTCTGATTTGAATTTGTAGTTAAATGTTATGGTTTTTGTTTATATTATGCATTAAAAGTCATTTAAGTGTCATCCATACGAAATTAATAATCCACACCCCCTTTGTAGAAATAGCATCGCCCGTACAAAATGGCGTTTTGTGGTGATGGGCGTCCGCTGTACTAAGGAATTGCACTGTCAAGACTGTTGAAGGTAATATTTGATTTGCTCGTAAGTAATAATTGCTTTACCATTCGAATGAAATTGCTCTGTTCTTAACTTGGAATTGAATATAATTTGTTGGATTAGTTTGACATTTATTAAACGAACATTTATTGTGTCTTCCTTATCCGAATGTGCTTTCTTTTGCTGTGTGACTTTCATGTGTGTGTGGTGTGTGGTTATCCGACCGCCGTACAGCAACCTATCTCGCCGTGTGTTTGTTGAGTCCCACCACCCGCTGCTGTTGAGTGAGACGTCGGTGTGGATTGAGTGGTGTACATTTTGAATTTGCGGTCACGGCTACCGGCATAAAACGAATTACATTGTACAGCGCAGGCAACAGGCCGAATCTTTGTTGATTGTCTGTCTTTACTGCAAGAACAAACAAAAGAAACAAAAATGAGGTAAGACCACTATAAATAAATAAAAAGGAAACGAATGAAATCAATTAACGTTATATTATTAAATTATTATTTTATTATAAATAATTCAACAAGTGTATACCTGATTTTGAAGGATGATTGATAATCATTATCAATGATATTGATGTATATTTTGGTGTGCAGTAACACAACAGTGCACCATGTGATTATATCTACATGGTGTTACCGCAAACCAAATAATATACATTGAGATACCTTAGTGCCCCAAATCCTGTAGCTGTATCAATGATATTGATTGACATGCACAAGGTACTACTACATGTACTGTGTAGGCTTTGTCTTGAATTCACAAATGAAATATATTATTATAAGCTTCAATAAGTTTTGTGTTAAAAGTTTGTTCCCCTCTTCTTGTTTATTTGTTATTTTAATATCAAAGTAACCCACACACAGTTTGTTGTTTCCAACATGAACACTTACCATAATGTAATTGTGCCTTTTTGTATGGCAACTGTATCCTGAAGTACTGGTCTAGCGTGATCAGCTAATATCGTCGGATCATGTTTATTTTGCATTTTTCTGTAAGCCAATAGTAGAAAACTGACAAACACTCTATGCAGAAACTGTTTGTAATTGTAACTACTACAAAAAGTGAAACAATAAAATTAGGCCATGAATGTTGAGGAGGAAAATGCTCATATCAATTATTTGAATACATGAGATGTTAGACCTTTACGTATTATACATACAACGGAGACTTCACTCCAGGGGTGGATTTCACCAAGTGCTAGGACTAGTCTTATCTTGAGTTAGGATGAGTAACTAGTCCTAACTTATAGGACTGGTCATATGTTAGGACTAGTCCTAAGTTAGGACTAGTTTTGTGAAATCCACCCCAGAACTTGCAACATATAGGAAACCGGGCCTCAAATAGAAATAGTATACTTCACAGAGGCAACAGAGTAAATTGCCTTATTGCCCCTGGTCAGTGCCTTGGTTCCCTTTGAAATGTTCCAGTCCAAATTTACCTTTCCCTCATTGAGGTGTCCTCCACTACTATGGACAATCTGCCTTGACCTCAGTTCCCTCACAGGAATGAAGTATCAGGTCTAGTGGACATGTAAACCTGTTCTCATCACACTGTCATCTCTTTAACTCTATTCAGTGACCCATTGTGCAAACAATCGGGAAAGTGGGTGATTATTCATTTAATTAGTCACAGTTTCATGAAAATTACCCCCCCCCCTCCATAAGAAACAACGTGCCAATCAACCCAAACAATTCACCTTACGGAGACCATAATAACTTAAACAAATGAAGCAATCAATTTTCCTTATTGTTATGTGCCCTTGTAAAGCTACAGTAAAGAGCGAGGACAAGTCATGTAATGCACATAACTTGAATCCCTTCCATTTTGTACACAAAGGGAGTCAGTTTGTTTTTTTCAACACAATAAAGATGATTGACTAACAATGTTGTAACACCGTGCACTTCAACAGAGTAACAGAGCGTTGTATTGAACAAGTGAAAATGCAATGCATTGCAATACAATACCCGATATATACAATCATCCATTGCAATGGATGAGTGATTAATATTAGGTAAGGCAAAATAAAAAAAAATGATGAATTTTTTTAAAAACAGTATACATGTATACACAGATGATTTTCTGCTGCCACACTAAGTATCCCCCTCGGCTGGTATCACATTCAATACTTAAAATCCTCTACTAATTCAATAAAAGGGCAGTCACAATGTGATAGAGCTATTTGCTTTTATAATTTAGCCAGATTGCATACCTCTGAATTGCATAACAGTCAGCATATATCCTCCATTGTCGCTGATGTTATTAAATTAATGGGGCAGTGGCTTAATGGCAAGATTCTGCAACGTATCATTTATTGTCATCAGTTGAAATCATCACATAACGTCAAGTACAGACAGTTGGAAGGAATGACCTCTCGCGAAAAGTGAAAAAACTCCAAGTCGAAACCATCACGTTATGTCAAGTACAGTTGTAATGAATGACCTCTTGCGAAAAGTGAAAAAACTCCACTAAAGTAAAAAAAAAAAAAAAGGGGGTGTTAGAGGGGTGTCTGGTGGTTCTTTTTAATGCCCTGTTTTATCCGTCATTACTAAGTATTGTACGTGGGCAGAATGGTCACCTGTTTTTCAAATTTCTACAAATACGAACACCCTAGTTCCAGATCCTAGCAACCTTGTCAACCATAAAACAATGACAGTGTAAAGGTCGTTTAATTTCCTATTGCCTGTACTTTCATTTTGTAATGTTGACTTTGTTTACAGTGTTTTTAAGCAGGGTAGCAAGGATTCTTTTTGAAGGCCATTTTGATTTGAGACAATTTGAGAACATCACTTTTTATCTGTCTGTCAGGCCATGTCCACATTGGCAACTCTCTGGCTATGGCTACGGCTGGATCACCATGTTAACTTGCAGTGAAGCATAGGCTGCCATTAGCAACACCCTTAGCCGTAGCTGCAGTCACCAAATCTCATGAACGAGCATTTTTGTCACCCTATAGCCCACTTCAGAAATCTAGTAGAACTTTGTTTACATGTATATGGTCATCGAAGTCATTATTTTATTTATTATACCTTTCTGGTAATAAAACAAAGGGACCCTCAAAAGTGACTTGCACTGTGACCTGTATGCCTTAAGATACCTGTTTAGAGAAGATGTTGAAGAAATGTCAGTTTAAGATGTGGGAGGAAAACCACAAAAAAGGGAAAACCCACGCAATCAGGTAGGGACTGAATCCACATGCAACTCTCCAGTCCGGGATTCGAACTGGGGTCACAGAGGAGAAAGGCAGGGAAAGAAACCGCTGAGCCAACTTGAATGCCCGTCATACTAAACTAAAGAATAAAATTGTGAGACAAGGTGTTTATGTTGGTTGAACCATAGAGCGTTATGGTTGAACAGAACTCTAGCTTGAACCTGTATCAGCCGCCAGCAATAATACAGGGAGACTTTTGAGGAAATAAGCGCATGCTCAAAACTATGTAAACAGTGACAATTTACCTGGTAAGTCTGCCACCACCTGTCATCCCAAAGTCTCCCATGGTTGTTACATAAAGCCATTTGTGAGTTAGATTTGAATAATGTCTGGTACAATGACTTGATTGGTCACAAGTTAACACTCAAATTGGAGTCCTAAGACTAAAGTAAAGACACTGTTTCTTAATCACATGGTTCGGGGCAAGCTTCTGTATGTTCGTGTAGCAACCTCCAGATGGGCACAGTCCTGGTTCCATTGTGCATTACACATTCATTCAGAATAGACCTTTATCATGCTGCCACCATCTTGGTCATGTTCTCAGTATCCAATAACAGTAATAGATGCTAATATTCATTGTACAAAAAGGAACCAGACTATTTGCCCTTCCAGCCTCGGTTTGGTTACATTGGTTTGAATGGGAGAAAATCAAGATGGCCGCACCATGATAAAGGTCTATTGTACACATGGGTGTACACACTGTCTCTTATGTAACTACGCAAAAGCTTGCCCCGAACCGAACCATGTGACTGTGGCTAGTCTTGAGGAATTTAAAGGTACACACCGGCTTACTGTTTACCTAATTTAGTGATGTGGAATGACAGACAATAATTTTTAAATGGTTGTTCTTGAAAAAAAATCATCAAAATATCACGTAATTAACGAAAAATGTGAAAAAAAACAAAACACGGTCAAAGGTCAGCTTATACGCTTTTCCAGCCGTTGCAACTGTCAAGTTTATGTGCCAATGTTGCGCAATGTTGTAAGTAGACTGGTGCTCTGTTTATGTATGAATTATTACAATGACGAGGCATGAGGATCCAGACTTCATATCCATCCAGCACAAATTCACGTGTAAAAAAAAAGAAAAAACAGACATAAACAGTGTATTCTGTGTACGACGAAATGGACGAACTTACTTGCAATGGAGAACGTTTCTTCATTATATCGCAAGTAGGCCCTATGTTGTAAAAAATTACTTGGACGAATGCCAGTTGGGTCCAGGACTAATCTGTGTTGTCAGGTCGTGTTCAAATGTAGAAAGGGAGAGAATAAGCTTGGCACAATGTGGACATCACAGACATGATTGACCATAAATATTGTCAAAATGTGAGTCTTCATGAATTCAAATATACGCAGGCATGTTCACAATACAGTTCTATGACACAAACCTGTCCATCAAAATTATGGCAAAGACCACATCCTTCATATTCTCATCGTGACCAGCCTGCTGCAGTCTAAAAAACTAATGGTAGTGTCCCTAATCTTTGACCATCTTTTCACATATTTTGCTTGGCCAATAACAGTCATGTGCCAAGCAAGCCTCCTGCTTTCGCTGCAAACGGATTGCCAATCCTGGCAGCTTTAGCGAAGGCATTCTCCCATTTTTCGGGCGATGACTTCACTGGCCGGCCGCGGCCACCGCCACCGGTTTTTTTGTTGTGGCGATTGGGGGGGGGGGGGGGGGACATTATGCAGCTATCATAGAAGTAGATAGATCAGCTGTATGGGATAAACATTCCCCATCGTCGTCGCTCGTGTGGGTAGCGCAGGCAACACGTTACAATAGTTAGGGGATAATAGCTAGGGGTACAGACTAAAACCCTCGTTAAAAAAACATAATTGTTGGTCTGGCTCCCTACCCCTCCGACAAGCTCCCACGCTTACGGCTAGACCGACCGGCGAGCTGGGGAGTTCATGCCCCGGAGTTTGTCCCTCTGGCCCCACGAGACACGGCACCGGCTGTACGGGATATGCCCCAAGGTTTACGTTCCGCTAGCTCCCACGCTGGTGCGCCGTAAGACACGCTTCGGTTGCACGGACACCTCTGAATGTGAATATTACGTTCGATTTTTCATCATTATTTACAAATTGTATCAATAATCTGAATCCATAAGTCTTTTTTGTCAAATACTCATGAATAATTGTAAAAAAAAAAAAGGATTTAAATTTGGTTCAGTAATTTACTTTTATACGGCTGGAAGTACAACTAACTCCGAAGATCACGTGATTTATCCGAACCACTTTTTTGGTTCGGATAAATCGTTTTTTGAAAAATGCTCGAAAACGGCAAAATTTGATGGTTTCTTTTAGGAACCGTTCTTCTCCATTCCTGAAAGACCTTTGAAATCATATGTTAGCCTATTTAGTAGCCCAAATAGCCCAACTAAGCCGGTGTGTACCTTTAAATTATGTGATCACTTGTGACTAAAGCAAGTCATTGTACCAGACGATATTCAAATCTAACTTGCAGATGGCTTATTGGTCTAATAATGTCATCGTGCACAGCAAGAATGTTAGGGAGCAATGTCAACCAGCTTAATACTTGTTTGTTTCAGTTAATTGCATTGTTTAATTAATGAACTGATGAAGTCTAGGCATAAAAGCGGCACAATCTATCTCTCAAGGGTAAAACTTGAACCCTGCTTCTAGGCTATCTTTAACCCAGCTAGGGTTGTCCTACGTTTACATACTAATTTCATGGGTTTACCAATATCTTTATTCTCAGGTTGTCAATATTTTGGTCAAAAATTGACAACAGTCATCAAATGAGAAGTCATCAAATGAAATTGGCATCATTATTTTATCATGATGATCCATGTTGCACAGTGAAATAAAAATCTAGTATAAAAAAAACCCCAAAAGAACGTGCCTTGGAAATGATTTGTCAAGGCTTCAGCTATGTGTAAGTCAGGAACCCCTTGGTACTTGCGGTCTTTTTTAACTGAAGAGAATGGCTATGTACAATGTACGGATCCTGATCTCCAGGATGTGGGGTGAGATGGCAGGATGAGCATACAGTGTAAACACACACCCCAAAATATACAACAGGATATATTGCATTTCCTACTTGCTCCAACTGGAATTGGGTCGGGATTTTTTTAAAAACAGTTTTTTCCCCTCTCCTGACAACTCCTGTTTGTCGTAACTGGTCAGTAACATACAGGTTGTACTTCCTTGTTTAAGGAGAGCATGCTTTATGCAGGTCTTTCCAACTTAATCCCCCAATGTAGTTTGCTAGGTTGCTATGGTGGGGGGGGGGTTATTGCTTATAGTTTATAATTAAATGTTGTCAAAAATAAAACAAAGTTGATCGTGTAAATTTGCAGGGTCCTTAAGTATTAAAGCTCAATTTAGATATTGGGTTAAAAACCAGTAAAATACGGCAGGTTTATTGTGTCTGTCGTACAAATTTAATCAAAAAGGTGTACTGTATGACAAGACATGAATGTAAAACATTGTATACTGTAAACACAGATCTAGGCAGTTTTACATTGTTTTACTTCAATCTGAAGTATGTATGTTACCTTATCATTGACAGCTTACTTGTGAACTCATGCAACGTTTTAATCCCATCAGCCTTGCTTTTTTGGCAGAGCGAGCTTAAACCAAATAGATCCCCCACATTTTGGGATGAGTCGGTTGTTAACATGGCACCTGTTTTCATTCATAAATGAACTTACAAATTCCTTTGTCTGGGTTTGTAAGGTCACCCATCAATAGCAACCACCAAGACATGGTCAGCCAATTCAAGGTACAGACCTAAACATACAAACATGCACCACTTGCTTTGGTAGATTGTTCGTGAAGACATTTCAGACAAACTAGTTACAGGTAAAAAAAAACAGAAGAAGTTTAAAACTGTAGAACTGAAATGTTATTTTACACATTCCGGTTTGAGCAAAGTATTTTGAAAATTCTGTTGTTGATATTCAAAGTGAAACCATACAATTTACTTTAGAAGCGGATCACGGTACTTTCAAGTATTTAAACATGTACATATATGTACATTTTTGCATGTACGGTCATAATTATGTCCATTCAAAAAGGTCTTGACGGAGTCAAGTCACATTGGCTACGGCTATCTTATGCTGTTGGCTGCTGCTGCAATAGTCCTTTTTGGTCATCTGGCCATAGCCACTGCCAAAGCCATTAATTTGGACACGGCCTTGCAGAATCAGTTCTCAATACATGTACATTTTACTTTATTCAGTATTCAGTTCATCATGCAAGTCTAATTCTGCCATTACTCAGTACATATTTGTTGCTTGATGCTTTGGGCATCAAACACTATTGTTCGATCTGTTTGCGATTGAGTAATATTCTTTGATTATGTATGGATGATTCATACAGTAACAATTGTTATTAATGAGTGACACTGACAGTCTATTATATAGTGTATGTGTAAGCTCAGTACTGGTTTGGTATGTACATACAGTATTAAAGTCAATGTACATGTTTATAATATACTTCTTATTATATGCAAATTCAGAGATTAAATTGCAGACGATTTTTGATTGAATAGCATGTAAAAATTTATATTTGCAGGCCTTGTGCTCAAAGCTGTTTGTAAAGTAGTCAAGGGCATTTTACTTGCCCTCAGGAAGTTTTCACTGCCCCAATTTTAAACATGTCAAATGTATCTTTCTGATACTAATGGTAGCGATCACAACCAGTTTAATGGTCAAATGAAGTTACACTCACACACTCAAAAATAAATGAACACATTTCTAAGATGTATTATTCACATCTGAAAAGGAAGAAGTATATGAGTATTATGAACAAGTAATTTGCACAGTTTTTAGTAGCCCACAGGGCAAGTTGAGAAGTGACATTTACCAGTCCATAGCAGTTTTTACTAGACAATGTACTCCGGGGCTAGTGTTAAGGGTGAGCCCTGATTTGTATTTAAAATTTGCACATAACTAAAAATGTACAGTATCTTCATGAAATTAAGACAAATTGTTATCTGCACATAATAACATTGCCTGTGTAGCAACAAAGTTTATGATCCATTCAATTTCCTGCACTTTAAGTACATCTAACATAATCTTCCTTTCTCAAAATCATCAAATATTTGTAAAGGAAACGTTGACGTTTCGGGTCCACAGTGACAGAGTTATCATACTGTTTCTGTTGTTAATTGCCTTTATCTGAACAAAGAAGTAATGGAATCTGGTTCATGTCAACCAGAATATTTACAAAGAAAGAGGTTTTGAAAACGTTTACAAGTGCAAGTTAGTAAGTTCTAAACAAAAACGAAATTTAATTTACAGGTTTCGCTTTCATACTGCCTCCACATTAGCAATGGGTGTACATGTACATGTATATTATCAGTCACGGCAGTCGTTGTATCTATGAATTGGCTTGGTTTCTCCTTGAGCAGTTGGCATAATGGAGGAACAGGGAACACTGTGGATTGAAAATCCTCTCCGACCAGTACAGCATATTAATAGATTGCCTCTGAGGGGTGCTAGGGCAAAGGTTTTGTCTAACAGGTAAGGGTCCACTTTTAGCTTGTAGGCTGGCCGATGGCCATCAGTTTAAAGCCCCAGCTCAACATTGGTAAACCGACTGTAAGTGCTTCCATTCTTTGCACAAATCAAGATATTTGTAATTGAACTCAGCCTGGGAAAATATCAGCTCATTTCATTGTTTCATTTGGAAGTTTGTACGCATTCCTTTAGGCAGAGTTTTCGTCTCACTGAGACAAAAACTAATTTTGGATATTATTTCATTTATTATTGAAAAACGAGAGCACTTCAGGCAGAAATATTCCAAGGAAAGTTTTCTACCATCATTATCTTTGTACCATGTAACATGTATAAATCTGTGAACATGTTTGTTTTTCTTCTGACCAATGTTGAAACTGGGGCTTTTTTTCAAATATGGGCTGCAATGACCTGATGTAAACTGCTACTACATGGTCACATCTACTACATGTAACTGAACATGTAACTGAGTACAACAAGGAAGTTCATTTATAAAACACTACATGGGATAAGAGCTTTGGTCATGCAGTAAGTTGCATAAAAAAAATAAACTGTTTTCTATTCTGGTTGTTTCCTGGCTGCCATGCAGTAGTTGATACCCCCAAAAAATTAGCAGCATTTTTCTTTCTTTTCTCAACAATGTTTCAAGTGTGTGTGCATAACAGCATGGAGTTTTGAGTCCACAAGGTATTGTCGGTTGAATGACATTGTAAACAGTAGGAGCCTAGTAGGCAGTCCGGTGGTTTTAGTCAACATTGGTGCTATGCGCTATTCTTTTCATGTCTTTGTTTCTGATTAATGATTAAACCAACCAGGGCTTGGTATAAGTACATGTAACCCTTCAGAATTTGTGTAATCTTCGGGCCGAGTACCGGTACTGTCGTTTGACACAATCTGTCTGGTGCCTGTCTGCCTTGATGTACCTGCTGTAAATGAATGTGTGTAGAGACAATGTAAGAACGCATGACAGTGAACTGTAGTCTATACACTACCTGCATGTTCAAAATCTCAAAGTATTGTAGTCAAGGTGGACAAATGACAATATGTAGGCCTACACAACCTCGTTCCCAGGGGTAATTGATCTCGCCGCCGCCATTTTGTTTTGATACTGCGGTTGGCTCGATCATAACCCCTGGAATTGTGACAAGAAAAATTTTCCATAACATGGGAGATTTTAATTAGGCCTGTGGCCGATCCACTCGACGTGCCGTTCAAATATGGTGTCCCGCAATAGAGGCATCATTAATCATAGAGCAATTGGTCCCCTCTCATTCTTCTTTGATTTGTAACCTGTCTAACTGTATGCAGTTTAGGGTGACCACGTAAACATGATTCATTTGAAATAGGATCGCATTAAAATACTTGCATTTTGCAACGCGCATACTCATGTTAACATGCCCGTACTAAGCGCCCCTACAAGCGCCCTAGGGCGCTCAAACATTTTTAACAAGCGTGCGCGCAAAGCAGCCAGTTTTGGGAGCCAATCAGCGTTGTTTTTCAGTGCTTCCCTTCCAGGGGTTGGAGACGAGAGGTATCGCTACGGTGCACTGCCCATGGTAGTGAGGTTGAGGCCTACATGTACATGAACTGTACATGTTGTTATTATTTCTGTGTGCGTGTGTGCGGTTAATGTCTACCCATTGAAGCCAAGGACTTGAACAAAAGAGATTTGAGTCTTTTGGCAGATGAAAGCGAGGACGTTGTGTACAAAACCAATGGGAATTTTGCTAAAAAACAAAATCCAATCAATGTGAGAACAAAGAGAAGTCCTTAATTTAACATTGTGTTAGCATGTCTACCCATTGGCATTGGACCGTTATGCACAAATGGGACTGGCGTTGAGGTCACCAGTGCATGTCTAATGCATCCCGATGGACTGTGAGTGACCAGAAGAGGGAAATAGGACCTCTTCTGGTCACACAAAGGCTCAAGGGGAGATAGACATGAACTGGTGACCAAATTATGCTAGACCATGTGCTTTATAAACACACCTCAATCAACATTAATTATGAAAACAAATGAAAACAGTATTTTAAAAATCTGTCGTTGTTTTTCAGCTGTACTGTTTTAAATCAACAGTAACTCATGAGCATTTCAACCATAAGCCATTCAACAATTGAAGGAACACAACACGTTTAAATTCCCTTGATTCATTTTTTTCAGTTGCTATTCACTGTTCACACCATGAAAGGGTGCTGCAGTCAGTCAAAACTTTTTGAGTATAGTGCCCGGTTCGGTCACTATTTCCCGCAAATTACGTGCGCGCGATGTCTTGACACGCTTCTACTTCACGGTGACGCAAACCTCATGTTCAAACCCCACGTGACCGTGTTTCAGCCAACCAGAATACAGAACCAGCAAGAAGTGTGTTATAAAACAAAAGAGTTACAAAACAATCGAGGGCTTCCTTGATTCAATTCTGTGTGCAAAATAGCGAGCACACAGCCAAAAAAACCTAAGCCCAAACAACGGACGACCAAAGAGAAGTCCTTGATTTACTGGGTAGACAAACGTGGGTGTTGGGGTGGCTATGTGCCCAAACTAAGGACTTTAACATAAAGGGATCCGGGTGTTATGACAGAGTGAGGACGTCCTCACTTCGCTTTCGTGTACAAAACCAATGGGACGTCGCTAAAAAAAAACTAGTCCAAACAATGTGAGAACAAAAAAGAAGTCTTCACTTTTATCGGGTCGACAAACGTAGACTTTTAATTTTATTCCGATGTGAAAACGAAATAACAAAAATAAGTTGAAATCGTTTTAAATGATAGATTGTACCTCATCTGCACTATGTACATGCCAATGCTTCCAAACTGTGTTGAATATAAATTTTCCTGTCAATGTAAAATATATTTGATTCCCTTTTAGACAAAGTTTAGAAAATTCCCTGTTATCATTGAGGATGTTTGAATAAATCATTGTACCCTTCCTCGCTACTCATGCCTATCATAAACTTTCCTGTGTAACATTTGCTTATTTAACGAGGCAGGACGGTTGGGCATCGGTGGTAAGTGACATTTCATCAGTGTTTAGTTCTGTGAGTGACTTGGTATTTTCAGGTGCTCCCTGTGCCCTGTCTGGTATTCCAACATCTGCCAGTAGCTTGATCTCAACTCGGGCAAATATGAGCTACAGGTATTTCACCATCTGTGATTGATGACAGTATTTGGTTCCAGCTATTTGAACCTGCGCTGGATGAGTATTATGCGCCGCCATCGTGGCCTACCCTTTTGGCTTCATTACCCTTTCACACACAGGGCTTGTGTCAATAGGAAATTAATCCACTCGCATTCCTTGTGTACATTCATGATTTCGAACAACAGACTCAAGTTTGTGTTCGGTTGCCCAATGAACTTGAGAAGAGCTATCGATGTATACTGTAGAAGGCCTGAAACTATCACGCAGGCAAATTGCCTCGATGCCCCCTGGTCCTTGCCTTGATGCCCCCTGGTCATTGCCTCGATGCCCCCATGTCCTTGCCTTGATGCCCCCTGGTCCTTGCCTGGATGCCCCCTGGTCATTGCCTTGATGCCCCTTGAAATTTGCCAGTAGAAATTAACTTTTCCTTCATAGAGATGCCCTTTACTAAGAAAAAACTGCCTTGCCCCCACAAGAATAAAGTATCTGGCCTGCTGTAGCAGCAAGTGCTTTAATTTGTACACGTACGCAATTAAAAAAAAAAATACATCTAAATAATTACTTGATTGTAAGCACATTACAAGTTGTTGATGGACATTCAGGTTGGCTCAGTGGTTTCTTTCCCTGCCTTTCACCTCTGTGGACCCCGGTTCGAATCCCAGACTGGAGCCTTGCATGTGGGTTGGGCTTTCAGTCCCTACCTGATTGTGTGGGTTTTCCCCATTGGGGTTTTCCTCCCACATCTAAAACTGACATAATTTCTTCATCATCTTCTCTACACAGGTATCTTCAGGCCTATGGGTCACAGTGCTAGTCACTTTTGAGGGTCCCTTAGTTTCATTACCAGAAAGATATAATAATAATAATAATAACAATAATAATAATAATAATAATAATAACAATGACATTGTTCAATAATGTTGTATTATATGTACTATCATACCAAGAGCCTGCAACATAAGCAATGTATCTCATGGATGAACGATACTACATGTAAATTTGACTGAATCATGCACCAAGCACAACTATTTCCGTAAATCAAAGATTTGAAGGTCATTACTGTCGGGGATTGTTGAAATAATGGTCCGATGGTATGCCCAGGGATTGCTGTATTGCTTCCTGGGGCATTTTGGGTCATGCTATTCCGTGAAATGGTCCTATTTGCCTCACAAGCCTAGGATCACTTTTCCAAGATGGAGTCTGGCCAGTTTACCCATTCAGGGGGGTGTTTACTGTTCTCACTCTGGAGACAGTGGCTAACCTCCCCAAAATTGACAACAAAAATGAAGTTTTGGGTGTCACCAAATATCTCTGATTTTATTTCAAGAGGCTGATGAGAGACTTTTTAAAAGAATTCTTTTGAATATGTAGCATTTAACATTGGTTCCTATAGAGACCGCATTTAGTGTGGTTCACCCACGTGGATTGTTGTGGATTGTTGTCGACCTAACTGTATGCTTTCAAGGGCCTGTACAGGCCTTGAACTAAACATGTGTTTGCTTTTAACCCAAGAGAGCCCTTTGTATTATTCCAGATTTGCATGTCCCTCATTTGAGTCACGGATGAGGTAGTGACGTATTACTATATTTTTTCCCCTTCTTTTCCTGGTTTCATCTATTCCACTCCTCTATTTGAGAGAAGGGTCATCCCATAAAGGTGGGACACAATTTGTGACATTTTTCAATATTATAATTTTTGTCAGATATTCCACTCCTCTATTTGAGAGAAGGGTCATCCCATAAAGGTGGGACACAATTTGTGACATTTTTCAATATTATAATTTTTGTCAGAATAAATGTTGATTCTAATTTATGTTTATCAATCATAACCTTTTATTTGGTTGTTGAAAGTATTTCAGAAAGTTTCTAATCCTTCGTAACACATATTTTTCAATATTATGAAAGTAATTTCAAGCTTACTATGTTCAACAGAAGCTTGAAGCCAAATCCATAAAAAAATAACTTCCTGCATGGCTATTAACGTACACATGGCTGAGAAAATTAAGGATGTCACGTAACGGGGACACCAAATGTCACACCCATGGTGTCCCTGTTACATCAGTGCAGTTTAGTTTACACCACAGTAATCAAGTTAAAACTTTTTTTATGATTTCTGTTTGGTGTTATTTATACTATGTAAAGCAAGATTGACCAAGTAGACTAGTGAAGTGGTGAAAAAGCTTCATAGTTGTTAACGATGTAATGGCGTCCCTAGTGTTCCACCTTCATGGAATGACCCAGAAACCGACATTAGGCCTAATAAAAAATAAACGTGAAAGTTCAACTTCTAGGTGGGACGTACCTTATAGAAAATACCTAGTAGTATTGTTCCATAGTTTTTGAATGTAAGTGTACATATTTGTCTCAAAGACAGACACATTTAGTACACACAGTATATCAAGTGTGCATACTGCATACTTGAACAAATCTTGTTTATTTTTACGATTTATACCAGTAATTCAAACAATCAATTTTTAAACTACTGCTATTGACCCCTTGCATTCATGTCACTTGCGGTGACTGTGCCACACTCACCATGTTGGTAGTCAACAGGTAAGCATGTAAATGCAGCATCGCCTAAAATGTGTACCACACTGTATAACACACAGGGACGTTGACTCCCAAAATGGCGCAACCAAGATTATTGTGAGGATGACGTCGGGCGAATTGGGTCAATAGACGTGAATCAACCTGACTTTATCATGTGTTTAGAAGCACAATTGGTACGATGAAAGCATTGGGAAAATGTATCTAGTACATTAGCATCACTGACTTACATTGAGTACGGTACATGTATAGTGATTTTAACTACTGTAAGAAAAGGTTCTTTACAAACTTGGATTCCCTTTTCCAGTTTGTACAATACATAAGTACATATGTGCAGTTGTAGTTGTTTATTTATTGTAAAAGATGATCAAAAGACAGTGTTGTAAACAGGCCCTTGCTCCCAGTATTGTTGTAATAGAATTTGCGACAACCTGCTCCGTCTAATTTTCACCATCCGCTGCTATCAACCGCCGAAAATCCAAACAGGAAAAATTTCCAATTAACAGTGATCAGCACAGAGATGTTTCAGGTGCTAGCCGCCGAGACTGAATGGGTTTTGAAATCCCGAGACCCTTTTCCTGGCAGCCCGAAATGTAATTATGCACTCCCTCCCCTGAGGGCCCGTCCGTAGACATGGGCACTCCCATTTAGGGGGTTTATTCTTGGCGGACACACTAGAGGTTGATTCTCTATGACAAATACAGGAAGTGTCTCAAGTCTTTTATCTTCTCGCTGGAGTTTTCATCCAGATATCTTGAACGATTCTCTCCAAAGATTGTCGGGCCGTTCGAAGATACCAATCCCTCTGTTGGGATCATTGATACACGTACAATAATAATGTGAGGAAGTTTGCTGATGCGGTCTAACATGATGTCTTACACTTGACCGGGCTTGTTCTTTTTGTCGGCATGGGACGTTTTGTAGATGACTGACTGTTTCAGTCGCCTCTAAAGGATGCTAGTAATTAGTATAGTTGTTACAAGTCACTGGCTTCAGCAGAGAGGCCCGCATTTAACATGTCTGCGTGGAACGCTGAAATTACACTTGAGCTAAGTCTCGGTTGGAGTGGCAGTGGTGATGGCAGACCGAGTCAACTGGTGAATCAGGGCAGAGGTCTCAGCGGGCGAGCAACACTGCACCGTTCACCGCCCGTTGTGCCCCCTCGGCAGCGGATGCTCAAACCCCCGGACCTGCCCCTGCCTGAGATACCAAAGAGCAAGTCAGTAGAGGAGGATAAATATTTGTCACCGTACTTGTCTGCTACAAAGCCCAATAATTATGGGCGGGATCCAACTGAATCGCGAAAGTGAGTATGAACGTACATTGCGAGTGTCAACAACCAATGTGTAGAGTATAAAGTACACTTTACATTCCAACTTAACAAGTCCATGTGGATGTACCATAGAGTTATATAATAGAACTAGAGGGTGCACTGGCTATGCCACACACGGAACTCCACTGACTCACCATGGCCGAAAATCCCTATGGGCAAATTGCATACGAATGTCCACTTGGAAAATGGCTGCTGTGTTAAACGGATGAGTAACCAGTGTAAATGAATGGTCCGCGCTATTTTCTCAATGGTCAAAAAACGCTCCTTGTCGGGCCGTGTCGCATGGTTTGTACACCCTCTAGTTCTTATTTATAACTCTATGGGATGTACATATACTTGGGTACATCACAGAGCAAGGACCTGCTAGTTGCATTTATTTTATCTGCACACTGTGACTTTTATATGTTTTGTGTACAAGTCAATGACCACGTTTAAAAATAATGCAACCAAATCACATGTCTTTTTGTTTGGTTTGTTTGTAAAAGAACAAACTGAAAGTGATTTTCTTGGGTGATGTGGAACAGAGGTCAATACAAACTACGCTAAAACCTAAATGGGTAATGTCACTTGGGGACTTCAATAGTATTGTCTCAAAGTGAACAGTAATCACATGAGTAAATAGGTATCACAAAGGACAGGAGGAACACCATACATTTGTAGTTTTACTTAGCAAGACTTGTGAATAAGTGCATCTAGGTACAGGGCCCAATTCCATAGAGCTACTTAAGCACAAAAAAGTAGCTAAGCACAACAAAATTACGCTTACCAGAATAAGGCGCCAAGCCAAAGTACCATGTCGCATGTACAATAATGTGACTGGTATCCTGCTCATTGTTGCTCAGCAGAAAATATCTAAACTATATTTCCTGCTTAAGTAGCTCTATGAAGTTGGGCCCAGGTCTTTGCTCCTTAGAATCAGTTCAATTTTGATCACAGTTAATCAGTTACAATAATTGGAGGAGATCATTCAGCACAATTGAGTAATCAGAAACGGTAAATGTTGATTAATTTTAGGCTAATTCGATCTCTATGGGTTTAGGTCGTTGATCGATCAGGTATTATATATAGTCAGTAAAACCCCCCCCCCAAAAAAAAATGGGAATTATCTAATCAATTATTTAAGATAAATAGTAAAAGGCAATTGGTTTATCAATTGAAATACGCTGCAATTAGATTCTCTTTGGGTTTTATGCATACGGGAAAGGGATGGTGTTTCAGACACCTAAAGAATCATGACGGGTTTTTTTTTTTTTTTTTTGCTGAAAACTCATGGTAATTACACTACAATATTGTTCCAAATAAATGATTCAAAATCTTGATCATTTGTGAGAAATAATTAGAAACTGGGTTTTATCATTACACAATTACATTAATCAATAAGTTTGAGATTAAATGGGAGAAACTCACCATCCGATTGTAGCCTCGATGGCCAGCAGGTGAGAGCAGGAGGACTTTCGCTGCGATTTCATAACACCCATCATCTCTATGTTTGGACGTAAAACTGTACCTTCACTTTGGTGTTTGGAGTTTTTGTTCGTAGGAGTTTAAAGTTGTTGAAACTCCAGCAATTATCACAACAAAAACCAGCAAGCGATCCGATGAACATCCATGACACATAATTTTATTTACTTTTATTTAAATACTCTTTCAGTTATAATGGAGACTATTAACTGGTGTATTAGCTCTCGGAGACCCAGGTCAAAATTCAAAGAGCTGTTTTTAAGCACAAAATAATTTCGCTTGAGAATGAGATGAGGTATTATTTTATCAGCCAAGATGCCGTTTCATGTGTACTGTTTGTGATTGGTTTTCATTTCTCGTTAGCTGAAATTGTTAAAAGCAATGTGCTGTGCTTAGAACTCTTCCAGTGCCCTGTATTAAAAAGCCCCAGCTCAACATTGGTAAACTGACTGTAAATGATTCCATTCTTTGCACAAATCAAGATATTTGTAATAAAACTAACCTGTGAAAATGTCAGCTCATTTCGTTGTTCCATTTGCGAGAAAACTGTAGAATTGCATTCAGCATTTTTATACGCATTCCTATAAGGCAGAGTTTTCATCTCACTGAGAGGAAAACTAATTTTGGATCTTATTTCATTTATTTATTTAAAAACGATAACACTTCAGACAGAAATATTTGAAGGAATGTTTCCTACCATCATTAGCTTCATATCAAGTAAGGTATATGTAAAACTGTAAACATTTGTTTTTTCTTCTTACCAATGTTGAGCTGGGGCTTTTAACATGTGTAGTATCATGCATGTTAAGCTGAAAATAAAACAATTTGAGAAACTAAAAATACAAATTTATGGAAATAAAGACAATGCTGACTTTCCAAAAACTTTATTCTGGTCACAACTTGAACTTTCACAAAGGTCATTTTAAGGTCATGTGGTGTGTTATAACATGGAGGTAGTAACCAAAACCTAGGTTCTCCCCAGGATTTTTTAAAACGGGGGGGGGGGGGGGGGGGGGGAGTTCTGGACCAAAAATTTGCAAGTTTGTCCGAAGCACGCTAATTGGGATGTTTTTACAAGATGTTTATTTTTGGTTCTAAAAGTGTTTGATTAATTTTTTTTTATTATTAATTTTCATTAAATTTATTTTTTTTGTTTTTTAAGGGAAAAAAAATCAAGAAATATATTTTTCCCACTGATCAAGTTGTCAAACTGCCATCAAAAACAAAAGTTATCTGAAATTTTCTAGCCAAAAAATGGCAAGACATCAAAAAAAAAATTCCTCTTCCTCTATGCCTTTCTCTAACCATGTACAAAATAAATAAAAAGATGTTTATGTTTGGAAAAATGATGATGTAGATTGTCAAGATAAACACAAAAAAACAAACGATCGTGTTTAAGTCTGAAAAGTGTTTGTCATGAACAGTAATAACTGCCAAGAAATGTGTGGCAGATTCAATACCATAGAGATACCGATCATAAACAAACACTAATGAATCCTTGACAAAACATATTTTTAAAAAATTATCCTAAAAACCGAGGCAACATAAATGTACTGATAATGACAAATATTTCACAAAATTTTACTGGAAACTGAAGGATTGAAATGAATGTTTTACGAATACACCATGAAAACACTGCATACGTGTATCATACCTCAAAATTAAGAAATTTGGGCATTATTAAACTTACAATTTGTCATTGACACCTGAAAATGTTTAGTTTTCTGACATACTTTTGCATTATTCATCAAGGAAAGTATTTCATGAAGTTTCAAAGCTCCAAGAGCCTTACTTCTGAAATTACGTTCATCATCCATGGCAGCCTTTGCACAAGAGTGACAATTTGTGTGTTCCATTTACCATTGTAATGCACGGTGCGCACTCTGCTCAAATGAGAATAAAAACGTTTTCATGAAGAAGCACTCTTCTTGTGTGGGCGCACATGCATCGGTCTCTGCTTTCACAAAGTAGGACTCGTGTACATGTAGTGTTGTATTACATTGGCGTGTGTTATTTTTTGTGAAAATGAAAATTGACCTGTTTTGCATTTTAGTTTTTTGTTCAAAGCATCTAGTGCCCAACATGAGAAAACCAATTGAGAAAAATCACTCTGAAAGTTTGAAGGAAAGTTGTGATTTAAAAAGCGTTCAACTTCAGCCACCATAGTTCACACACATGTACAGATCCTTGTCACATACAAATCCCTCACTAATAGTGTCCCTGCATATATTGATGATTTGCTTAAGCCTTACAATCCGTCTCGCAAACTCCATTCTGACAATTCAAACCTCCTCATTGAGCCTAAATCTAATCGTTCATGGGGTGACCGATCTTTTTCTCATGCTGCACCACGTCTGTGGAATAAATTGCCATCACATGTCAAATCATCGACTTCTTTGAATGAGTTTAAGAAAAACCTTAAAACTCATCTTTTGCATGAAGCATTTGCATAATGTAGTTTACTGGTATGCTGCTTTATCGTTGTATTTCGTATTTATTATTTGAGTAATCTTGTAGTTTTGTACAAGTGCCATGAGCACTTTTGTGGATTTATGCGCTTAATAAATTGTCATTATTATTATTATTATTATTTGATTGGTGGAACTTAAATCACGTGACATTCACTATTACACCCATCCTTGTGGCGATCAAAAAGTCCTAGTATTTCCCATTCAACATTTAGTCCTCATATTGCACTATTTTGAGCTGTGCATCAAGTTTGCTTGAAGATAAATTGGTTATCACGCGCGCGTGGAGTGCAAAAAAAAATTATAGCTCGTCTGTGTCACAAGGTTAGTGTCTACATGGAATCGTCCACATTGTTTAGAAGTTCTTTAAAAGAATTTTCAGAGTGTAGGGTGGATGATGAACCATGTCTATTTTGTGTTTATTGAAAAAGCAGATTATAATCACTCAGTAAAATCTGGCTTTCCCATTTCACAAGGCGAAGCGGAGTGAAATGGAATAGTCCAGATTTCACCTCTTGGTTATACTCTGTGATAATGCACCCACATGCATGCAATATTTGCATACTACTTACTAGGACATCTACATGTGTGCTACATGTACACATAATGTACTTAGTGGTGTGGCTAGTAAATTTTCAAAGATACGTACATGAACAAGTATTGTTTCATTTGTTTAATCACATTTCTTTACCAAGTGGATGCCCAAACAGTAGACATTGGTTTCCTTTGGGGCCGGCCTCGTGGATCACAAGGGCTTGTTGGCACAGTGAATCTGACCATTCTTAAATGTTGGCCGTTACTGAAACGAAAATATTCAACGTTCTTCCTTTAAGAGAAAGTAATTCCTTTCCATAGCTAGTTTTGTTTTCTTTCGGTTTATGTTTAAGTTTAGTGCCTAAATCTACAAAATATTATTTGACATTGCATCCTAAGTATTGTCTATTGATGTTCCTGGTTGAATCGAAAGATCAGTTAACCCTTTCCTCCCCTTTTTTTAACAACATTTTGAAGGATGTGAATTTTTTTTTAGAAAGCTTCTATGGGTGCATGTATGAAGCTTGCGAGATTCACAATTTTGAATAAATGTTGTAACATTTTTTGGTACATGTATTTGCAAATTTACAAAAAGGTGGAAAGCAGTAGCATCAAAATGATTTCATCTAAAGTTCCACAGGTTATGTTTCTCGAAAGGCTATTTGTAGATGTAATTTGCAGACATTAAATTGAATCAGGCCGTTATCATTTTTAAAAAGTGAAGCAATTGTTTGGAAATAAATCAATGACTGATTTCTAAGGGCCTTTGCTCTCCCTCCCCCCCCCCTCAAAAGATAAATAAATGAACATTTTTTCTGACATCAGCCTGGGACTACTCGCTAGATTTTGTGTCAACTCACGTCTGGGCAGCTGCTGTTGTGTGCTGTTATTACATCATTCTGCATCATCAGGTCTGCGTCCAAGCAGACCAAATACTGTACACAAATCTTATTGTGGAGAAGCTGACTGCGGTATCATGATGTCTACAGACTACACACGCTGAGGGGACAGTCCCCTCTGGGCATTGATTCATCATGCCCTGATGGCTGGAGAAGTCGATGAACGCTAGTTGTGCGAGGAGTCTTTCTCGACAAAAAATTGCTTCTTTATACGATTTTGAGAATCCTGCAATGTTGTTGATTGTTGATCTTGCAATGTTTCTTAGATTGAAATACATAATCATTGTAGTTTTGGGAGGGAAAAAATGTACCCCCCGAAAAACAAAAGCAAAACTTGTTTTTAAAGTGATGCTTGTACTTGAAGAGAAATGTTCAGCCCACTATTAAGGTGTAATTATTCCCCAATGGTCTATTGATGTTTAAGTGCAAGGGCTAGGATGATTAAACCAAGTACTTTGAAGAATGATCTGTTGGTTAAACCATGGAAGTAGGAAATACACACCTTTGTGGTAAACCATAGTTGGTTAAACCATAGTTGGTTAAACCATAGTTGGTTAATCTAAAGTTGGTTAAACCATAGTTTGTTAAACCATAGTTGGTCAAACCATAGTTGGTCAAACCATAGTTGGTTAAACCATAGTTGGTTAAACCATAGTTGTTAAACCATAGTTGGTTAAACCATAGTTGACCATGGTTGGTTAAACCATAGTTGGTTAAACCATAGTTGGTCAAACCATAGTTGTTTAAACCATAGTTGGTTAAACCGTAGTTGTTAAACCATAGTCGGTTAAACCATACTTGACCAAAGTTGGTTAAACCATAGTTGACCATAGTTGGTTAAACCATAGTTGGTTAAACCATAGTTGGTCAAACCATAGTTGTTTAAACCATAGGCCTTTAAGGCAAGGATGGTTAAACCCAAATCAGTACTTAGCATGGGGAAAATCCCTATGTGTGTCGAATCAGTAGATGCATTGTACATGCACCATGGAGTAAGTTAGGACCCAGTGTTACATGTCCACTGTGTACAAACACTACAACACATTGAGGGGGGAGGGGGGGGGGTTGTCTAAATACTATTCATGCAAAAGGATGTGTGATTTACCATGGAGCACTGTTGCTCCCTGGATAATTTACTGAATGCATTGCCCATGATGCTTAAAATGCCCTTGCCCCTGTGAATGGTACTTCCTGTAGATCTAAATTAAATATCCTTCTATCATGTCTATACGTTCAAACTAGGACACGTTAATCGTAATGTTTCAATGGGTATGGGTGTGAATGTCTCTTTGTTTTGTCCAAATTCCCTTTGCACCACAATAGTTCATGAAACTGACTTCAATATGAATCTTGTACTATACAATCAGTAGATTCTCATATCTTTGTCAATATTTCTTGCGACTGTACAAACTGCTTTTTCATAAAAAGTTTAATATTTTTTTTACATCCATGATGTGTCTAAGCGTAGAATTCCTTTAGCTGAAGGTTGAGACCATTTCCATCTTAATAAGGGTATTTTCCTTGAGAAATCTTAAAAGGTTATGGGAAACTATTGAAGGGACACCAAGGCCAAGACCAGGGCAACAGGGGCCCATGGCCTTCGTGTCCTCCATTTTATTTCAGGCCTGCATTTGTAGAAATGATGGATATTGTGTATGTTTTTAAATAGACATTGGGCTTACTTCCATATTATCGCAGTAAGTTTGAGTTGTGTTTAGGGCGTTTCTCTTTGTGGTTTGATAAATCAGGCCTGGAATTTCATCTTTGGGAGGGCAAGGCCATCTCCATTTTGCAAAGGGCACTTCCATCGGAAAATCTTAAAAGTCTATGGTTAACTTTTGAAGGGGCACCAAGGCCAAGACCAGGGCAACGAAGGCCATTGCCTCTGTGTAATTCCAGACCTGATAAATGACTTTACAGTTGTAGGCCCCCTACTTCCTGACTAAAAAAATATTGTGCATCTGACCCTCTTCTTGTGTACAATGTAGATTACATTGGATGCCATATCAGAAGAGCAGTATACACTCTTCATACATGGAGGTGTTCTATCCTCCATGGTTCATATTATGGAGATAGTTCACATGTCGTACATGTTTAACATGAATCTGATGTGCCACACTTCACATACTTGATCAGTAGAGTCATACTATATCTGATCATTATGTGCCGTGTCTAAACACAGACCGTGTGTAGTGCACTAGTTTGAATCACAGCTGTCTTAATTGTGTTTTAGTCTACACTCAGCCAGTAATCAATAATCAACAAATAACCCAGTCGTTGGTGGGTCAGCTGTGTGAAATTACAGCTTAGCATATCATAGATGTGTGACAGCACACACACACCGGTAGCCTGTCACACACCTGAATAACGTGTGTGGATGCACAGTTTTGTAGTACAGTTTGAGTTGACTGTACGATTGTGTGTTTGTACTGGATGCGTGGGGTGTTCAGTGTGACTGTCCAGAGTGGAGTGGTTGCATCTATCCGTACATTTTTTTACTCCACTCTCAGAGAGTGGACATTAAAATAGTCTACAATGAGGTAAGTATGTGAGTCAGATACTTATTTATTAACTGTGTGACCAGTATTAATGCAAATACATGTACATATGTACAAGGTACTTGTACATGTACATGTAGGCAACTTAGACTAGTATACAACTTGCTACACAGTAAATTATTACATTTTTTCAATAATTGTTTGTTTATTTAAACTTCCATGTATCCCATACTTTTTTTTTTGTAAGACTCATACATACAATGTTTACAATTTTAGACACCAACTGTATGTTTTAATTGAATGACGATTTTTACAATGTATCGGGCCTATTATCATGATTATGGGTTTATACAGTGTACCTCAAGTTCAATGTTTTTTGTGTTTTTTTTTATGTTTTGTCTACGTCAGTGTGTATTAGTTAGTGGCAAATCCCAATAAAGATGTCCAGAGCATTTACTAAATAACTTTGTAATTAAGAACAAATATTTAATATGCCTATTTCATGAAGTGAAATGTGAGGTATTTTTGTATTATTATTTGTTTTAATGCAAGTTTGCCTCATTACTTCAAAACTAACTTTGAGGTAAATCAGGCTTCTTAGTCTGGAGTCACGTTCACCATATTGACGATTCCCCCCCCCAAAAAAAAAAAAAATAAATAAATAAATAAATAAATAAATAAATAAATACATAAAATAAATGTTTACACTAAAACATTATTGAAATGATTTGAATAATAATAATAATTATTAATTTATTTTGCGTGTTTTACGTTCAAAAGCGCATTACAATTAAAATCGGAGTCAACAAATTTAAGTACAAGTACACCCATAAAGTTCATGATGTACATGTACAGGCATTAAGTTTATGATGTACAGCTAGGGATGCTCCATTGTGGAAAGAGTGTCACGTGAACTACATTATCCGAGGTAAAAATGGGATTCAATTTTCAGCTTCTGTAACCCCATTAGCCCTACACCATCGTGATTCGTGAATAATTTACTTCACTTTTATGTGTGTCTCTCACAAGAAGTAATGGTTTAAATGGAAGGAGTCTGGTCGGGCCCTCAGTCAGGAAAAGGAAGTAATGTGTCACAGCAGCCTTGTAACGCAATCTCTCTGGTGTCCTTCTGGTGCCTGTAGTGTAAATGTAGTGTGTAGTGATGGGCAAATGACCCAGGAGTGTTCCATGGTTCTTACCCATTATGCACGCTTCATTGGGGAAACTGTGTAGTAGCTCCCCAGGGCTCAAGAGTGTGCAACCTACATTAGTGTCGTGAATGTATTCATTCAGACGCTTAAATTCCAAATGTACTGGAGTGTGAAGTATTGCCCAAACATGTACTTTGTACTTGTGTGCAGTTAGCTACATTGTAGCCTACATGCCACACACAGTATCATGCCAGCATTATTAAATTACAGGTATTTATTGTTTTTATCGTTTATCATTTTTTGTTTTATTGATATCAGAGCCTTTACTGTGTTTTTACACATGTAGGCAGGCATGATACTTCACGGCCTCCATGCCCCTCGGTCACTGCCTCCATGCCCCCCCGGTCACTGCCTCAGTGCCCCTTGAAACGTGCTAGTAGAAATTAAAATTCTCCTCATACAGGTGCCCTTTGCCGGGGAAAACTGAAACTGACTTGCCCTGACAAGAACAAAGCATCAGGCAAGCATGTGAAAAAATATACTATTATTATTATTATTATTAATATTATTGTCTCATTATAACCAATTTGTTGTTCAAAGGCTGATTCGTACAGAATGTTACAAAAAAACACACAATAAAATACAAAACAACAACAAAACAGACCTGTAAATATCACAACAGGTGCACTAATCACTGTGTGCATGTGTCAACATACACTATAAAAAATACATCATTGTCTTGCATTCATGTATTAATAATAGATTTTTGTCAAACATTTTAATTTACGGTACAAATTATGTGCAAGTGGCCCCACATTAGAGAATCCATTCAGATTTGTTCGAGTGTCGGGGAGAAAAAAAATACAATGTAACGCAACACCCAGTGTGCAGTCATGGCAGTGTAAGCTGTGTATGAAGTCCGACTGGTCGCATTCCATGCATTTATTGGGTATGAGACACATTCAGAGTCCAGACCACAGAGGAGTTGTGGTTTTAATAATGAATATGTTATTATTTTGTTTTTCATGTGTTCACAGGCAATTACTTTTAGTTCAGACTTGAATTCCCTGACGTCTGTTTACTTAACCTGTGTGTAATTTGTGGGTAAAGAGACATGATAATGAGCTTGTTTAGTTTGCAGGTGAAAGGCTGTTTATTTGTGGTTTTTGACAACTTTAACCATGACTAGTATTCTTCCAAAAGAAGTAACCTCATGGTGTTTTCACTGAATTACACTTTGAGAAGCATTGAAATTACATTCGGTGTTCAAGAAGGTTTACTACTGTTGTCCTTGAAGGCCTTTCACATGATCTTACAATGTAGACTGGTTTGATATGGAAGGTTACAGTTGTTTTTGCTCACTTCCTCTGGCATGTTAGAAGTTTGAAGAATATGATGTGAAAAAAATCAAGCTCAATGAATATTATTTGTGTTTTTTTTTTTTACCCATACACCATTGTGTATTAAGCACTGTATACTCAGTACTTTCCTGAGCCCTGCGAAAAAAAATCCATGGGATTCGAACTGCCTCTAGCTGCGGCAATCTCAGTATTCTAGTTGGTAAGACATCTGTTCTAGAGTGGCGGCGGTCGTGGGTTCAAATCCCACCCAAAGAATATGCCTGTTGATTTTTGTTCACAAGACTCTGGGAAAGTACAGAGTATACAGTGCTTAACACACATCGGTATATGGGTAAAAACAAAAAAATATTCTTTGTCCCCCATGCAAAAATTAACATCTATTATAAAGCTTAATGTAACCTTAACAACATTTTCATGTACATTAAGTTTGATTTTATTGTTTTTGTTAATAACGTACTTAAGTTTCATAAAAACGATCATGCTATGTGAACATGGTTTATCAAGGTTTGAGTTTGAATCCCGTCCATGACACTTGTGTTTTTGAGCAAGACATTTAATTCTAATACTTAACTCTAATTCTTAATTTCTTTGAAAGTTAGTTTCACTGAAATACATAATATTTGTGAAATTTTCAACGCGTTCCAATAAGATTGTCCACTACAGGTATACCATGGAGGAAGAGAACGTGGTATTAATCCAATTAACCTGATGTCATCATCACAATAATTTTGGTTGCGCCATTTTAGAAGACAGTGTCGCTGTTTGTAAATACAGTTTAGTGCAAATTTTAGTGGACGCGGCATTCGCACATTTACTTGTTGACTCCCAAAATGGTGAGCGGGTGTATGTCGTGCGTGCATGGGGTCAACTGAACAAGTAAATTTATATTGATGTTTTTATGTACACGCAGACCTGGTATTACGCGGAGGCCAGCGCCCCTTAAGAATGTTTTCCACGGACTGTGAGTTTGAATCCTGGTCGTGACACTTGTTTTTCTGAGCAAGACATTTAACTCTAATTGCTTCTCATCACCCAGAAATAAATGGGTACACGTACACGTACATACCTGGTAGAGATTGTTGATGTGAATGATTAGCAACCTGTGGCCCAATTTGGCTCTAGGTGCTGCATACTCCTAAGGAGTTGAGATGGTTTCAGGAACGCTTAGGGCTTGACGAACAGCGGTAATAACATTGTGAGGAGCTTGAAGAAGCCTACTTGGCTGGAATTTTTATTATTATTTTTTATATATTATTATCAAAGCCATAACTAGTACTCTACACATGGAGGCAGGCCCCATACTGCACAGAGGTACATGCCTCCGTGCCCCTGGTCATTGCCCTGGTGCCCCTTGAAACGTTACAATAGAAATTTAATTGTCCCTCATAGAGGCGCCCTCTACTACGGAAAACTGCCTTGCCCCTTCAAGAATAAAGTGTTCAGCCTGACGACGAGAATGCTCTATGTACACACTGATCTCCATGATGTATTGTAATTTTTATATTTTCATAGTTCTTTTGATTAGTGTCATGTAAATTGTATAGTCAGTGCATCATGGCTCTTTTTTCCATCAGGCACCAAACATTCCAGTACATGTACTGTGTATTCTGAATACATTTTGAATGGTTTGGAAGTTGCACGCTCTATGCACAGTTGAAAGAGTGTACTGTGTATTTCGTACTTTCTGGCCTGACACACTTTTACCATGCAACATAACAACATGTAGGGTGGCAATTTAATTTGATGAACCTCTTGACCTTCTATTGAATACTGTATTATGATGTGTTCTGTACCAAGTGCAGAGTGTAGGGTTTGAATTGTCAGGGCCCATTTAACCTCTGCTTCTTTTGAAAAACAATTTCTTTGAAAGTTAGTTTTACTAAATTCATGGTGTGTGTGAAATTTTCAACAAGATTCAATGAGATTGTCCACTACATGATCCAATGGACCTTTCCCATGAAATATGCTAATTACATTCACGCATGCGTACAGACCTTGTTGGTTGGCATATCCGTTAAAATGTGCACAAAGCAGACGCACAAAGCGCGTATGCGTGACACTTCCAGCGGTCCCATGCAAAAGGGCGCACTGATCCCCAAATTTTGCCAACCAAAATGTAAGTGCGCACGCGCGATGTCCAATTTACATAATTCGTGGGAAAGGTCTATTCACCCGATGTCAATGTCCCTGTTTGTTACACAGTGTAGTGCGAATTTTAGGCGATGTAGCATTTGCACGCTTACTTGTTGACTTCCAAAATGGTGAGCATGGCACAGTCGCAGCGTATGACATGCGTGGAAGGGGTCAATTCTCTACACGCTGAGCAAATTTATGTTGGTGTACATGCAGACCTGGTGTTACACGGAGGTCAGGGCCTCTGTTGCCCTGGTCTTGGCCTTGGCCTTGGCGCCCCTCAAAAACGTTTCCCATGGACTTGAAGATTTTCCAATGAAAACACCCTTTGTAAAATTAAAATGGTCTTGCCCTCTCACAGACGAAATTCCAGGTGTGAATTTCACAAAGCGCTAGGACTAGTCTCATCTCGAGTTAGGACGAGTAACTAGTCCTAACTTAGGACTAGTCATAAGTTAGGACTAGTTTGTAAAATCCACCCCCCCCCCCCCCCCCCCCCCCCCCCCCCCCCCGTCTTTACATGACATGTTCACATGTGCAGTGTATACTGTAAGTGCGACCTACATTTTTATGAAGTGGCATGTACTTCCCTCGGTAATTTTACTCTGTGAATTTGTTTCATCTTTGATTTATTGTGCAATTTTATCCTGTTCAGGATTGGGTGGTGCATGAAATGTTTCCAGCGTGTTTTATCAACTTTTAACTCCTAAATTTATTATCCATCAGTTGCTTGACTTCAATGACTAAACATTCATATTTTTTTTTCTTTTTTCTGTGGTTGATTGTTTTTCGTGGTATTTTCGTACTTTGTGATCCCCTTTTATTGAATATAAACAGTTTGTATAACAAATAAAGACAAGAACTCTTTATTAGACTGCAAGTGTCTTTTTAAAGGAGGAAATGAATAAATCATTTTAGATGAAAATAATACATGTAAGGGCAATTTACTCCCTGGAACTGAATGGGAAGAGATTATTGATTTTATGTTTGTATTTTGCAGTGTATGTTTTATTTGAATACACACGGACAACACTGGTAAATGTCAAACACCAGCGTCAGCTCATTATGTGACCCAACATTTACATGAATTAACGAACCTGTGAAAGTTTAAGCTCAATCGGTCTTTGGAGTCACAAGAAAATAGTGGGGAAAAAACCTGAGTTTTGGTCTCAAATCTGTAATTGTTTGACTCATCTCTCAAAAAATTATTAGCATTTCAGGCAGAAATATTTCAAGGGAAGTTTTCCCACCATGGCCATCTTTATACCATGTAAGTTATGTGGAAATCTGTGGAAATATTACCAATGCTGTGCACAACGTTTATGGCACAGAACAAGAAAGCAATTTCCATGCTAGTCATGACGAATAAAAATCAATTGAATTAAATCGAAGAGGGAGAGGATCTTTGTTTTCCTTTTTAAACAAAAACTTCTATCCCATCTGACTCATCTAACATTTACTGTTAACAATTACATTAATGGGGTCTTAATGCTGCACCACAGCCAATTTCCTGAAACAGATCTTGTACCAGAATAGATTTTCATCACCATGTTTAGATGTTAATATCCCATCAATGCACAAAACTAATTGCTTGGTGGACTAGCATTTTCTACATAAGTTACCCATTCGTGTTGAACATTTCTAGGCTAATTATGAGGCCAATGTCATCCCTCTGCTTACTGTAAGCGAAAAATCTGTGCTTACGGAAGCAGTCAAATTTGCACTTATCGTAAGCATACTTCACAGGTTAGCAAGGGATTTTAGCTTGTGTACGTGCATACTAAGAATTCCTCGCTTACACAGATGTTTGCCCCATAAGCTGAGAATGGTGACTGTAAACTCAGAATTCTGCGGTAAACAGAGCCATGGAATTGGGCCCTGCATAAAGCTGTTTAGCATTTAAACTGCTGCTTAGCACAGTCTACGGCTAAGCAGGGATTAGCAGGGAACCAGTCAAAAACAGTACACATTACTGGGTATCTTGGCCGATAACCCGTTTCTGCCAAGCAGGATTTTCTCTGCCAAGCAGGATATTTTGTGCTCAACAGCTTATATAGAATTGGGCCCAGACATGTTGCGTCGACTTTGTTATTTTTGCGGGAAAAAAATTATTTATTACACCATGCTCTTCCTGGATCATTTAAAATAAACAAACTTCACTTGGTTGTTTTGTCTGCTGGCGGTTTACCCACTAATGTTTTCACCAACATGCGGCTGATATGCTGATTGTGTTTACTATGATAAAGAAGTACATTTAGGTTGACTAAAGATATCATGAAGCACTGGACTGTATTAAAGGAGTCCGTTGAGCTCAGTATATTTTTACACTGACAATTATAGTCTGCTAAGAAACACTGTGTTTTTTTGTTTTCGAAACAGACGTCAGAGTTGTGAATGCGTAGGATCTAGAGCAGCACCATTGGAGTGTTATTAATGAAAACACCATGGAATAAGATCCAGAATGCCCGTGTTATTTTTAGAGTTGAGGTCTTTTATATTGTGCATGATGTGCCACATGTTCCAGGTAGCTCTCTCGGGATGATATCAGGCCCACGACAGAGACAAATAAACACGGTCTATGGAGCGCATCCACATTGTCTATCTCATTTCCACTATGCTGAATGATGCGATATGATATGGCCGTGTTGTGCGTATGATCGGGGAGATGACCAACATGATCTCGAGGAAGGAAACTGCCCATGGGGTATTAAGGGGGGGTTTTAAGTTTCGGCATGACCGAGTTTATATAGACCTTAGTGCAACTACATCTTAGATCATCGGTGGTTTGATGATCCGCTCATCATAAGAAGTACACACAAGGTTCATGAATTATGTGCAGAGTTACTCGTTTTCAAAGCCGTGTCTGTTCCATTGCGTAGGACGTATCCTTAAATGAATACCTGGATTACACTGTATTAGGTTTACTTAAAGAATTTAGAAATCCTATTTTGGGTTTCTTGGTACTTTTACTTAAAGGGTACACCATGGCAAGCCCTTGTTTTGAGCCTAAATATGTAAACTATGATTATGGAAATTAAAACACCACACGACACTATATCAAAATTTAGTTTAATTTGCATTAAACTAAATACACCCCTTCATTACTGCTGGAATTTCACTTTTACTTTAACATGTGTAAAATATCACTTCTTCATGAAACTTTTTATATTATTATTATTATTATATCTTTCTGGTAATGAAACCAAGGGACCCTGAAGATACTTGTGTAGAGAAAATGTTGAAGAAATGTCAGTTTGAGATGTGGGAGGAAAACCCCAAATAGGGGAAAACCCACACAATCAGGCAGGGACTGACCCAATCCACCCGTAAGGCTCCGGTCCGGGATTCGAACCAGGGTCCACAGAGGTGAAAGGCAGGGAAAGAAACTACTGAGCCAACCTGAATCCTGAGAAACAGTGTTTTTTGGTATTACAGTACATGTACCTTGCAAGTTTATTATAGGCCGTACATTTTGTTTCACTCCATTACCGTCACTCTGTTACCAGACAAAACCTTCAATGACATCTTACCAACTCGCTTTTGTCAAGGAGGGTATCATACTTAAAGTTTACCCTTTGTAATAAATCAACACCATTGATAATTTTGAGACTTCTTAATTTCACAGGGTTGTGATAAAGAGTAAACAAGTCAAAAAGCCATTTATCCAAAATTTTCCATCATTCTGTTACTGGGGAATTAAATATTCAACAAATCTCAATGATAGAACGGGTGATTGAAATAAAAAAACTGCCCAACTGACACGTACGCGTACTTGGTACCTGAATGTTACCAAACTTTCAAGATAAATCAATAGTCTTTGAAAGAGACATTTGCTGAAATTTGTAACGTGTTTTTTGGCGTTCATCGGTTATCTTGGAATTGCCCAGTAATAACTCCCATCCCTGAGTCTTATTAAACATTTCCGTTTAACTAAAATATTGAAGAGCAGTCTAGTGCGTCAAACTCGATTTCTAATGGCCTAATCATTGGAGCGTACAATGAAGGTTCGAATCCTGATCATGACACTTATTTTATGGTCAAGTGAGCAAGACACTTGACCATAAAATTGCTTCTCTTCACCCGGATGTATAAATGGGAGCCTGCAAGGGCTAAGAGAGTATTATGTTGGATTGACCCCTTAGGGCTATTTTAAGCAGCTTGATGTATGCTCCCTATGATGTATGGAGTTCTGACAGAGTATGAGCAGGGGTAATGTTGTAAAGTGCCTTGATCTAGTCACTAGGACCCGATATGTGCCCTATATAAGAGCTGAGTATTATTGTTGTAACTGACGACGCTGCCACCATTTTTCCCAACAGTGTTGAGAAGTCCATTTGTCAGGCGTTTGCCTCGGTGATGCTGTACGATGACAACATCAAGAAGTGGGTGTCGTCAGGGGCATCAGGGATGTCCAGGGTACACATCTATCAACATACAGTCAACAATTCATTCCGTGTGGTGGGACGCCTCACATCGGACCAATCGGTAAGAATAACAATTCCACCGGGGAGATTTTCACATCAGCAGTTATTATTTATGTCAACTGTTGAATTGATTTCCCATTTGGGTGGGAGGGGGGTATTTACACTTGGTAATACTTAAATGGCCATCTGAAACCTCGCGTCCCTCATGAAAGCAATAATGTAAAACATACTAAGCATGTTTTTTTTTTGTCAGTGGTAGTCCTTTTGCAGCTACATGTATTATGTCGTAGATTACCATCGTTCCTGCAGTGTAGCCAATTTGATTATCACCTTGTGATAAAGAAGATAAAACACACTCATTCACAAAGCATCTTGTGTAGTACACAATTGCTGCACAACAGGAAAAAAACCCTAACATGATCCAAGAAATGAATCATTCAATTGATTGCACACGATATAATATGACATCACAAGAGTTCAGGCTCGCCTCTTGCACTGCCCCATTCACACATTCCTCAACCAGTTATTAATTCACACATAAACTTGTTTTTTTGTTTCGATTTGTTACCTGTTACATTCATATTTTTATGCTCTTCTATGTTCCTCTTTTTTTTGTTTTAATACGTTCCCGTGTTCTTTATCCCATTTTTATTACCAGTAATTTTTTATTATAAACAAAAATTGTGTATATAATGACCGCATTCAACACTTGGCTGCAAGTGTCATTTTAATGGAGGAAATAAATAAACCGTTTTATGTAATTAAACAAAAAATGACAAAGTACAGTTTAAAAGGCAATAAATACAACACAAATATACTCAAAGAGAGATTGTAGTAACGATATTACAGAAACATGTCCCACATCTTTTAATGGATGTCCTAAAATGGTGCTGTGTAGCTGCCGGTTGTGTTTGGCCCATGGGTATGATTAAAATGTTGGAAGATTCTTGTCTTCAGGCCGTCTGTCCATCACAGTCAGTCTGCTCATCTCTGATTGAGTGGATTCTAAACATAACTAAGACACTCTGATGCGTGCAGTAACATTCTTAGTTAATACAGAGAGAGAGAGAGAGAGGGAGAGCACAAATATGTAAATAACATACGTGGTTTTTTTATATTTACTGTACATGAAGTACAAGTACGTTTGTTCTGATCCCTATGTTTTTAGGAAAGTAGCCGTTGAAATCTTCATTAGAATCCCTGTGTTGTTATCTTGTCAAACATTTTTGTTTTGCTAAACTCTCGTTCAAGGGCCATTCAGGATTACCAATGTTTAAAAAACACAAACCATGTTTTCTTTTTTCGAAATTGTGGGTGGGTGAGTCAAAGGAAACATCTAAAAATCTAGATTAATTTTGCAATAAAGACAAGTGGAAAAAAATCCACAGACATTATACTGGGGTGGGATTCGAACCCACGACCTTTGCCATTCTAGTGCAGATGTCTAACACTTGATCACCGAGCATCCCAGTAGATAGAGGCAGTTTGAATCCTTTATGTTAGCAGCGGGTACTGCAATGATTTTAATAGATGTTAAATTTGCATCGGGGATAAAGTAATATTATTTATAATAAAATACGATGTATATCGGTAAACACAAATAATAGTAATTTATTCCCGATACAAATTTAGCATCTATTAAAATCAATGCGGTGCCCGCTGCTTAAATATAGGATTTGAACTGCCTGTAGCTACTGGGTAAGCTTGGTAGTCTACTGGTAAGACATCTGCTCTAGAATGGCAAAGGTGGTGGGTTCGCATCCCAGCCGAGAACCCACATTGGTGTATGGGTAAACACAAATAATATGGTATCAAGTAAATCGAACCGAGGATTTCAGATTTTTAAACTAGTCATAAATTCATTGATGCACCTGCTGCATTTTTCAGAGTTATCAGTGTTTACATCAAACTTTGGAACACTTTAACATAAATTTGAAATATGTATAGTATATAGTATTTTTTTTTTTTCTTCAGAAAGAAAAATTATTCACTGACTTTAAAATTCAACAAAATATTTGAAAGGAACTAGCCAATCATTTTAAGGAAATACTTGTTTTAAAAATATGTTGCTGTCTGTCTCAAAAGTGTCATACAAGGAGATGAAATCTTCACCAACTTAATAAATCAAACATAAGGAGGATGTGTCTAAAAATTACATCCTAGAGATAGTTCTTTCATAAGATGTTGGGTTTTTTCCCTTAAGAATTGCCAAGGTCGAAGGGATCTCACTTTTGTAAGAAAAATTTATGGCGAGGTATAAATTATTAACGAAGGCTACTCGAAGCCATGTCAACTCCGATACAAGAGCTTCACCCATAGAGGGATTCTCGTCGTCTGGTACTATTCGGTGCGAGTTGCTCCTTTGCTCCGATGAGGATAATTACGCTGCACATCTTGGGTTACTGACCAGTGATCTCGTCTTGTCATGGAGACTGGAGACACACAAAATTGCTGCAGCAATTTTCTCCGAATCCAGTCATCGGCGATGAGTGAAATGAGGAGACAAATGGCTAAATCCGTCAGATGTCAAACGGGAACATTGTTCCTTCACCCCAGTGCTCTCTCTTCTTCCCCTCCAACTTTTTCTGGGTCTAAGAGAATATGGATGATTACAGTTGTTCATTTTTGGAGTACTTGTATAAATAGCATTCCTGTAATGAAATTGCTAAAAGGGGAAAATGACATGTCATGGCTCGGTCTTACTATGTAAATGCTGGCCTTGTAAACAGCACAATGTCCATGTGCAAATACTCATTCGTGACGCGTAGAGGTACTTGTACGTATGGATTATGTACATTGTGTAACATGTCCCATGTGATACATGTAACAACATACACCAGAATAAAAGCAGTCAGTTTACTAAGCCTTTTGGCACGGTCAGACTTGCTGTGTTTACATGCATGCTCTTTTTCAACGATTTGTTGGACGCAGTGTTCGTGTTCTGAAGTCAAAAACATTTCAGTATGTATCAGCATTTGACAAACACTGAATTCTTAAAAATGTTGTGTGTACAAAATATATTTGCATACACTTTTTTTCTCCAGCCTCATCTAGAAGCGCGTGTTCTGAGGCTATATTTGTACTTCAGCACCGTATGCTGCTACTTTCTTGCAGAGTCAGAAATATACGTTCACACTATCTAGAGCATGAAGGTCATGTGAATATCATGAGTATACAATTACAATGGTCTTTATGGGTTCAATGGACACCACTTTGCATACTGTGTACACACGTACTGTGTTCACTTTAAAAAAATATAATGTATCAGTTGTGCAACGTTACAGGCTCGGGTACAATGTCCAAATTGGCAAACTGTCAGCGGTTTGATACGACATTGTTTTTTTCCCTACTCCTTATCGGAGGGATTGTGTGCACTGTAGCTAATCCCTCTTGCAACCCCTAAAGAGTCCCATGTATTATGTAGACAATCTGGTCCTTGCTCTACATGTATGCGTAGACTCAAACAGTAACACACAGTGTACTCCCTCTCAGTCTGTTTTGCCCTCTTGATGAGGAGCTCCCCCCCCCCCCCTTCCACATTAAGCCTTTTCCCTTCTCATCTCATTCCAGGTCCCGGATCTTTACTTTTCCCCCCGCCCCTGAAAACTTGGAAATTCTGTCTCTTGAGAAAATGTATAGCCGTCTTGGTGGGTAGAAAAGTATGCATGTAAATTCAGTGATTAAAAACGTTTGAATAAGTAATAACACCATCAGTGCGGAGGAAACCAGTGAGGGCTCTCGAATGCGAGTGACTCAACAAATTGTGTTAAACTCATCAATGTTTACAAGGTGACTGTCGATCTTGTGAAGTTGTCTCTGATTATTATGAGGCCACTTCCTCTCTCTGATGTCTGGCTACAGAGGGCGCTCTACTATCACTGACTGTGCCACAACATTCATGGAGGTTCTTCCTCCATGGTTCGATGTAGCACTTGCTCTGTTGATGTAGCTTTTAAGTGAGCCACTCATCGACTCTGCTTTTGACTCTGGCTTTAGTTTTGCCATTGGCTCTGGCTTTGGCATAGGTTCCTTTGAACAGTTAGTTTGGTGTCCCATGTTGAAAACACTTGTTTTTCAGAACTGCTGGTGGAGCTTTTATGTTAAGCTGAGACTTGACAAGAGCCTAGTATTATGAAAGTTGTTGAGATACTAACCCTTAGACAATAGCCTTTGCAAAACCCTGGTTTTTAGTCGGAAGTATTTTGTTGGATTTCAGAGTTGGGACAGGTCCCTTCTTGCCAGAATATACATTATGTAGAGAATAGACCTTATGCATTGACGTCATCACGCCGCCATCTTAGAGGTAAAACGATGATGAAACAATGGAAACGCACAGATTTGTACGCAAAGCGCACATGATTGTCCAATGAACAGCCTCCTTTTGACCTCTAGGCGAGGGTGCTCTACTCAAATGAAGTCATGTGCATAAGGTCTATACATAATTTTACTGCAATGAAATTTAAATACAGAAACGTTCCGATAGAAATTTACAATTTTCTCATAGAGTCCTTTATCAATGAGAAAATTCCTTGGTGCCCTTGCCCTTTCAAGAACGTAGCAATCAGGCCGTTTTTGTGAGTCCACTTGTGCAACATTTAGTGCATCAAGTTACGCCACAAAGATACTGTCATTGTGTCATGGCCGAGTGGTTTAGTGCATCAGACTCAAGTTCTCAGTGGTGGCTAAATCTTCGAAGTGTGGGTTCGATTCCTGGTCATGAACCATGTGTTGTCTTTGAGCAAGGCACTTAACCATAATTGTTTCTCTTAACCCAGGTGTATATATGGGAAACTGAGAGGGCTGAGACAGTATTGTGTTGGATCAACCACTGAGCGTTAATTTAAACAGCTTGGGGTTGTATGTTCCCCAGGGAGTTGAGAAACTTTGAGAGAATAGTCTAAGTATGCCTGATGAACAGGGGTGATAATGTTGTAAAGTGCCTTGGTCTAGGTACTAGGATAATGTGCCCTTTATAAGAATCAAGAACATGTGTTGTTATTATTATTATTATTATTATTGATGCCGTGAAACTTACACCAGTCAGTCGGTAGGGGTATCAAGATCAAATCAAATTTGATTGGGGCCTGTCAGAAGTATATTTACAATGTCTCATTTGATGTTGTCGCCTCCAGGTTGTCATCAACTGTGCCATCTTGAAGGGACTGAAGTACAACCAAGCAACAGCCACATTCCACCAATGGCGTGACAGTAGGCAGGTCTACGGGCTCAACTTCCAAGGTGTGGAGGATGCAGAAGGGTTTGCCTCGGCGATGATGAAAGCACTGGACTTACTATCATCACAAGGTAATACAGTACCAATAAATAGCTGCCAACTAGTAAGAAACATTTGTAAATGTTTCAAATTTTTCAGTGTTTTACGAAAATACATATTACCTGTGTAATATTATGAGTTTCAAATCTTTTGCCTAAAAACTAGAAAACAGTTAATGTTACTTAAATATTTGGAAGAAACGGTAGCTCTGAAAAGAGCTCAGGCACAGTCTTAGATTCAACATATCAAGTCACAAAAAGCCTAAAGCATACATCTGATACCAGTGATTCTTTGATATACAACTGCCCGGTGGTCTCAGGGCAGTTGAAATAGAGGGCGCCCTTTGCTCCACTCCACTAAGGAGCAA
Source organism: Marthasterias glacialis (assembly GCA_911728455.2). Lineage (NCBI taxonomy): Eukaryota > Metazoa > Echinodermata > Asteroidea > Forcipulatida > Asteriidae > Marthasterias > Marthasterias glacialis. Next base: position 5,308,949 of record OU452219.1, read on the forward strand.
GTTCGATCAAGGACCATAGTTAACCATAGTTTGACTATCTCTGATCGAACCCACGCTAGTTGATGATGATTGGACTAGTCTAGTCGGCTATTCGCGACCAGCCTATCGAGGTTGGTCGCATCGATCAAGTTACGTCGCTGGTTGCAAATAGCCGTTTTATAAGCACAGTGCAGAGGGGACCAGTAATCAGAAAAATGATGGATTTGAGTCACTTCGTACCTTGGTCACTTCGTACCGCAAGCCGAGTCACTTCATACCTTCTATAGTCAGTGCACTGTCTGATTTTTCATATGCACTCTTAGTCACTAGTTGAAGCTTTAAATAATAGATAGATAATACTATTTTAAATCATAGAAGCCTTAAAGTTGCTTCTACATTATTGGAGAAATATGTTTAATCATGGAACGAAATTTTTTTCCGCAAATCAGTTGTACCGTCGGCGATAATGATGTTAAGGTATGACAACAGAGGGCGCCCTTCTAAACGGCATCAATATCCCATTCATCACCGCAGTGTAACTTTCCATTCATTCCATTCCAAAGGTACGAAGTGTCCATTGTGCCCAGGGTACGACGTGACTTTGGACACTTCGTACCTTGTAAAAGGTACGAAGTGTCCAAGGTACGAAGTGGCAAAGGTACAAAGTGACCTGACACCAAAGTGATAAAGTTGATTTTGCCATTTTCTCAAGGTCGCGTTGACGTGACATGAATAGAGTCGTTCGCACTTCAGCTTCTACGTACTGTGTACATCACTAACAAACCACTAGTTAACCATTGGTCTTTGATCGAACTTGCTCATAGTTGAAAGGCAAAGCGCTGAACATGTGACCTGTAACAATATACTCGCATACAAACAGTTGTGATGGCAGTAGGAAGCATCGTTTCCTGAGAACTATGTGCCTTCTTGTTTTTCCCAGGAGTACTCAGGGAGTTATGTTACTCCAGGCTCATGTTTGTGTTTCAATTTATACATGGACATTCAATCTTTTCAAAAGATAAATAAGTACAAGTAGGGCTATATCTTAGTACATTCAACAGGCCTGCTACTTCATGGAGCCAAATGTGGCAATTGCCTCCATGCCTCTGGTCGTTGTTGGTACCCCTTAAAATGTTCCAGTAGAAACTTACACTTCTCAAACTTACCAAGGAAAAGAAAAACACCTGGGTCATGTATGCACTGTATCTCTACACACAAATGGTAAAAGTTGACCAAAGTCAATTTTTAGGTTTCCGTAGGCAACAGGGCAAACACACATTAAAGGGTTGACACAACATTTGTACCAACCTACATGTTTGTAACTCAGGCCTTGGACCTTCGTTCATGATGGTGTACTGCAACCTTTCCATTGAAATGGGCTCTTCTACAATACTGATCCAAGTATATAAGACTGAAGTCTTATATAGTGCACGGATCTACCATAAATTAGGTATTCGAGGCGCTTATTATATTGTTTTTAAGATGGGTGTTTGAAGTTTTTGAATTATGAGACCCATTTATGTAGCACCTTATAAAGGGTTTACAGGGTGTACTGTGGCAAATCCCTTCTCTTAGCGATAAGTGAACATAACTGGGTTCTCTATTGTGCATTACACAATGCTTGGGACCTACGGCTTTACGTCCCATCCAGAGGATGAAGCAATAATGGTTAAGTGCTACATGTATGCTGAAGGACACAAGTGCCAAGATCGGTACTCGAACCCACACTCTGCTGATCAGAAACACCAGAGCCCTAGTCCAGCGCTCTTGACCGCTCGGCCTGGACATGTCCGCTGTAGCTGCGTGTGGCGTCAGTGCAAGGGGTCAATACGTGGTAAATGTAAAGCTTGAACATTGCTAAGCTCACCACGGCAAACCGCTTCGAAAGTGAGGGAATGCTGGAGGTTAAGGTGGTGTGTTTGAGGCCTGCCCAAGTTAGTGGATGTTTGTTTTGTAAATTGAATTGGTGCGGCAATCATCAGAATCGTGACGGACAAACTCCTCGCCCAGGATGTTCTAAATGACTACCTACATGTACCAACATCCGTAATATTGTCAGACTTGCTGGTCACTGTTTGTTTGTTTCATAATTATACTGTACTGTACACCATACTATATAATTCCACTATACAGTTGTTTTACTATGCATGTGTTTTTTTAAAGTAAATTTTTCCCTTTCCTGTATTTCCTCAAGTGCATGTGGTTATTTTCCCCCCCGAAATATCCTGTTTATCCGAATAAGTGCATATATTTGTATACATCGGGATTTAGAACACAGTTCATTTCCCCATGTTGTATTTGAAAAAGAATTTCCTATCTTAAAATGGTTTGTGATGGTGAATGCTCTACGAGAGGTTACTCAGCAATACAGCTTCATTACGGGCATCCATGTATGCATGCATGTATGTACCTAAGGAATTCAAGATTATTAATCAATTGGCGGTGATATTTTTCCAACACATTCACACAGTCTTTAATCCAAAATTACATTGGATGAAATGAGAACAAATTTTATTGACAAACTTTAGAAAAAAACCGAAAACTCATAAACAGTTTTTGGATAACCGTTATAGTTGGACTAGTCAACAACATATCCAAGAATTTGTTGGCATCGTTCGTTTCCTCAAAATGTGTTTTCACAAAAATGTTAAGAACTTTGTCTGGTCTGTCTGTTGCTGAAACTGTTTTTTTTTTTATACATGCTTGAGTTGTTTCTTGGTGTCAACAGAGGGCAGTGTGACACATGTATGTTCACACAGGAATGATTGCAGTTTTTATGTCCTTGTGTGAAACAAACAAAATCCATTGCAGATCAAAGCTTCACTACAAGCACAGGCCTGATGCGTTACTCCGTGGAGGCGACAGTTGAAACTGCCTCCATGCCCTGTAATCATTGCATTGGTGCCTCTTATAATTGTGTTGTAGAAAATAAAAATGTAACTTTACTCGGGAAGAAATGCCTTGCCCTTTTACAAAAATGGATATCAGACCTTGTTGTTTTATAGTAAAGGGAAGGTACTCTATTGATATGACAACTTTAGTGTAACTCAAATCTCTCTTGCATATATTTTCTGCTTGATGTGCCCTGTACTAATTATTAGCAATTAGCAGAAATTGTGCCTTATCCAGTTTCAAAAAAAAAATGTTTTAGTTAAATGTTCCAGTTCTGACATGTGAGAGTTTCATAACAGAAAGTGCCTACATGTTTTCAAATGTTGGCATTACATGTAACAGTTACTTAATCTGTTTCTGCACATGGAAGGTAGCATGAGTATATTTGCCTTGGCCATCCCGGCGATATACTGTGTTGTAGTCAAGTACTTCTTAGTTGAGTTACCAAGTACTGCCGAGTACTAAGGTGGCCGAGTAGTACTTGAGTACAAGTGCTTGGGCCATCGAATTTGAGTACAGGTGTCTGAGTACCAAGTATCCTGATATCCGAGTACCAAGTACTCGGATCTCCGAGTACTAGTATGAGCAGTTTATTAAGAAAAATACTGCAAAATGAGGTATGAACACATTTATTGTGTTGTGGACTAATTTCTAGATAACCATCTGGGCATGTTAAAATAATTGTCTTTTATAATATCGTCACTGTTCCCACGAAGTGAAAAAAACCTCAGTTTTGACACAAACGTTCATTCCGAGATAATCACGTTTGAAGTTATACACTTTTTAAAATCGCGTTTTTTATTTATTTGTGGTCGCAAACTTTAACAAAAATGAACTTGCCGATATAACTTGAGACCTTTACTTGACAATGGTATCGTTGCTTTTACAAAGTTTTTGTTAAATAAAGAGTTATTAGTTTAGAAAAGTTGTTTGTACTTCTTGATAATACTAAAATTGGAGGTTGTCGTTAATGTGTGTACAAAACATTTGTGTACAGTGTAATGGACAAAGTTTTTTGCACTTCGTGAAAACACAACGCGCTGGATGCCTAACTTTTTTTCGCAGTTTGTGTGTACAATGTTAACGTACATGCAATCTTTTTTTGCGCTTCGTGGGAACATCACACATCGCACATTGGCACTTTGCCTAAATGGAAAACACAGCGTCATCGTTCCCTTATTGATAGCTGCCATTCATACTGTTGTACACAATCACAGCACAATCCCTGGGAATGAGAAGATTTTTGCACTTGGTGAAAACGGAAATAGCACAACCATGAGGTTGGGAACAGTGACGAATGAATGCCTCCAGTTCATTTGCAGTTACTCCAGTTAATGTGATTTGAAAATGATTTGGTATGAGGGAAAGATGAAAAATAATGTGAGCACAAGTACAAGTTTAAATATGAGTACCATCAAGACAGCACTCAAGTACTAACTACTTCAGTACAAGTACTACAACACTGGCTATTCTTTTCTCAAAACGGGCTCTATTTCAGATGAAAATATTTCTCCGGATGATTTATCAGAGTACAAGCTGTGTACAGTGTCATTTTAGTGTAAACAGCGCCATCTGCATTTGTTGTTTTCGGAGCCATAACAAGAATTTTTCCGTCGATATCATGAATCATGTTAAAATTGAACAAGGATTAGCAGACTATTATCATGCTACATGTGCGTGTACATACTCAGTATCCACATTACGTGTGCATTGTGTGATGCATACATGACATACCACCCCATTATGTTTCAAATTATTGATATTGTACCAAACAAAACACCTGAATGATTATACCAGGTACAACCTACATGTATAGGTACATGTACTTCCTGGTCTGTGTATTAAACTTTCCGGCAGTAAGCACTATGCTTCCAGATTATCATTCCTGTAAATGTCCCAGAAGCGTAGGTATTGTACCTGGCTGGAAGCAGTCGGAGAGAGATCTCATTTGAAATCACTTCCTCCATCCTGGTAGACTGTAAGTACACATGTCATACTTACCTTAGTTTTTGTAGTTGTTTACTTTGTGCCTTAACCTGTTTTTTTTATTTTGGTAGGTTTTTTTTCTCCTTCATAATGTGGGCATTTAAAAAAAAATGTTTAAGTGTACACATTTTGGTAATTAAACCACCGATTTTTGCCAGAACTGCCACAACTCATAGGAGAAATTTCATTTATGTGGTGTAACCACAAACCCTACTAGATTATGCATATTTTACATGTAATGAATGATCATGGGTAAGTGCATTTTTGGGATGCACTTATTGTGGGCCACCGAATGAAAATTAATGCGGTAAAAGTTGTTTTAATTTGTATTATTGGCTTGTTGTGGCTGAGAGGTCTACTGCATTGGACTCAAGTTCTGATAGCTGAATCATCGGAGTGTGGGTTCGATTCTCGGTCATGGCACTTGTGTCATTGAGCAAGGCACTTAACCACAATTGCCTCTCCTTACCCAGGTGTATAAATGGGAACCTGCGACGGCTGAAGTAGCATTGTGTTGCATTAACCCCTTATTGAGGTATGAGCTCAGTATGCCTGATCAACAGGGATGATGTTGTGAATTGATCTAGCTAGTACATGTAGGATGTGTGTGCTATAAGAACCACATAGTAGTTTTATTATTATTCATTACTAGTTTTAAATCTATTATTCAGCTGTTTTTTTGTCAAAAGTATAATGGGCGTAAAGGGATGGTACATCAATTATTTTAGGGGAGAGGAGAGTAAACTTACATTCCCGTCCTCTTGCAATCAAAATAAGCAATAGTGATTTTCGGGGTCTTCTAATGCTATTTTCTTGACTTTTACAGTATTATTGGTATTATCAGCAAGAACTTTGTGATCAATGAGCTTTCAGAACAAAACAAATTCAAGCTTTTAATCCCCCCACCCCCACCCCACCCCACCCCACCCCCATACTGTAATTACCAATCTTGTACTTTGTCTCTTTAAACTTGCAAAAAATATATCATCAAAGATTTATCCTACGTTTCTGTTTTTTACCAATGTTGTCTTTTCAACAGAACAATGTACTCATGATTGGAGTCAAGCCCATGTACACAATCATGTACAACCCTAACAGGAAATTTACACACACAAGTCATTTTCATGAACCAAAAGTTCATGCTTGAAAACCCAACGACAATGTTCAAAATGTATAGCAAATTTTATTCTACCTTTTTGAAACCGGAAAACCGTGAAACATACAGATAAACTTACGGGGGAAATTTTTTATCCATTCTGATATAGAATTATCCATTAAGGTCATATCCTGAATTATTTCATGGGACATTTAGACTTTAGAGCCGATTTGCCCTCCAAGTTATGAGCTTTTTTCCGCTTTGTCAAGTAAGGTACTCCAAAGGAAAGTCTTTTAATGAAAATATTTAGGAAAGATGGTGCTTTTTTTTTTTTTTTTCCTTTTTGGAAAGGACTGGAAAATATATTGAATTTTCTTTAAAAAACTGTAATGAAAGAAAGGCTTTAGACACAACTCTGCGTAAATACCCATACTCATTTAATTGACACTTTCACACTTGACAAATTCCCAGAAAAATCCTGGGTAAATATGTTTGACCCTTTACATACTTGAATTTTTCCTATGAGAGTTCATTTTTCACGGGAAAATTAAATCAATGGTGACAGGGCTCACGCTTAGCACTAGCCCGGCATACATTGTCTAGTATAAACTGTTGTGGGCCAGTAAACACCACTTCTCAACTTGGCCTGTGGGCTACTAGAAACTGTGCAACGTTTATAATGCTCATACTTCTTCCTTTTCAGATTTGAACAATACATTTTAGAAATGTGATAATTTATTTTTGAATGTATGAGTGTAACTTCATTTGACCGTAAACTGGTTGTGATCGCTACCATTAGTAATGTATCAGGAAGATCCATTTATGACAATACATGTTTAAAATTTGGGCAACCAAAACTTCCAGGGGGCAAGTAAAATGCACAGTTTACAAGCCCCTTGGGCTACTTTACAAAAAGCTTAAGCGCAAGGCCTGGTTGAGAACGAAGATGGGGCGGCAGTGGGGTTTAAATTCTCCATAAATTTCTAGGGGTTTTAATTTCCTGGGAATTGGCTATGTAGTTTGAAAATGGTTACAGTCTACCCGACTTAAAAAAAAGAAGCTTTTTGTACCATTATTCCATACTGATAGATAACACCCAAGAGAATGTCTTTTAAATTGGAAAATGAATTGGGACAGCTGCAATTCAGAGAAAGCAAATGTTATTATTATTTTGTGTTTTCAAGGTGGTCTATTTTTCACTGAAAGATCAATATTTCCACAATGGTTTTATCAGTATAAGAAAAACCCTGAGTGAATGTGCAATGTAGGAAACCTACATGGCTGGACTGGTATTGATTCCTTCTGTGGATGTTGATGGTAGGGTGGAATTAATAGTAAAAACATTTTTTGTTAATTTGCCTATTCAATGCTAGCAATGATGGGTAGATAGAGGAATAAATTAAGGTCAACTAGTAAAAAACAAAAACTGAAGTCTGTGACAGAGTGTTTCTGACTATAATAATTATTAAGAACTGGGAAATTTTTAGGAGGGTTAATTCTTATACAAAAAAGTAACTGTTGATTTTGTCTGTGTGTAGTTTTGCTATGAATCATACACTGTGGTTTTTCTGTTTAACAAAATGATAAGTCATTGTTTTGTGATAATTCCTTCTACATGTACACATTCGCCATTAATGGTGACGTCAATTATGACGTATATCTCCACTTTATGGGAATACCCCCTGAGAGACCCACTGAGATTGAAAAGTGAAAATAGTTTTTCCAACTTCCCTCGTTCATATCCTGAAGGATAGAAATCTGGTAACCTTTTAACTCTGTCATCCCCTGAAGTTGCTAATTGTCATCCGAAACAGCTGGTTATTCCAAAAAAGAAAGGTTTTCCCCGTTATTGTCTGTTTTGTGTTTCTAACCAAATCATCACCCCACAATACTCCTCCCGGTTGCATCTTGCTAAGTCACTGCTACTCTCTATACCAGTCTGAGGTTGTGGTGATGTCATACCCCCAGATCTAAATATAGAGTTTCCTGCATTCCAGCTTAAAAACAGTCGGAATGTCTGACAGGACTCAGAAGACCTTTTGGGCATATTTTCCTCCACTACCACTCACTGCCATCCTTGCATCGCTGGTAAAAATTAAAACAGACTGGGTTTTTTTGCTTTTGAGTGGACAGATCTTGACAGGGGAGTTACACATCTGCACTGTGCATTAAGTTGGTGTCTGGGTTTTTGATACAAACTTTTTGTGAATCAGTTTTTGGCCGTTTAATTGTTCGTTTTGACAATGAGGATATCAACTGTGAGCATCTCGTTAGGTAAGACATCTTTGATTCATTTAATGATGATGTTAAAGAGAAAACTTGTACTTGTAGATTGATAGAGTAATTCTACTGTGCGTCAGGCATCTGAACTGAAATTTCAACGACTCTGCACGTACACCGATACATGCGGAGTACGTGGGAGGATACCAACTGAGGCTATGGCTCTGGCCATTGGCTACAATGGTAAACATTTTGAGGAAATGTCAGGAAATTGTCTTTGAATCATGTTGCGTACTACATATGTACATAGCATGAATGACCGACTTTGGTAAAGTTTGTGCTTTTACAATGTTTTGTTGACAATAACGTTTGTTTGTTTTGTTTGTTTTGTCTGTTTTGTTTTTCATTCCCCAAGTTGAATTTGTAAGTTCATTTCGGAAGAGGTTTAAATGAATATATTGGCAATAACTTGGCTTGTGTAAAACACAATGGCTCTTTGTTTTTGGGGAGTTGGTAATATCAGCTGCAACCAGAATGTACATTGAATATTGAACATACAAATGTAAACGCATGCAAGGTTTAAAGAATTGAAGATTTGCTGGTGCACTTTTTGACAAGGTCGCATCATGTGCTAATCGAAATGCAATAAGTTGCCAAATTAACAGAATTGCACACAATAATACTTGTCTATACAACATTATAGAGTTTTAACGGATGTTAAATTTGCATCGGGGTTAAAGAATATTATTTGTGTTTTACCCATACACCGATGTGTGTGTAAACTCTTTCACCACGGAATACAATGTGCAGCTGTGACAGAATTGTTTTATATTTTGTTTATTTTGAGCTGCTGGTAGCGGCTTTCTGGCGCTGTGAATGGCGCACCGTAGTAAAAGAGTTAAGCACTGTATGCTCAGGAGTCTCTTAAAGTCCTATGAAAAAAATTTTTTTTTTTAAAAGTCTTCGGGCATAAATGTTTTACTCGGGTGGGATTCGAGCCCACGATCTTTGCCATTCTAGAGCAGATCGTCTTAACCACTAGACCACCAACCTTGCCCAGTATTACTGTGTAGTGTTGTCATTCCCTGCATGCAGTAATCAACTTGTCTCTTGATCCGAACTGAACTGTTTGATGAGTTCCATACTGTAACATCAGTAGAAGTCATCCCCGATATCTCGATGTGCCTTATCACACTTCAACAGCTGCCATCACTTGTACAGATTTCTTGTATAATGAGAAAACAAAGTACACAGAGAGAGGGAGAGAGACGCTATCTTCAACGTCAACTGTATTTTCTTTTCTTTGTCTTGTAGTCTTATCTTTAGGTAGAAGCGTGCCAGTCGCATTGTTGACATTCGTATGTGAAAGATTATCAACAATGTTGCGCCGTGTTTAGAGGCCTTTCTAATGACACGTAATTATATGTAATTATGTGTACCACTACATGAGCTTCACTGTGTGGTGTTTTTAACACAAACAATGTGCATTTGAAGGGGAATTTCACTGTAGTGTTCAGAATAACACAGCTGACTTCTAAATCTCAGGAAATATTTGGAATATTTCACAGTTGTGTACAATAGCATTCCACACAGGGATGTCTGGCACAAACTTTACCTGTATTATTTCATAATGCAGGGATGAGAAATGTAAGACTTTAACATGAATTCAGATTTTTTTTATGTCTGCCTGGTGAAAAAAAATTAAGTTGTGGTTTACTTCAGATATAAAGAAAACCTGCTCTCTGATCTACTTCTCCAGCTCGGAGGATACTGTTCCCAAAACTCTTGAAATCTGTAACTCCAGTGGCTAGGGGCTACTAAAAGGTCTACATGCCATCATTTCAACATACCCTCTTTAACTTTGGATTCTACTGTCTGACCTTTCGTCTGCAGTGATTCTCATCCCTTATAATCTCTCTTTCATTTAAAAGCAGGGTACTCCTTTGGTAATTACTCCACAAATTAATGACCATAAAAAAGCTTACTTGGTAAGAAGCAACGGGGAGCTATATAAAACACTAGGAATCTATTCCCATTGAAGTAATGTGGTTTTAAAGAAAGATCATTTTCTGCCCAAAAATTTGAATCTGAGAAATGATTTGTGCGTGAATCGTTTCTCACAGAATGAAAAACATGCAGTTTCAGCGTGGAAATAATAGTTCCAGAGTTTTGCCGATATCTCGAAAACGCTACCATCTTTTGGAAACAACAATTTTCAAAGGTTAGTTTTATGGTTGATATATCTAAAGTTGTATTGGACTTGAAGCACTGTCAAGTTCCAAATACCAAAGGTATCCCTTTGCCTTTAAAAATATACATTATCAAATAAAACAATTACTCCATTATATACTTCTTCGTAAATGATGATGGGATGGGGATAGTATTTGTCGTAAACACCTTACAGTAAAATTTGACCTAAAAATGTTTTCTCCCCAAAGTAGCAATGGATACTTTATAAATTAACTTTTAGTATCAATATGAAATATGGAGTTTGCCATAAAAAAGTATACATAATGTTTCCCCAGATATTAGCACTCAACCGCTCGGCCAAATTTATCACCAACTTTATCGCACCTCAAACATAAGTGGTTACTGAGTCATCAAATGTTCAATGCCCAAGAATTTGAAGTTAATTTCTCTGAATCGGACACCAGTTTCCCCAAGTGTACTGGGAGTCATACACACAAGAATGCCAGGTATCCTCTGCCAGACAGTCTTGAAGATGAGCATATCTGGTATTCATCAATTAACTCACCTGACTTCATCACCGCCATGGCTGCCAACTGGACGTCTTGACCTCGTGTCTTGACCCTGGCGGCATGGTAGACATTGAGGAGGTATTAAAGAGACGCAGTCCTTAACTCCCGTCAGTTCTTTCTTAAAGTTGGTACATATACACTTTATGTGTTGGTGATGGAAAAAAGTGCATACATGTACTCCATTATGAAGCATTATTGTTGCAAAATAAACCCCATGAACCCCATCGCGCATTCAAGGACCACGATGGAAGTAAAATGCTGTTGCGTTATTCGTGGTATTTTTATTTTTGTCTTCTAATTGTTGTTGTAGTGTCTTGTGTTTATTTTATTGTATGATGACGATGGTAGATCAAATCAAAAGATGAGTTCAGGATGTGTTATCATTGTGTGAACATGCATGTATTTTATGTGATGCCAAATTCATGCCATTCTCTGAAATAGTGGAGTGGCTTTATAAGTGAAGACAACGGTAACATAAGCCATGATAACAATGTGATGTGATATCCTTAACATTCGATATGTTGAGAAATGCAGTGAATGATTTTTCTTTTTTAACCGTACAACAAAATGCTCCACAAAAACCACCATTTGCTGGTGAAACTGCAGGATTTGCCTGAAATAAAACTTAACATTAAAATTTACAAATAGCCATGAAAAAAACGTTTTGCTGAACAAAATTGTGCATAGTAGATTTTGATGTGTATACATGCATACTGTACTAAGGTTTTTTTTGTTTGTTTTTTTAACTAAAGCTAATCACTTTATTTATAAAGTATAAAATGAAAGTGCTAGATTCAAAAGTGCACATTCACTGTGGGTAGGGCTAAAGTCAGTAAACACTTCTGCTAAATAAACGTTTTCACTTTTTGAATTGAATTCACAGCTACAGCATCAAATGATGTGAGCTTTGTACATAAACAAATGTACAAATTTACTGGTTAGACTTGTATTCATTTACCATATAAAAGATCGGTGGTCCAGTGATAAGACATCTGCTTTAGAATCGCAAAAGTCATGGGTTGGATATTTTTTCCCCACAGGACTCGGAAAGTACTGAGTATACAGTGCTTGGCACACATCGGTGCATGGGTAAAAACACAAATAATATGAAAAGATAATGCAGTTTTCATTAGGTTTCAGATTGTTTAATTTCTTAAACCCCAAGGTGTTGTGGACACTGGAGGTATTCATGCTGTACACCAGTCAAATTCTCCAGATTGTAGCAACTTAACACCCAAGCGATTGGACTGTAAAAACCCCATGCAAATAATTTTTGTTGATGGTTTGGCTATGCAAGCAAAGCCAGGTGGCATATTGTGGCAGGGTTGGGGTGGTTAAGATTAAATCAACTAAGGATATTGTATCATGAAAACCACAGAGGAAGTTAACTCCTCCATGATTAGATAAATATTGGTCATTATTACTCCTTCAGTGTCAGATACTAAGAAATCTGAACAATATGGATATCCTGCCTGGGTGAAGAACACAAAGTGTACACTCTTCCTTCCCAAAGTAAAATATAAGTTCACATCTTTTGGAGAGTTTGTTTTGTTCCTCGTTTGATTCATGTTGTTCAATTTATTTTTACTTTTAAATTATTGCAGCTGTAATGAAGATCTGGTTCTCATTCATACATTGTACACATTATGTTTTATGCGTGAAATGACTACATCAAAGGGCAAGAGATACAAGTTTGAGTTCTTGTAGTTATTTTAATTTTTGTTTTTTAATTCTTTCATTAGTTTACATCCGTTTGCAATTTACTGTCATTTAAACTTTATAACAACACACGGTCACCCATTCATAAAAAGAGAGAGAGACATCCCAGCTATTTTCATCCCCTGATTGCTTCCCCTTAAAGATCCTCTCCTAAAGCCATCCGCCTGCTGTTTTTCCTCCGAACTATAAAAAATTAGATGATGACAACATCCCGTCTGCATTTGTGACCAATCGGCTCTAGCTGGGAGGAGGAGTGTAGATTTACATGCACTCTTCATCGTCACATACTCTTGAGCATCATCCACATGCGCACTGATGGTCTTATCTCTTGTATAAAGCCTCCATCGGGTGGGACACTGTATCTCACTGACACATCTGTGTGGTGTTGAATCTACCAGCGGGCCGGTGTTTGTACAAGGACCAGCAGAGCTTCAGCTGCCAAGTTTGGTTCTCATCTTTTTATTGTTCTTGAAAAGGGAAGTGAAGGCAGGCATCTCCAGCCTTCATTATTTAAAGTGTTTGCACGCTAAATAAGGAAGTGGTTAAGATGAAATTCAGGGTTTACATGTAAACCATGCAGTTTTAGAACTCTGTTAATTGTTGAGGAGAGAAGTTGCTGAAGCCTGTACTATCCCACACGTTGGACAACTCAGACAAAGGACTTCTCTTATTGATACAGAGATTTTAGTCACAGACTGTCATAGGTATTTGTGTTGAAATTGAGTTCGTCTGGTACCATTAAGTGGCTCTCTCTGACAGCCGACGTTTCACTTTCTGGTATCTTCTTTGGATCGAGATCAGTCTTTTCTGCAATGACTTCAGTGAGTACAGAGGTGGAGTTCGCAGCATGCCATGGCAATAGCGGAGTCCCTGTCAAGACTCGATCTGTCATGAAGCTGACTTTGGCAGATTCGGATGACGACTTACTCGATGAGGAAGGTGGGGTAAACTTTGTATTCACAGCTTTTTTTTTTGGTTATTTAACAGTGGTTTGTTTAGACCAAAGATTTCACTTATTGTACATGTATGAATTGTGTGGTATTTCTTTATGTATAACTAGAGGTCTTTTCAAACTATCAAGTTCCGATCCATGCCGAAAGCTACACAGTTCCAACCCCTGTCGATTTCATAAAATTTCAACATGGTTCAAATCCACTCTGCCGTCCACACTGCCCAACATGAAATCAGCTTTTTTGCTACACGTGTGAAACGGGTAAACAACCCTCAACCCACTTCCTGAGCAGGGTTGGTTTCGACAGGGATCGAGCGCTCTACACGGGGTCAATGCCGGGTTGAAATTGTTGTGAAATAGTGTGAAAAGGTCTGTCAAACTTCCACAGGTCGGTACCAACACAGAGATTTTTCATAGTGTGAAGGGACGGCGCAAGAGTCACACATATTAGAATGTTGCTCCGTCAAAGTGCATGATTCTGTTTCTTTCACATGCTACAACAATGTAGGGGGGAACTCGCAGTTCCCCAAAATATTTAAATATGTGCACTGTCTACGATTCAAGAGTACCATTGATGAGCAACGTCCACGAGACTTATTAATAAGGTGTTTCAGCTTTGGTGACAACATCTTTCCGTCTGTCTTGAAGGTCAACACGAGGAGGAACGAATTGATCCCAAACAAATTATTCCAGGCTTAATTTGAAATCTCTGATCTTGATTTAGTCCAAGGTTGTAGTAACTTCATGTATCTTTGATAGACCTTTGCGGTAGGAGACAAACACAATTATGTGTCATTTTTGCATTGAAACTGAAAGAAACTTGAGTCACCTTCAATTATCAACCAAAACTTACTGTACAGGACAACACTTCAGACAGTAACGACTGTTTGTTTTGTGTTATTATGTATTTAGCATTACTTTATGTCTCTTTTTAAAAATATATTGTGTTATTAATTTATTTTTATTTATTTATTTGTTTGTTTGTTTGTATGTTTGTTACTATTATTATTGTTGTTTTAATTTATTTTATTTTTTTATTTATTTTATTATTATTATTATTATTATTTTTTTTATTTTTTATTTATTTATTTATGTATTTATTTATTTATTATTATTATTATTTTTTTTTTGGGGGGGATGGGGTGGATGGGAATTGCTTCTCTATTTTGTTTACAGTAACAACAGTTAGCTTCACCAATGCTGTCTTGCATGGCCTACTGTGTGTCACATGCATATCTGACTTCAGCCTACAACCAATGCCAGCTGAATGGATTAGTCGATTATTAACCCAGTTGTACATGTATTCAGGAGTTTTTAATTCATTCATAAACTGTTGAGCTGCATACCTATACATTGCTACTAACAATTACTAAAGTTCCAGCATAGCTCCAGGGGAAGATGTGTTGAAGCCTGGTTTGTCTCTGTCTCAGCTGGCTAGCATTCTTCTAGTCTGGATGTCAAACCACAGTACCTTCACTTTGATGACCCAATAATGCTTGCAATGCAATGTGGTAGCCAGTGATGGCCACAGTCAATCATGTAGCCATGGACCCTCAACAAAATGACCCATGATTACCTGGCTATATTAGGCCAAAATGAACTTCAAGGCTTACATTCGGTTTTGTAAGACTGTCAAAGTTTTCTTAGAGAAACACATCTGAAGACTCTAGAATAACAAAAGATGTTTATGATAGGGAGGGCTAGTCCAACCAAACCATACCAAACACTTCATGTTTTTAAGATTACATAATCATCCCAAGGACTACTGACATAAATTCTTGTTGGTAGTTTCCTCGCAGATGCACAAAATCACAGAAATAAATCCTGATGCTTTTCAGACGGTTGAACTTACTGAATGTCCAATTGCAACTGCAGGAATTCTCGGACTTGCTGAATAGTGTTTTGTTCTATTTTAATAGATGTTAAATTTGCATCAGTGATAAAGGGTATTGTTTGTGTTTTACCCACACACCAATGTGTTTCAAGAACTGTATACTCAGTACTTTCCCCGAGTCTTGTGAAAAGAAATCCGCAGGCGTATTACTCGGGGTGGGATTCGAACCCTCAACCTTTGCCATTCTAGAGCAGATGTCTTGCCACTAGACCGGTGAGCTTGCTTGGTAGCTAGAGGCCGGGTCGAATCCTATATTTTTACCACAATGATTTTAATAGATGTTAAATTTGCATTAGGGATAAAGGATACTATTTGCATCGAGGATAAAGAATAAAAAAAATTCTCGTTTAGTTGACAGGGGTCGGATATTGAGACTATTCAAGTCAATCTACTTAAGTTTAGTGTTATATTTATTAGAGCATTCACAGTGGATTCACCGGGTGAAATTGGTTTTACAGAACTTTCAGTTTATGGAAATCTGTGTTTTTACATCTAAATTCCAGTTGCATTCCTGTCAACTTGAAGTACAACAATATGTACTAATATGTACTTTCCCGATTAAGCATAGTTTCATTTCCCTTTTACTTTTACAAGTGACATTGTTTCCATAACTTTGTTAAATCTGATCAGAGAGTTTGAGTTTATAGATTGTAGTTCTGGGTTACACTGCTCACCAATCTTTAGGACCTGTAGTGTAAACGTGAAATAGTAACTATTGGCCCAAACTTGTACATCGTCATCGAAAAATCACGATGAAAATACTCAAAAGAACACTCCAAAACACACATGCATGACTAAAACAAAGCATGGGTGTACTGTTCCAATGGCAGTAGTTTCTGTTGGTCAATTTTGTCATGAGACAAAGCCATGAGGTCTTAGTCCAAAGGTCGCATGAGAATGTTCAATGTTTGTAAACAAAGTCAGGTGCTGAGCGGCTGGTATGCTACTCTGGTAACTGGCCACTCAAATTCAAAAGGTTAATAAGTGGTTTGTTGACCTGTTTGAATCAAGGCCATTTTTTTGTTTTGCCAGTGCCGGATAATAAATTTGTTATCTAATCTATTTATCTAACTACAACCTAAAAGATATATAATGAATCAAATTTATATCCTGCTCAAAAGTGATGGATAATATTAATAATAATAATAATAACTAGTTCTTATATAATAATACAATAACATCTCAATGCGCTTTACATTAGTGCCCTGGTCATTGGGCCAATAACATTCTTGTAATCTTTCTCAGCTCCCTGGGGAGTATACAGCCCGAGCTGCTGTAGCGCTCCGAAGGCTTTTTCAAACACAATATCAATCTCTACCCTCGCAGGTACCCATTTATACCCCTGGGTGAAGAGAAGCAATTGAAGTAAAGCACCTTGCTCAAGGACACAAGTGCCATGACCAGGATTCGAACCCACACCCCGATGACTTGACCACCAGAACTTGAGTACGGTGCACTAGACCACTTGGCCATGACACGCTAATACCACTCCTAATAAAAAAAAATACTATGAAATGAGATGACTTTTGTTTCATCCGTTGCTGACATTATCTTAGTTTTTAGGGCAGTAATAATAATTAATTGCATCTATGCTATGATAAAAAGAATTTAAAGGCTCGCATCTTTAAAGGAAAAAAAACCAAAAAAAATACAGCTTACTCTTTATTGAAGTGAAGGATTCAGAAGGACATTGCAGTGGCGGAGGATCCAGAAGGATTGGGGCCATAGTGGGTTCCTGCTATGTGAGGATTCAGAAGGATTGGGGCCATAGTGGGTTTCTGCTATGGGAGGATCCAGAAGGATTTGGGGCCATAGTGGGTTTCAGTTATGGGAGGATCCAGAAGGATTGGGGGTCATAGTGGGTTTCTGCTATGGGAGGAGCCAGAAGGATTGGGGCCATAGTGGGTTTCAGTTATGGGAGGATCCAGAAGGATTGGGGGTCATAGTGGGTTTCTGCTATGGGAGGATCCAGAAGGATTTGGGGCCATAGTGGGTTTCAGTTATGGGAGGATCCAGAAGGATTGGGGGTCATAGTGGGTTTCTGCTATGGGAGGAGCCAGAAGGATTGGGGCCATAGTGGGTTTCAGCTATGGGAGGATTCAGAAGGATTGGGGCCATAGTGGGTTTTTGCTGTGGGAGGAGCTAGAAGGATTGGGGCCATAGTGGGTTTCAGCTATGGGAGGATCCAGAAGGAATGTGGGGTGATTAGGCTGTATTTGACATGAGCGGAAACTGAAGGATTGGGGTCTTATGCAGCAAGGCCAAATTGGGATTCAGAAGGATCTGGGTTTGATGGAGGGTCAGTGCTGATAGGGTCCCTATCATAAAAGGATCTAGAAGGATTCAAGCCATTAGCCATAGTAAGCAAAACCAGGAGGATTTAGAAGGATGCAGGTCCTTTGAACTTTGAACTTTGAAATTTGAACTCTACTTCTGAAGGATAAAGGAGGATTGAAGCTTTATGTAACCAAAGGGCCTAGTAATAATAATTGTAATAACAACTTGATTAGGTTGCTTTCACATTCCGATACGGAGAATTGATAATCTCCATTTCCTTATAGCTCCATTATAATTCTAAATCGTTTTGACTTAACTGCAATGCTCTTGTTCTGTGTGTATTTTCCTTCAGCGCCAGCGAGAGGACCGCCCCCTCCCAGCCAGACGTCCCAGATAAACTTTCAAGCAGAGGAAGAGGCAAAACAAAGGTCAGTTTGTGGCATTGATACTTGTAACTCCCCATCAAAGGTTTTGTTGTGAAGTGCTTTCGTCTCTGTGAAAGCACATCAACTAACACGGTTTGCCCTGAACTTCTTCAGTGGCTAGCCAGTTGTACTGCGGCTGTTTCATTGGTCCACATTTCAGGCTAAACATAGTTGCTTTTTCAAGTCCCGATAATCTTGCTAGACATGACACATGAGGCAGTTTACATGTATTGACTCCTTGCATGCATGTCACACACGGCAACTGTGTCAACGCTCCCCTGTTTGGAAGTTGATAGGTGTACGTGTAAATGCTGCTTTGCCTAAAATGCGCACTACACTGTATAACGTACGGAGACAATGACTTCCAAAATGGCGCAACCAAGATTACTGTGATGATAACGTCGGGGTGAATTAGGTCAATAGGCAAGGACAAGGCCAGTTCAAGGCAATCGTGAGAAATCATCAACATTTCAATATTTGCACAGATTTCTTGTGGCTGATAGAAAAATATATCTTGTGTTATCGAAGTGTTTGTAATAATAACTAGTTTATATATATTATAGCCTTTTACCGGCATCTCAAAGTCATTATTATTATTGATAAGACAGGTTTTTGAAGTTTTTGAATTATGAGACCCATTAATGTAGCGTCTTATAAGGGTTTACAAGGTGCTGCGGCGCATTCAGCAGCCACTGCCAGAAACACCGGGGCAAACCCCTTTTCTAAGCAGTAAGTGTAACTGGGTTCTTTTACAAGCATTACACAACATACATACTTTTTTGGCACGGTGGGTTTGGAAATTATTCCTCATAAATCCATCATTTTGCATGAAATAATTCACTAAAAAGTTTCTGTTCCGTTCTTTCTCTCAAACATGCCTGTCATGCATACGTGTACGTTAGCGTGTTGGTGCAGGATGATTGCGCGTATACATCCGCATATAATATCAGTGACAACTGTTCTTCAAATCTCCCTTTGCTTCCAAACTTTCTTCCACTTCTTCCACTTTGAACATCTTATATGCAGAACAAAAATCAATCATACGAAGAATTTGAGTTCACAGACCACACGGTCATTCAACGAAGTTTCCAAAAATAAACTTCAAAAAAAAAAAGCAACAGCCTCTGTGAAAACAGGCAGGGTGTAAAGAATCTTGCTTGCAAAAAAAAAAATTCTAATTAAATTTACCCCTGCAAAATGGCAGTTGTTCAACAGTGCCCGCTGAGTGGGTTATTTTTTTAGTATCAGTATCCTGAAAGGAGAGTCAGTCGCGCATCGTATCTAAAATCCAACCCCACCAAACCGTCACGGTGTTGTTATTTCATCAGTTGATGATTTCTTTTTCTTTTTCTTTTTTTTAATTGAACCAATATGGAAGAGAGAGATGAAATAATGCGAGCGAGAATATAAAAGTCATGTGCTTTACTCACATCATGTGAGGTTGACGGAAGGGCATGCCTAGTTCAAAATGCAGGATGAGGTTTACGAGAAAAAGGAACAGTTACTTTTAAAACAAATAAAAAGAAATTCTCTTTAATTTGATAAACTATGCACGCATGATAAACATGTGTACCTGGAACTAGTGGTGGCACTGTTTTGTTACTCGTACATAAGATAAACAAGAAACTGTAGTTTCTGTGGTTTAGATATTAAATGTTTAGTTTACTCAAATAAACGAAAGAATTGTATACTCTTTGGTTAGTGTACCTCAAAAGACATTTATACAGATTTCACTTTCATTGAAATAACATTGAAGTAACACCAACTCAGGAAAACTGTTTGTTGGTGTTAGATTAATGCTTTAAGTAACTTAAGTAACTTTTGATCTCAAAGTTTATTTGTGAAGTAATTTTTGATCTCAAAGTTTATTTGTGAATAATTTTCTTTAGAGCATTCAATCAGTTTTGTCTAAGTTCCAGTATTTTTTTCTTTCAACTAGCCCATAGACTACTCCAAGCAGCTCGCTCATGGGTGTTCACATCGCATTAGCTGTGGCTGCCACACGCGCGTCGACGCACGCGCACTGTGAATCCTCCATGCTGGTTGGTACATATGCGCGACAGACGCGCTATTGTCGCTTTGCGCACGCGTGCGGTGGCCATAGCTGCAGTGGTGTAAACCACCATGAATGAGCCGCTCAGATTAGTGTACAGTATTAATGGCTGCCTGCATAATGCAGAAAGCAAAATGAGAAATGTAATAAATTTGTTTTGATTAATGATAGTTTAATCGTGTGATTAAAAAAATTATATCAATCGGTTCTCTTTCTCCTCCCGCTCGGAGGAAGGAGAAGTTACATTCCATCATCGGGGCAAAATTGATCTTTAAACTTGTCTGTTTTTGTCATATTGCGGCCAGCATTCGTCTCATACCAGACATGCCATTGTGACTAAATGGCAGGCATTCCACAGACACAAGCAGCTGATTAAAATATGCCCGTCACTGAATAATATGGCATTAAAAAGATGTGCGTTTAGTGCACACAATAAGACTCTACGGGGATCTGTATTGACGACGTTTAGACATGCCAAGGTTGTGGAATTCAAATGTCTGAAGAAGAGCAGTGCCAAGAAGAACTTTCTCGTTTTGGGTTAACACAGGGACGACAAATTTCAGACTTTTATCTGAATTCAGACCTTTTCATGTCTGCTTGGTGAAGAAAATAGCCGTTATTTTCTTCAGTTATAAAGAAATCTTTAGTTATAAAGAAGTCCACATATCTAGCACTGAGGATACTGTTAAAGCTCCTTGAACTCTATAAACTCCAGGGGTTACCAGAAGGTGGAAATGCCATCATTTTCATATACCTCCACAAATTTGGATTCTAGTTCCAGACTTTCATGTCAGCAAGGATTCTCACCTCTGTTAACAATACTTTGTATCGCAAATAAAATGGTACATGAACACTTGCACTTTACAGTATGGCAAATTTCTTTACCATTTTGGTTTTACCAAGGTTTACACAATTTCTTCAAAAACATACCACTGTGCAGTATGAGTATTTAGTAGTTTAACAGGAGTATGAGGTGAAAAATTTTGGCCTTTTTTAAAATGTCATTAGAGCTTTAGTTAGGGTGGTGAAAACTACCCAATTGATAAAAACGGTGACACTGAATAAATGTGTCTGGAAACTTTCATTGGAAATGGAGACTTTCATTTTTAGGTGGAGAGGGGGCTCATGTACTTGTACACGTGTGCAGAGCCACACTTGTTGAGTGCACATTTTTTTGGTGTTCGTATTATGAACAATAGTTTGAAAACCACTGATGTAACAGTTATCTGAACATTATTTACTAATCAATTTATTCAGCGCTGTGTCAGTGAAGAGTAAAAAATACTGAAGAGTTTTTTTGAATACAAGATTTGCAAGGAGTTACTCAATATTGATCTGTTGTACAGTTAATTTGTTGTCTTTGAAGTAAAAAAAAAAGGTGTACCGGTACTCCATTGTGGCTGTGCACTTGTGCTATGTGTGTATCAGATTTATAACCTGGGACCAATTTCAAAGAAAATATTGCTTAACAATTTGCTGCTTAGCGAAAATGAGCAGGGTACCAGCCGCAATTTGTACATGTAACATGGTATTTTGGCTGGTAACCTTAGTCTGGTAAGCATGATTAGTTGTGTTGAGCTCAATTTGTGCTTAAGTGGCTCTATGAAATTGGACTCTGGTATAAGAATTCAAGTCTTTAATTCATCTTTGGCATACCCTTGATTTGTTTATTATGAATTTAAACACGTTTGTATGACCTCTTAACCTTTTACCTTTTTTATGTAATGATTTTGGAATTTTGTGTGACTCTTAAAAACGGTACCTTTTTTATGTAATGATTTTGGAATTCCACCTGGCTTCTTGCCATCAGGTGAGCTCATGGTTAAGACATCTGCTCTAGAATGCTTAAGGTCATTGGGTTTTTTCGTTTTACTGGCAGACACTGAGCTTGCATTTCTTTGTACTCCCATAAAGGGTAAACCAAAATTGAAGACGCTTGTACTTCTTAAGATGGGTAATCAGTATTGTTGATTTGTTGCACGTTTCAGAGCACTAGAGCAGCAGCGTGCTGCAGAGCAACAGCGTGCTGCAGAGCAACAGCGGGCAGCAGAGCAGCAACGGCAAGAACAACTACAAAGGCAACAACAGCTCGAACAGCAACAGAGACAAATAAATGAGCAGCGGCACTCGGCAGAAATAACCAGCGCTCCAGGTAAGACCATATGTTCATTTATGATCTTTTTGTTTCACTGGCATTAAAACAAGAAAAAATAAGACCTTTCGCAAACACAATTTCTGTCTCTAAATAACTAAAAAATGCAGTCAGTTTCAAACAAATTATGACTCCATAAATAAATTTGTTACAAAATGTTTACAAACAAAGCACAAAGTTGAAAAGATTAGTTTTTACACAATCACGAACAAACCATGCAGCCAAGCGGCTAACCAGGCACACTGACTCAGCTTCATGGTAGCCAGTCTTACATTTTTGTCTTTCCTCGTATCTCACAGTTACATGCAAGCGACAAGCCCGGTCAGAAAAACACGCAGACAAAAAGCCATCACTGTTTCTAAAAATGCGGGCTTCCGCACGTAAATGCTGCGATCTCTCTAACCAGACTTTAGCAATGCACATACGTGTATCAGTAAAAAATGCTGCAGCTTGCCAAAACCACACTTTCCAATATAATTAATACACATACAACGTTTACTATCCAAGGCCAATGTAGTGATATCGCTCGGAGACTCTACTGTTACTACATTATTGCATCAAATCCAGAACAGGATGTTATCGCCGTCCCCCCCCCCCAAGTCGGTCCATGAATATTCATTCCTGAAACACACTCAATCAATGTTTGTTTATCGTTGGCAGTCTGAATGTAATTGAAGTTTATACGGTACATATCAGTGATGACATAATGAACGATAATGAAACGATCAAGCTGCATGAAAGTGTCACAGACCACCATCCAACGATTAAATGCTAAACCCCCCTCCCCCCCCAACCTCCTTCACCCCTCAGGAAGTATTTAAAGATTACCCTTTTATGTCTGCCATTACCTTCTTGTAATACTATGTTAGTTATTCCAATTGCTCATCGTGCCGGGGCGTGTAGCTGGTAATGCCAATCACTTGGCAGTTAGGAAAGAGCCGCAGAGCTATCCTCAACTCACGTGCCCTGTATTTAACTTGGAATGAGTGATTGAAGATTATGGTGTCTGGCTCCAGCATCATTGCCTCACTCCATGGTTTTGGTTTCTTCTCACTTGGGAATATTTCACCGTGTCACTGGTTCATGTGTGTGTGTGTGTTGCGGACTTCGGTTTGGCTCGAAAATCGTTGAACAGTCAGTTCTGTAAGTGTTGCTTCATGGTAGTGAATCAAAGGAGTGAAATGAATCTTTTAGCGAGTCGGAATGATGTGAACAACAGACTGATCTGTTAAGCTCTGCCCACCGTATCAACTGTCTGTCTATGATGTCCACGTGGATAGAGCGTACGATACAAGCCTCTTGATCTGCTCCGCACCACACACAGCAGACACCGCGCAGCGATCCAAACTGAAACTCGTCAACATTTTTTATGGGATTTTAACGTGTCTGATTTTTGTTAATTTGTGGGTCCTTGTTTGCGGCTGTGATTTGGTCAAAGCTTAATGGACTAGTCTATTCTGGCTGAAGGTTGATCACCTAAATTACTGCTAATAATGGTTTCTCTGTTTTCCCCCATAGCAGTACCCCCAGCAGCACCGCCAGCCCCACCAGCTGCACCCCCAGCCCCTCCAGTACCATCACAACCCATGACCTCCCCTACCCAACCAGGCGGTGGGTCCGCTCCGGGTGCACCCCCACCACCTCCGCCCCCTCCTCCACCAGGGGCAGGTGGGGCTCCCCCTCCCCCGCCACCCCCACCCAGTGGGGATGGGGGTCTAGCCGCAGCCCTCGCCGGTGCTAAACTGAAGAAGACTAACAAGGTGAGTTTTTACTGTATAGTATTCTATCTGCTTCAGGGATTAAGGGTTTATGATTGCGATGTAATTTGTTCGTAGATAAGTCTGGAAAACATTGTGTTCATTTTAAGGGGTTTCGTGTATTGTTTATTTATTGTATACTTCATACCTATGGAAGCTTACCTATGGAAGCAAGGTGTTCAAGATGTGACAAGCCTAATGGGATACTTCTATACCAATCCATGTGAAAATAGTGTCTTCTTTTGATTGCATGTAGCAGTTGTTTTTTGTTCATCTGATGGTAAGATAAACGTCCATTTGGGAAGCTGAGTTTGATTGTTTTTTTTTTACTCTTGCCCCTACTGAGTTGGTTCAAGGACGGGTCACACTCGTTCCGAAACTTTACTTATTCTGTCAGATTGTCGTGATTGATAACAATATTTAATGCTCACCTGCACTGTTGGCAGACTAGGCGGATTTTAAAGGCTTAACTTGATTTTGATTGATTGTGTATAAGGATGAGATGTCCAACGGGCCCAGTAGTGCTCCCAGTAAACCTGCGGGAGGAGGAGGCGGGGGAGATTTCATGAGTGAGATGCAGAAGAAGCTACAACAGCGTTTAAGAAAAACCGTAAGTCAGGACGCATGAACTGGAACTTCTGTGAGAAATAGTGTGTGCTGTTTCAGCGTGTTGATAACACAACCGAATGTTGATGCCATCTTGGAAAACTTGTACATTTTGAAGCACAAATTTTATTTTATGATCAAGTTGCATGTTATGATTTAAGGGCTTCAATTATAACCTGGCTAATTGACAGTTTGCTCGGTTGAACAATCACTTTTAACAGAGTTGACCACATTTTAAAGTTAATGCATCCATTCCCAAAATATTTATCCGGGGATGAGACACACTTGGGAGGACAAGACACTTTTTCAAGACGCGTTACCAAACCTGGTGAGATGCTGAAGTAAAGATTATCTTTTGTCGTGCGTTTAAAGATACAATACAGGATTGGTATTCATCGATTTTTTTTTTTTTTAATTAGTATCAGTCTGAAATATTGTCGATGTTGTAAAAAAAACAGAATTTGAAGACGCCCATTTTAATTTCAATTTTAACAATGGGTTGAGCCCAAATTTTCACAGGTTTGTTTTTTCATGTATAAGTTTAACCACGCAAAGTAAGAACACTGCAGCACCATCAGCTTTACCAATCCTCTAAGTGTAAATGAAAGACGTGTATGTGAATAACCCTCCTTGCTCAAAATCATCATTCACAGATGGCATCTTAGACAAAGGTTTATTTTATTTTTTCAATGATGAATGACAAAGGTTTGTCTCTGTCCCCATCAAAGCGAAAGCTTGTTTACTAAAACATTTAACAAGAAATTGACCGTAGTACATGTTCCTTTGTTTCCCAACAGGACAGCGGTGAAAGCAAGCCAGCAGCACCCTCTGATAGGACGTCACCACCAAGCACAGGACACTCTAGAACTCGTAAGGATTGTTCATTTTTTTGGACCTTTTGTTTTTAAGCCACTCGATCAGTAGTCCTGAAAGTGTAGCGGATGGGCATCAGTCATGCCAGATTTGACGTCTTTCATGTTGACGTTACGCACCTAAACAGATCTCTGTGTCTGTGGTAGTGAGGGAAAAACATCCCACACCTAAAGTTCGTCCTTCCTCATCCTTGACCATCTTGCCTTTAATCTGAGTTGCTTTTTTGGGTTGCCGGTAATCCAAGTTTTACATCCTTTAAGATAAGTAGGAATTGGAACTTTGCATGGTGGAGATACAATATACAGTAAGGTTTGCGGTAGACACCATGTAGCACCATGTAACTACATGGTGTCTACCGCAAACCTTACTGTATATCCTTAAAGATGTCAAAATGAAGCAGACTTAGCATGCCACATTCTCCAAGTACAGTACGAACACAAATTCTACACAACTTCAAATTACAGAGTAGTAAGTGCTCTGCTATGTTTTTGAATGGAGTTTAATTAGTTTTTACCTTTTGCTGAATCTACAGCAGGGCTTGAAATACCCATTGGACCACAGGCCAGAGCCCAGGAAGTTTAGAGCTTTGCCAGTAACCCCAAAACACGTCCTGGGCACAATGTCAAAATTAGCTAAGCACAACACAATTATGCTTACCAGAAAAAGGTTACCAGCCAAAATACCCTGTTTTTATGTACCATCTGTGACTGGTATCCTGCTTCTTTTTGCTAAGCAGAGAATTGTTAAGCAATATTTTCTGCTTAAGCAGCTCTATGAATATGGACCCTGCATTTGACTGTTTTTTCAAACCACACACTTTTGAAGATTTACTTATACTTGTGCTTTAAAGTTCCAAATCACCTCCTCAAAGTACCAAAAAATGCATGAAAAAAGAAACATTTTTGGTCTTGTAAAAAATATTTCTGATCCACTAAAAGTTTTGAGCGACAGGATATTGGGTCTAGTGGACATTTTCTTGAAGTTCAAGCCCTGGGCCCAATTTCATAGAGCTGCTTAAGCAGACAACAATGCTTGAAACATTTCTACTGAGCAAAAGTTAGCAGGAAACCAGTTGGAAATTGAACATGTTACATTATGTTTAGGCTGGTGACCTTATTCTGTTTAGCAAAATTGTTTTTCGCTTGGCTGCTTTTTGTGCTTGAGCAGCTCTATGGCACTGCTTACCGTGGAAGACTGCACTTACGCCCTGCCACAGGGCGCCAAAGGGGCGCCAAAGGGGCGCCAAAAGCGCAGAATTCTTTGGTTACCAATGCCATGAAATTAGGCCCTGGTATGTCCACGCATTTCTGTACCCACTCCCAGTGTGATATATTGTTGTTGAAAGGCAAAGTTAAAATCCCACAATTTGAACATTTTGCAGAGTCAGATACCAGCAGTAAAAAGCCCTGGGACAACAAGCAGACAGGTCCACCAACAGTCAACAGATTTGACCGCTTTGGATCCAAGTCCAACGGCACAGCCAATGATGCTCAAGTCAGTTCACCAAAACTTAAGTAAGTCTGAAAGTAAAAATGGTGCGGAACTATTGCATGAGACTGTGCATCCATTAGATTTTTAAAGACAACGTACGGGATTGGTCATTATCAAATAAAAAAATAGATTAGGTTAATTCTGAAAGCTCACTGATTATCAAGTTCATACCAGCACCAATCCTCCAGAGAAATATTTCCATCTGAAATACAGTCAAAGCCAAGGAAATAGCACTTGAAGACCCCCACAAATCACTGGTGCTTATTTTGTTATTCCAAGATTGAAAGGGCCATGAAAAAGCATCGACATATTTAAAAGTTTTAAAAAGTGCACTTTTCAATAAATTTAACCAAAAAGGGATGTCAATTAGTATTCATACACTTAACCAGTTGCCGCCGGGATTCTTCCATTTTTGCCCGTCCCCCCCTGGCGGGATTATTTGGTCGGAATTGCCAGAATCAATTTTCTTTGAGAGTACCACTGGCGCAAAGAAACCCCGACTTGGCAAATCCAAGAGGGCTTTATTATTCATAAATCCAAGAGAACAAAGATTCTCTTTGAAGCACTGTAATGTGCCGTAATTATTTGTCTACCGAAACCGAGAAAATGTCAAATTCACGCAGTGTGAATTGCAAATCCTCGGCCGTGAGCTATGACACAGGATTGTTTCTACATGCAAAACAAAGGCTGGATACTCGATTCACTCGGATTTACTTCAATTGTGCTGAAATACAATAAGTAAACAATGGTGGAAGTCTCTCGATGTCTCGTAATGAATTGGGTATTACACAATAACCCCTGCATAATGCCAGAGATTTGGCAATATACTCGAGTGCAATCTGGCGCATTACACTGCGCGTGCATGCTCTGGGCACGCTCTGTAGTGCCCTTTGTTCAAAGCTTGGAATTTCACGCAAAAATACCAAATTCAGGGCCCCTTTAAAGCCCCAGCTCAACATTGGTAAACTGACTGTAAATGCTTCCATTCTTTGCACAAATCAAAATATATGTAATAAAACCAACAGGTGAAAATGTCACCTCATTTTGTTGTTTCATTTGCGAGAAAACGGTAAAAATGCATTCCTATAGGCAGAGTTTTGGTCTCCCTGAGACGAAAACTAATTTTGGATCTTATTTCATTTACTATTTAAAAACGATAACACTTCAGGCAGAAATATTTCAAGGAAAGTTTTCTACCATCATTATCTTTGTACTGTGTAAGGTAAACGTAAATCCGTGAACATTTATGTGTTTCTTCTTACCAATGTTGAGCTGGGGCTTTTAAAACAAAATCCCTCAGCATTGGTCTAAGTATAACACTGATATGAATTTATCTCAGCAGAAGGCGAGGCTCAACGCATAGTAACGGCTCCTTGAATGACAACGACTTTGAGAAACTCAAGCAAGAAATCCTCTCAGAGATAAGGACGCAGTTAAATGAAGTCAAACAAGAGATCATTGAAGGTAAGTATAAGGTTTTAAGGATGTGGATATTTCTTTAAAAAAAAAACATCAATATGCAGTGACAAGCAGTGCTCATTTAACACCTTATCAAGTGTGCTGAGAGATGGACTGGGTACAGAACCATGGGTTGCATTTGTCTTTTGCTTTAACAGCATAGAAGGATTTGCCAGTTAGAACTGTGGTCCACTCAAGTGTATTTGAAACCCTACTACTGTCAGTGCACTCTCCTGCCCAACTGGCTCTTTCCATGAAATTCCACAGAAGACTGTGGAGACTAAGTCCACAGTAGACAAGTCATAGGGTTTCCTGGTAATACCAGCCAACAGGAGAAACCCATGCACCCAATGCTAGCCTAGAAGATGGTACTTTGTGGAAGTCTGTGTTACCAGGGTATAGGAGTGTTTGAATAGATTTAATAATTACATCGGGGATAATGAATATTATTTTGGTTTTACCCGTACGGCGATGTGATAAGCACTGTATACTTTCTTCATCATCTGAGCACTTAACATTGCAGGATGATTGTATAAGAATAACTAAACAGACTTTTGTCGTCTGGAGTCGGATACAGTCTTATCACCAGAAACGAATTCGAAGCTAAGATCATTCCGAAAGATAATGTTTATCTGTCTTCTTTTCTTTTCAGCTGTCAAGGCGGAGCTAAGCAAAAGATAAGATATTGTTCAACCATCGACCATCTTCAGTGCCTCAAATTATAAACAAACAAAAAAACAGCGCCACCATTCCCCCCTTCCTGACAGTTACCAAACATCTATAGAGATCCGAGAGCAATTTAGAAAAAAAGTGGTTTGCCAGATAGTTCAATAGTAAACACTCCCGAAAAGAACTTGCCTGGTGCATGTTTAGTACTTTTTGTATAAAGTGTCAAGTTTCTTTTTTTGCATTAGGTAAAAGGGTTTTTACCAAGCATTGCCACCACAGCTGTGGTGACCACATAAAAACTGAGGAACAAATAAAAGCAATGTACATTTTGCTCATAGTTTCAAAAGATGGCCCCTCTGAGCGTTTTTGAAGATCATCATGAAGTGTAGTTCTTGTGCCATTTTTCATCTATGCAAGAAGGCATTATATATAACAAAGTATCATAAAATAACCTCTGTATAGTTGTTAACATTTAGAACACTAGTTTTTTCAAAGCAGTTTTTAGGAGTCGACCAGTGAAGCAGGTTTAACTTCCAGTACAACGATTGAACCATTTGTGTGAAGAAACAAAACTGTGTTGGTCGGTTACAAAAGGGGACCCATGTCTTTCTTTCGATGAAATAGTCATGGAACATTTTTTGTAAGGAATGCACTTTACTTTGGCTACTACTACTAAGTGTTTAATTGAATAATGTCCTGACTTTACCAATTATCCAACTGTGCTGTACATGCCTGCATTATTTTGTAAGTAAATAATTACGGAGATAAGTTAATTCTATATTAAATGTCATGTCAAAGTCTTCTCATTCGATCACACATAGTTATATGTCTATACCAATTTACAGTTAATTTGTAATCACGCTTTCATTGTTGTTTAAGGGCATTCTTTTTAAGGGCTGAAAGGGTTTTTTTTCCTGTTGATTTAAAGATGGTAGCTCTGATTATAGAGCATTTTTTGATTAACTGAATCTGGGGCATTCGCAACTGCAAAATGAACATAGGCATCCGAGCAGGGGGGCAGTTGCCTCCCCAAATTCTAGCAAAACAGTGGGGAAAATTCGGGCAAAGCAAGGCGTAGCAAAATAAAAAGATGTTTTATCAGAAATCGGTACTTGTGGTGTTATCTGTGTAAATTTCGGGTAAATCAACCCCAATACCCCCCATTAATCAAATAGTCCTCGTATACCTATAAAAATGAATGAATGGAATTAATTCCAGAGCTGTCAACATGTTATACTGTTGCTTGCTTTAATTGATAATTTGTATGTGATTCTTTCCATGAACGAACATGAATACTGACGTGAATGATCAACTCGGGCGTTATCACATGCAGGTAAAGGTTCACAACGCTTCACAGCAACGCAGATCCTCCTAAGCGAAAACAAATCTTGCTAAGCTAAAGCTGGTTACCAGCCCAAAATGCTGTGTAATAAACAAATGCTTGTGACTGGTTCCCTGCTGATTTTTGCTAAGCAAATGAAGTTGTTTAGCTCTATCATAAACTCGCTAGAGCAGGATGAAATTGGTTGTTTAAACTATTTATTGTATGTTATTTTAGAGAAAGGAAAAATGTCCGGCTTCCATGTACTGTCATTACTCAATGCTGTGTCAGTGTACTTCACTTGAATGCAAAGCATCTTGGGGGCCACAAATTTGAAGCAAAGGCTTCACTTGAGTCTCCAACCTTTTGCTTAAAGATGCTATGACTTTGTGATGTTCCTGAATGGTTTCCTTGCATCAGAGGCTAACCTTTGACCTTTTTGTGATCTAGCAGAGGCTGCGCATGCTTCCAAATTACGGGCCCATGATGCCTTGCTCGTCTCATTAACTAGGCATAATTATGCGTTCAGTTCTATGGAGGTCAAATGTAAGAATATGTCAAACCGAATAAATCAAGGGAAAAAAAACAGCCGACAAGCACCTGTAACATTTGCAGGTGCCGCTGTTTTTTGTAAAATTTTCTTGGCAATCACGTTTGGGATAAGTTTGTTTTTACCTATGGTTTGAAACCTTATCGGCATAAGTGTTAAACAGGAAGTGCCCTAACATGGCTGTTAATGTTTTTTTGCTTGTACTCAGTTCTAGAACTAACTCTTAAAACTGAACCCCATTTTACTCAGAAATCTAATAGTAAAAGAAATTGATTTTAATGAAGTTGAGTATTGAAGTTGTATATTCTGTGCCTGAGGATTTTTATCTCGAAAAATATTTATCTGTTTTTTTCGATGAACAAGAATCATGAGAGCACAGAATTTGTAACTCTACGCCAAGTGATCTAACATGGGAATCGGGGGTTTTAGGGGTTTGCGGGGTCTTAAGTTTTTTTTAAAGGTATTGTACCAACTTTAAACCACATGCATATTGATATGCATTTTGTACATACGCTAATTAATATACTCCTATAAGTACAAATTATACTAATGAATTATGTTTCTATGTAGATGTATTTGCTATTTACTAGGACTCTTTGTTTTTCTTTTTAATTAGGTGTTTATATATGTAATAATTTGGTCCACAAAAATAAACAATTATGGTTTATGCGAGAATAAATATAAAAATTATCTGTTTTGAATATTTGGCCGCCTTTATGGATTCTGTTGTATTTATTTCACAATTTCAATAATTGATATTCTAGACAACTATTTTCTTGTACACCTAATGTGTTTGACTGTACCCAGCACATGGTCATTGTACGTGTAAAGGCTACATGGAATACTAAGTTAATAGTAAAAGTATCAAATAAATTATTAGTTTACTTGTTGTGTGAAAAATATTATAAGGTAAGCAGCCCTGAAGTTGTTTGTAACAAAACGGAAGTTAGAAGAAGAAAAAAATTTCCGTTTGTTAAAACAAAAGTTAATTGTGCAAAATGTTTTAGTGAGCAAACAATAACCTTCACAGTAACCACACAACTAACATCACAAATGATAAAGCCTCAACGTTGATTTATTGTTATTATTCATAAATTATTTTGTTTTTAAGATTCTTGTGTAATGCTCATAGCTACTTTTAGGGCCTTTTCCAAACCTTGGCTTGGGCTCTGTCTCAGGCTTGGGCTCCGGCTCTGGCTTGGGCTCTGGCTTGGGCTCCGGCTCTGGCTTGGGCTCTGGCTCTGGCTTGGGCTCTGTCTCCGGCTCTGGCTTGGGCTCTGTCTCCGGCTCTGGCTCTGGCTTGGGCTCTGTCTCCGGCTCTGGCTTGGGCTCTGGCTTGGGCTCTGGCTTGGGCTCTGGCTTGGGCTCCGGCTCTGGCTTGGGCTCTGTCTCAGGCTGGGCTCCGGCTCAGGCTTGGGCTCTGGCTTGGGCTACGGATTTGGCTTTGGCTTCGGCTCCAGTTTGGGCACCGGCTCTGGCTTGGGCCCTGTGTCAGGCTTGGGCTCCGGCTGTGGCTTGGGCTATGATTTTGGCTTTGGCTTTGGCTTTGGCTTGGGCTATGGCTTCGGCTCCAGTTTGGGCTCGGGCTATGGCTTAGGCTCCGTCATCAGTTTTCAAGCAGTCTGCACTGTGCTTCAACTTCAAAACGGAGGTCGGAGCCACAGCTGCAGACAGAGCCTAAGCATAGGTTTGGAAAAAAGCTGAAGTTGGATGTACCATTATTCCATCGTATTTTATTGTAGGAGATAAAATTTCCTTAACATTAACCATAACATGTAAAAAAAAAAAAAAGTTGGGATTTTAAGTACTCTGGTTTTTCTTTTCAGAAATAAATGGTGTTTTTTATTTTATTTTTTTTTTTTTTTTGTAAGTCGCCCATCACCATCACAAGGCTCAAGGCCATTCTAGGTGAGGGCTACAAGGAAAAGATAAAGAAAGCAGAAGAAATTTGGGCAGAAGAAAACTGTTTAGTAAAAGCGTTAGACTGCTCCTTTATCAAATCATTGCCAAGTGAACCTACAAATGTAACTGAAGACATTTTGCTTTTGAATTATTGACTTCTTTTTTGCCCACTATGTGACCCAATATGTGTTTTTTGCCCACTATGTGACCCAATTGATGACGTTTCTGTTTTGCCGCCGTCAAACACAAAATGTGATTAACAGTTAAAATAAAAATATTTTGAATTGTTCTATTTGGGAACAGAAGAAAAATGTTATAATTTATCACATGAATTTTTGCTCTGCAGAAAAATACCGCCGATAACTCATCTGACAGACTCAACACTGTCCAGCAATTTTTCACACGTGGATTGAAATTGCCAGAGACCTTGTACATCACTAACTACCCACCCCCCCCCCCTTCCTCTACTCTTCAGCCTAATCCCTTTTGAAGCAATAATAAACTGAGGTCCAGACAGAAAATGTATATTTTTGAATCTCAAACAAGAAAATGTCGGGCTTGCAGGGAAAAAAAGAAAAATGAACTCAGTACAAAATGTCAATGTCATTTTAACTTGTGCAGGATGTATAAACGTGTTACTCTATGATTATTAATGACAACCGCTGAAAACTCTTAACATGTCTGGGAATGTGCCGACATTTGGGGGAGGATTTTGTCATTGGTTGTGGAGTTCAGAGCTGTAAATGACACCATTTAATGGCTAAAGCTATTAGTAAATGCATGTAGAATTAACATGCTGTGTTTTGTTGCAATCTATGGGGATTTTGTTTACTAAGTAGCTAACCAAACTGTTTACTTTGTTAACCAATTTGATGAGAATGTCCCATCAATAGACTGGAACCTAAAATAATTTTTTTTCTTCATAATAATGATTATTGTATGTCCTCATAATCAAGGTAATCAAGTGCAGCACTTTTCTAAATGGACAAATATATTGTATGTTATACAGTAAATATATAAAGACTACAATTTGTAATAAATGCAAGCAGATTTTTTTTTAATATGCAATTTTTGAGTTTTAGTCTGTTGAATTTGTTGCGTCTTATTTTGATCTCTCAATTCTGGAGTGTTCTTCCAAGCCAGCAACCAAATCGGGCATGGAGTGAAAAAAATATTTAAGTTCGCTTCCTAGATTAAGTCAAAATCAGATGGGCACAAGATGGCATACTTCGAGATTATAATTTAGCTATGTTACTTTTGAAAACAAGAAATAAATCACCAGTTTTAAAATGAACACTATATTTACAACAACAAAAGATAACAAGAGGTGTCGGCTGATATTGAGACAATGGTCCACCTCGTATGAAAGATTGTTTCCTTTTCTAATTTCATGTTCCCTGTTGGTTGCGATATCGATAATCGTTACCGTCCATTCTCCCAACGGTCTTTTGATCAGTTAGTTTTACCTCTATATACTAATCCACGGACTAAGGTCTTCATGGTATGGACCCCGCTCCAGATCCGACATTCAAGCATAAGGCCACGGAAGTATTGATCAGCTGGCTCATTCTTTGTAAAGACTTTCAGTTTTCAACAACAAAATGAAGAATTTTCTCAGGATCGACAAGAAATTTAGCTGAAACATTTGTTATATGGAATTACCGAATACTATGAAGCACCATTGGTGCCACTTGACAAGAGCATATATGTTTCACTGAATGTGATGTATTTCACAGCACCGCCACTTAGGCCTATATCTTGCGGCCGTCACTTATTATCTTGCGGCCGCAACTTCAAATTTTGTAATTGAAAACAGACATTGGGGCAGGTTGTCATTCATAAGGACGTAAAGTCGTGCAATTGTTGTCAGTCTTTTGCAGTTAGACAACATGGAGCGGGATTTATTGATACAAGTTTATTTCCAGCTTGGATTAAATTACAGAGAAATCCTGTGCTCTTTGGCAGCGAGTCATAGAATCATAATTAGTATGCGGACCCTAAAGCGTGAATTGAGGAAACTTGGACTTCAAGATACTAAGTGGCGGCCGCAAGATAATAAGTGGTGGCCGCAACTTACTAAGTGGCGGCCACAGCTTACTAAGTGGCGGCCGCAAGGTTGCGGCCACAAGATAATAAGTGGCGGCCGCAACTTACTAAGTGGTGGCCGAAACTTACTAAAGTGGCGGCCGCAACTTACTAAGTGGCGGCCGCAAGATAATAAGTGGCGGCCGCAAGATAATAAGTGGCGGCCGCAACTTATTATCTTGCGGCCGCAAGATATAAGTGGAGGTGCTGTGAAATACATCTCATTCAGTGAAACATAATGCACTTGTCAAGTGGCACCACTGGGGCTTCATAATCTATCTATCTATTTTATTTATTTCTTTATATATCTATTTGTTGATTTATTTAATTCATTATTTCTTGATGTATTTATTTGTTGATGTATGGATTTATTAATTTGTTTAGTTAATCTGCTAGTTTGCTTTTGATTTGTAAGCATGTTGTTCTTACCTTTAACGTCTTTTTAGGTTAGAATGATTTTTAACACTTTGTGTTCTGAGTATCTGCATATTCTTTATTTATGTAATGCATATTTTTATCATAGATTATTTTTATTTATGTTCTTCAATATCTCTTTCTGTGACTGGTTCGCTGTGGCTTTCGAGCTTCCAGTGTTTACTTTTGTTGATCCTGGCCATCACATTAGGGTTGTTGTGCGCATGATGTGCCTTGCTTGTTTTGCTTTTATTTATTTTTATTTGTTCACTTGACCTTATTACTGTATTTTGATAATGGCCGAATAACTTAGAATAAGAATCCGGCCAAAATTACTGCCGACCGAATCATTCACAGACACGGGTTAGTTATAAATTTCAAAACAATACCAATACTAAACTATAGGCTTATACTTACCTTGATAACTCCCAGAATTAGAAGTGACTGTACTACCGGTTTCAAAATGAGTTTGTTTTTATTTTTCTAGTTTCTTATTGCTTTTACTAAAGGAATCCTTGAGCTATAAAACATACAAGAATCCTGTATGAATGCTATGGGATAAATCCTATAGGATTCTTTGGGATTTTTCCAATAAGATTACGGGTCACACACTAGGATTGACACAATTCCGAAAACATGTTCTTTGCTCAACAAAAGAAGGAACTGTAACTTGTTGCTGAATCCGTGGCAACTTGTTTCTTTAAAAAAAATCTGGTCATCCACAAAATCATATAGATAAACAAATCACATTTAAAGAGAACAGATTACATCTTTCCTGGTATGTGTCCTAGTAATGTCAAACCTTATACAGAAAACTTCGTGGAAGATGCTTATTTCGTTCCTCACTACATCCCCCACATATCCCACCCACTACCAACCACACCACTCCTCCATCGTCCACCCCTCCCCCATTAGTCCATTTTTATAACGATAAGACGACTCCCGAAGGTTTCAAAATAGCCAGCCTGTCCCATACTAGTGCTTCTCATCTTCCAGTGATTGCATGCAGCTAACCAATACAGGTATTTGAAACATTGTGAGTGTGTACCGGTATTTCATTTTCTGTCTGTAAGGCCTATAGGCCTACACACAAAAAACCTGTTTGATGCACACCCTTAAAAAAACATCAAAAACTGTCTTCGTGGCTACACTGTCTTCCCTTATACAATTGATCACATTATGATTTCGCTCTTCCTTCTCAAACACCCCTCCTAATACAGATGGGTTCAGCATATTATCACCGGAAAATTTTGAAATTGGACACTCCTCTCTTTTCCTTATAGCCTTTTGAACAATGTTTGTACTTCATTGAAAAAAAGATAGGTATGACCATAGCCTATGGACACTCCACTTCCCACACAGAGGTCTTCGTATCTCCTATAAAAACAACTAGAAGTGGTCCAATGGTTAATTATCATATGCCCTTATAAGTCAACAATTACATAAGCACTTGCTCCCCCAGTCTCTCAATGGCCACCACTGGAAACAGTTTCAAAAGCCGCACTCCAGTAGACATCAGGATAATTGGCCGGAGACTGTCATCCCCCAACAACCCCTTCCCTCATGAACCATACCACCCGACCTCCCAAGTCGAGTCATAACTTTTTTTTCTAATGCCGTGCGCTTCTCATACATATAAAGCATGCTCTATGGTCAAACCTTATATTCGGAAAACTTCCTGGAAGATGTATTTCGTTCCTCACTACATTTCCTCACATATCCCACCCACTACCAACCACACCACTCCTCCATCGTCAACCCCTCCCCCATTAGTCCATCTTTATGACGATAAGACGATTCCGAAGGTTTCAAAATATCCTGTCCCACACTAGTGCTTCTCATCTTCCAATGATTGCACCTAACCAATACAGGTATTTGAAACATTGTGAGTGGTACCGGTATTTCATTTTCTGTCTGTTTTCAGGCCTACACACAAAAACTGTTTGATGCACACGCTTCCAAAAAAACTCATCAAAATTGTCTTCGTGGCTACACTGTCGTCTCTATTTACAATTTCTCTGCATGTTACATTTATAAAGGTTATTTATCAAAAGTGCGGGTGGTAGCTACAAGGGTGCACCGCTACAAGCATGCAGATGCAGGTGTGCAACTATTCGGACGTTAGTACCGCAAAGCTGGCCTAGAAAGCTTTTGGCCCCTCCTCCTTTCATATTAGCATAAACCTTTTTTAACTGACCAACCAGAACCTAGTGATTTTGACCCCTGCGGATACGGACCAATCAGCGTTGTTCCCGCTGTAGACCCGCGAATGTGAATAAACCGTTAGATCATTATTTTATTTGTGTGTACATTGTCACCGACCGTAGTAGCTTTGTGTGCATTAAGTGAACGCTGTGTACTAAATTTGCAACAAAAATACCTGTCAACTAAAGAGTTAAGTAAGTAGCCGAACATTTGACTGTAAACAAATTTTGCTTAAGTTTTCTAAAATACAAAACAACTTTATTGAATTAAAGTAAATGGAATTATTCGTTGGCCACAGGCACGACACCGAACATTTTTAGTTGCCGACCGAGTGTCGGAAATACAACCATTTAGGTCGATCTCCGTGAAAATAATTGTGTCAGATTTATGGACTGTTTTTGCAGAGGAACAAACACCTCTCATGTATCCTTTGATAGTCAGTGATAATTACTTTCTTCTCTCTGAGTTTTATAGCTCCAAGTATGCGATATTCTCAGGCCAAAACACTGTAGGCCTAGTCAACAAATATTTAATGAGGGCCTCGCTATCAAATCATCAATCATCATCATTGTTCAATACTTACTTGGTTGGTACTTCCTTGGTACTTGGTTGTATCCTCCAAAATCCTTCCATGAGGGAAAATAACTAGGAGGTTTGTTTGATGAGAGCGGTCATTGATTTCCTAATTAAGTTTGTGGTGGTCTTCCACGATTGAAACACTGGGTTATGATGAGGAGTCAACAATGTGTTCTGGCAGTGTGTTCCAGTCTCTCGGTGGTTCGGGGGAAAAATGAATTGGCGAAGGTTGCACTTGCAGTTGTTGTTGTGACCCGTTGGAATTGGTTGTTGTGTCCTCTTCTTTGTCTGGTCAGTTTTGGCGCGATGTAGTCGGCTTGATTGATGGCAATGCTTCCTTTGTTGATTTTGTAGAATGATGCAAGATGGTGATCGTGTCTTCTACTGTACTGGTTAGAGCATGTAGAGTGTCCCAGTTAAGAGTTGAAATTACACTACTGTTACGCTGGATGTTCTTGAGTAATCTCCAGTGACGAATCGAGCTGCCCGTCAATGAATTTTCTCAAGCAGCACATCCGTATTCTAAGTTGGGTCGAACAAGTGTAGTGTAGAGTTTTTCTTTCACAGACTTAGAGCATCGTGAGAAGTTTCTGATTATGAAGTTTAGGGTCCTGGTAGATTTGTTCACTGTATGATTGACCTGACTATTCCAGCTTAGGGTTTTGTGAATTTTGATCCCTAGGTATTGACATTCGTGGGTTTCTTCTAGTTGAACACCAAGCATCTTGTATGATGTTGAACCAGGGTTTCTCTTCCGGCTGATTCTCATAGTCATAGTTTGGCATTTATTTGTGTTGAATTTCATTCCCCAGGTAGCTGCCCAGTTTGTGAGTTTGTTGAGGTCTTCCTGGATGACTCCTTCATCAGCTTCAGAGTTAATTGTGTGGTAGATCAAGCAGTCATCTGCAATGAATGAATCATGCTCTCGTTTGAACTGCTATCTTTCCTCCCCCACCCTCTTTTTATATAACCACTTCCGTTCCAACACCCCCTTTCCAGAATACCCTCCTTCGTCCATCCTACTTTTTCTAGTTATTAACTCGAAATCTGAATTTTAATTTTTTTAACTCGAAACCTAAATATTCGAGTAAGTACTAACGTTACTTACTACAGTAGTACTAGTACTAGGCTAATTACTTGGCTATGGCTGCACATAAGTAAAGCAGTAAAGTAACACAAGAAACTGCAGCCGATATGAGCCGCTAGCTAGCGGCTTCTGTAGGCACACATGTTATTTCCAGCATAAATTCAATAAACATTTCCTTCCTCCACCCATCCCATGGTTAGGCTTCTCATGCATGCAACTTTCAGCTAATCGGCTGATTTCCCTTTTTTTTCCTTCTAGCTTAGTGTCACAGAAAAACTGAAAAACCCAGTAGGGCCTACAATAAGTTTTATGTGTTTGGTAGTGTCCTATTTTTTGGGAAAAGC
Organism: Marthasterias glacialis; assembly: GCA_911728455.2. NCBI lineage: Eukaryota > Metazoa > Echinodermata > Asteroidea > Forcipulatida > Asteriidae > Marthasterias > Marthasterias glacialis. The sequence continues at coordinate 5,348,691 of OU452219.1, forward strand.
AAAGTTGCATGTCTGGCTTCTACTTTTAGTACCTCCATTGACCAATGCCTGGTGTAACGTTACACTTGGTCACTCATGGACCACGATGGTTTGTTTACATTAATCATTAGTAATTAGTATTAGTAATACTTTGTCCTTTCCAAATGTGTTCATATTTTTTAGTACCTCCATTGACCAATGCCTGGTGTAACGTTACACTTGGTCACTCATGGACCACGATGGTTTGTTTACATTAATCATTAGTAATTAGTATTAGTAATACTTTGTCCTTTCCAAATGTGTTCATAATTTGTGGTTAAATCCATTGTTCAAAAACTTGTGTGCATACTTAGGTTTGTACTGTTACTTCGTGTTAGCTAGGTGATCAGCAAGAAATCCTACCAACTAAAAGTAAATATCACAACGGGAAAACATGGTTGCTTAAAGGCAAAGAAAAAATGACAACACAGACACGAGGATTCTAACTTAAATGCCATAGTATTATTAGAAGTATCATGATTGTGTATTATTATTTCAGCTGCAGACAGCTAAAAAATGCCGAGTAAGCGGTATTCAGTTGGAGAGTCTGTTATGGTCAAGTGGCCAGGCAGTGCTCTCTGGTACCCAGCCCAGATCTTGAGCATCGATGATGACGAGTACAGGGTCAAGTTTGAAGAGGGAACCGAGGATGAGGTCACAGCAGAATCTATTAGGGTGAGTCTGAAATGATTCAGTTTCTGACCTTGCCGACTTCGGTCTTGAAGATACAAAGAAGTTTCTCATATAAGGTGAAAGGAACGCGTTTAAGTGAAATAACAGGTTGAGTATTTTAAGAGGCATCGTTTTGTGAGAAGTATTACACTGAATGACCTACAAAATATATCCCAGAATCTGACTGTCAAATTGAGTTTTGTAGGCCCATATTTGTTTATGATTGGCACATGTTTGTCTCGGTATTTTTCAAAGTTTTCTACACTTTTTGGAAACTTAGATTGACATCACGTGTATTGTTTTAAACTTTCATGTTGACCGGCAGTAATGTAATTCTTAACCTTCTCGTTTGTGGCCGTTGCACCGTTTGAAATAAAACACAAACAAACCTGTGCCTTTTCACTCTACAGACTGCAGCCTCCTTCAGAAGGCGGTCTCAATCAAAGTCCCCCTCACGGCGTCGCTCAAGGTCAAGGTCACCTGCCCGGTCCCCATCTCGCCAACGGGTCTCCAGGAGTCCAAGCCGCAAGACACCAGCCAAGAAACAGACTGTTGTCTCACAGAGTAAGAGTGAAACCAAGATCCAGCTCACTCCAACAAGGACGGCCAGCAAGAGACTTATGACATCCAGGGTAAAGTCAAAGACTTTAAATCCTTTCTACTTCTTGGAATCAGACAGGCATGGAACTTTTCAGCTGACAAGCTGATTTCCCCATTTATGCTTTAAAGTAGTGCCACAGAAATCTTTTTAAATAAAAACTTATACAAAGTTTATATGGCTTGGCCATTTCCTCTTTTTTTCTTGCAATTGTAAAGTTGTATGTCTTTAACAAATGGGGTAACTTGATACTGAAATTTTTACTGACTTTAATTTGTTACACCATAGAACAAAAATATCAAATATTTAAAATCAAGGAATACGACCAAAGTGACTTGTTCATTTGTAGCATTTTCTCTGACGGTCCAACTATTTTTTCATATGTTGCTCTCCAGAGTACAACAGAGGTTCACACCTACACCACGCGGTCTTCAACTAAGTCAGGACAGCAAATCCTAGAGCCAGTGGTTGACATCAAAATAGGGCGAGTTCCTAAGACAGTTAACTACGAATTTGGCGGACCGATTGGTATGCTTGACGAATATTTGTTTTCAAATAGAACGTTTTTCTCAGGATGATCGGTACTCAATCTCACACCAACTTCACATAGGACATTTTGAGATAAGATTGTTGCAAATGCAAAACATTATTTGCATCTATTAACAAAATATTTTCCACGTTCGAGATGTCAAAATCATACCCGTAGAGTCGATTGACTTTCATTTACAAAGCCCACTATTAAACCAAAGAATGTGAACTATGTGCACTTTTTATGCACCTGCATCAAACTGTGCCCTTTTGTTCTAACTGATGACTTGATATATTTGTCAATCCCCAACAGGTGCTTTCTTCATCATGGTGACATTACCGCTCTTCATATACTACCTCTACTTCACCTGCAGCAAGGATAAGTGTATGTTACAACTGTGGCCAGCCCATTCCTGTGATTGGCGAGACTACTTTGATCCCCAGGTCTCCTTGCTCTTCCTGGGCTGGATTGCACTGCAAGCTTTCTTCTACTTGTTGCCAATTGGCTCGGTGAGACCTTTCAAGACAAGATAATTTGGGGTGGAGGGGGGGTGGTAGCTAGAAATTTTAACATCAAGATATGCTTTTGTATTGTTTTGGGGGTTTCTGAGCTGGGTCAGCACTAGAAAACCGCAATGTATAACTAGATATGACGTCATGCGTGGGCTGAAAGCAACAAAGTCATATCTTTGACAAGCTTGCTGTTAAAAGAATGAACATTAATGAAATCAAAAAAATAAAATTTATTTAGTATTATTTTAATGACGTTTGTCATTGTTCATTGATAATATTAGGTTGTGAAAGGTCTACCACTGCGTAATGGACAGAGATTGGACTACAAACTAAATGGTAAGAGAAAACCGCTATACATAATAGTAGCACAACATTCACATCGCAGACTGATTTTGCTCAAAAAAAAGATGGCAAGCAGCATCATTAAATTAATTCCATTTCATCTTGTGTATTATCCTACTCAGGATTCTTCTCCTTCATCCTTACCCTGATCCTCTTCGGTGGTCTGTTGTACAAGAAGTACCCAGTAGCCATGGTGTATGACAAGTTCCTGCCTCTCTTGACGGCCGCTTTCGTCTTCTCCATCGTGCTCAGTGTTTTGCTGTACATCAAGGCCAGGAAGGCACCTGGGTATGCCTTGGCACCTGGCGGCAACTCTGGTAAATCCAATAAATAAGTTATAATCATTTTTATAAAAACTTTCATCAAGAGTGGTCCACATGTGAAAAAAAGACAAGCACTCGGGAATGCTTTACACTCTGTGCTGGTAGGTGTGATACTTACCCTTGGAAGGACAAGGAACTTTTTCCTAAGTAAAGGGCACCTCTATAATTAGGGAATTTGAAATTGGAACGCTTCAAGGGACACCAAGGCTATGACCAGGGGCATACATAGGGCGAATGTTACACGTGTAACCCGCAAGCTGATTTCGCACAGAGCTAGTGTGAAGGCAGAGCAGATTTGAACCATGATGAAATTTTACCGAGCCAGCATGGAGTTGATCCAGATAGATTTCAACACAGATGGAATGTTGATAGTGTGAATAGGCCTATTGTTGCACTGGCATGTCGATATTTGGAACTACTGCTACAAAACAAACAAAAGTTGTAGTTTATTTTGTAAAATGTGGTTTTGTGCCATATTGCGCTCTCCAAAGCAAATGTGGTTTTAATATTTAGAATGGTATCTTTAATCAGGGAATTTGTTCTATGACTTCTTCATGGGCCACGAGCTCAACCCCCGTATCGGCAACTTTGACATCAAGTTCTTCTGTGAGCTACGTCCTGGACTCATTGGCTGGGTGAGTGATTTTAATCTCAGACTTGTTATGATTGCAGTCACTGGGCGCCTGCCCTGCTCGACTCTGGTGGGTCCGGCGATGCAGGTACAAGTAGTGGTCAGACTCGGTCAAACTTCTCCCCATACTTCTTCGACCAGGACCTAGTCTCTACTACAAAATGACCAGTCGCATCTACAGTGTCACACTGAGTTTATCTGTCAGTTCCGACTTTTCATCAAATCAAGAACAATCAGAGAAACATCAGAGCGATCACGGCTGGAAATTCACCACTCTGTCGCTCATGTACCTTGGATTTGTTTATTTATTTTTGTAACTATATTTTTATTAGGTTCAGTATTTTTGTATTATTGTCATCGTTGTTATTGTTTTTCATCTTTCTTTGTGATTTTCAGGTGATGATAGATCTAGCCTTTGTGGCCAAGGTGTGGACTGACTTCCCAGAGAACCCACCCTGGGCTTTGCTCCTTGTCACCTTCTTCCAGATGCTGTACGTTATCGACTCCCTCCTCTATGAGGTAATTCAATCAATCAAGAAATAACGAAATTTATGGTTCAGCTGATAATCCTCAACTTCATTGTTTCATAAATATTTTATTTATTTATTTATTGATTGATTACATTTCTGTACCCAGGGTATGCCCTAACAGTTATAACTGGTTTTCACTGGGGCCCTGCTTACATTACTGTTACTGTTACTGATCCCGTAACCCGTCAGGGTCGTAGGAGCACTGTAATGATGAACGCTGCACCAGCTGAATCCATCCCTGACGGTTATGGGCAAGTGCCTGGGTTGTAGCAAAGCTTTTTCCGGTCCACTCAGCAATGTTGTCCACCCAATTCTTTCTCCGTCTACCCCGTCTTCTTTTCCCCCCACACTGTTCCTTGGAGGATGGTCTTGGAGAGCCCACTTGACCTTGTCACATGACCATGCATACATTACTACCTATTCATTTAATGTTTACTATGTGCATAATTTACTATTAACTGATGTGCTAAGTTCACTATAAACATTAACAACAAAGCACCATGGGTTGATACTAAGGAGTGTGTCACCCAGAAAGGGAGGTGTGTGTCTGCCAAACCCCTTGAGGGGAACTGATGCCTGTTGGCACACAAACGTTGACCTATCTACAGAAACAGTTTTATCAATATGCAACAGATATTAAATCATATTTATTATTTTACCGTGGTGTCTGTGATTGAGTTTTTTCTAAATGCTTTGATTGATTCCATTCAGCATGCCATCTTGAGTACCATGGATATCCTCCACGATGGCTTCGGCTTCATGCTGGTCTTTGGTGACCTCGTCTGGGTGCCCTTTACCTACACCCTACAAGCCCGCTACCTGGCTGACCGACCCTCACTTGCTGTCATGCCTGACTACTGCTTGATCATTGTCCTGGCCTTTGGATGTAAGTTTCTCCTCCTGGGATTTGTCAGTGAAGTCGTGGATGACTGAAGGCCATGATGCCACATAGGATTTGAAAATTGCTTTTAGAAGTATTCCTACATTTTCGATTCAAGATTTGAACTTGGTCTCGCCTTTTTCCTAACATCTCCTATTGTCTTACACCACGACATGGCATTAGTTTGGATATTTTCTGTGAGATTTTGTTTGTTGTTTCTCTGTAAATTTCTCGTAATGTTCCATTTTCATTTTCTAATTTTATTATTATGTTTCCAGTGATTGGCTACTACATTTTCCGTGCATCCAACTCCCAGAAGAATGCATTCCGTGAAAATCCCTTTGCCAGCCAGTTTGCTTGTAAGTACTTTTTGAATTCCGACTCAGTCAAAGTAAAATCCAAATTAGAGTCAGGAAATGTTTCTCAAATCCTGGTGTTTGATTTCGAAAAACTTGGGTATGTAAGCGTGAACTAGACGTGTGATTTCTTTTAATAAACATCTCATTGAAAATTTTGTGAATTGGTAATTAAATTATTGCGCTTTTCTTTCAATAAGTAGGTCATAAAATGCAGTTAAAAGCGTTTGATTACCTTAGGTGTATCGTGGTCTAGTGCCCCGAACTCAAGTCAGAGTGTGGGTTTGGTTCTTGGTGAAGGATTTTGCCTTGCTGTGTCTGGCATAATCACCTCGCAAATGCTTACATAAGGTGCTGAGTCTTATGAATTAAAAATAGCTCTGCATACCTGTCGTAAACAATGAGTAATTTGAGGCGCTGGTTGGGCACAGATAAAGCACTATATAAGAATACAGTTGTACTATTATAACTATTAACTGACATTTAACATACAGTGAGCATTTGAAAAGTGACTTGTAGGACTAAAATATTTATGAGATGTATGTGCACATGTGACTTCTCAGCTGATCAGCTGGCTTCCTTTTTTGGCTTCCTTGTCAGTGCCATAGAAAACTGAAAAACACTTTACGATTTGTACAGTAATAATAATTCATAAATACCTGAGACAGTTTATCCATTCTGATTGACCGAGTACATGTTTAAACGGGCGATATAAACACGGTAAAAAGTGTTTAAAACCGGCTAGCTTGCGAACGAAAAATATAGCCCCTGTATCAGAATAAAGAAGTATATATGTGTTTCCAGCTGTTGGGTTTCTGATTGGCCGAGAGGACATCAAGTGCCTATAACAGCTGCAGAGACATGAAGATCGACATTCAAGGAACTGGCCCGTAAATATGGATAGAAATTTAACGCAGAGTCGAGCTGAGAAACTGTCAGATTTGTTCCCAATTTTTTAAGGTTTTTGCATGTTTTTGACAGAAAGGCATTTATGAATGGGAATAAAGGTGTGATGAAGAGGTTTTTAACTATTGTTTAAAACCGATGAGGGGCCTGGTGGCCGGTAATTGTCCGAGTCGAATTTCCTTTATTAATATGCATTTATAAGGCACTCTTAAACATTGTTTAGAATGCCTTACACTATTGCTAGTGTATTGGGCCTTTCTTTAAGCATTCTTGAAACCATTTCAACTCATTTGGAGTATGCAGCACTGGCAGCCAAGTTGGCGCACAGGTTGCTAATCATTCACATCAACACTCTAAGAAGACACAAGTGTCACGACCAGGATTTGAACCCACACTCTGATTACTCGGCGATCAGAACTTGAGTTTGATGCTCCAGACCGCTTGGCCTGGACACGCTATGCTGCTTGCCATTTCCCTTTATTTTAATAACAAAGTTGCATGTCTGATGAGGGGAAAACTACCCATAGGGATAACTGCAGGGGCTCTGGAAAGGGCCAGTCTTGTAACAACTTGACGTTCAGTGTGGTGTGATTATTTTCACATCATTTTGCTGATGATAACTTAATAACTCCGTGAAAATACATGTGCTCCACCTTGACCCCTACAAACTCTTTTGAATGTACTGCCTTAATCTTGGAGTCATATTTTGGTTTTGCTTCATTTCCTTTGACAGCTGCCAATGTTCTGATCACGGCATCAGGGAAACGTCTTCTGGTATCAGGTTGGTGGGGATGGGTTCGTCATCCCAACTACTTTGGTGATCTCCTCTTGGCACTGTCATGGTCACTGTGCTGTGGTGAGTACTACCTCATCTGATTTGGCGTCATTTATGAATCAGTCTTGAAAGTAGTTGGCAAGAGTTAGCACATGAAGTTCAGAGGGGTTCAGCCAGATTGTAGTAATCATGGGGCTTCCAAATTGATTCAAAGAAATTAAAATGTAGGGCGACCAAATAGGCACTCAAAAGACGCTTGAACTCATCGCTGGCTAATAATTGGTACCTGGCAGAGTTTGGAGTTCATTTTGAAGGGAAAAATAGCAGCTTATAAAAAAAGATTCGATTTGGTTTTGGGTTGAAGCACTATTTGCTTATTTTTTTTCTCCTATTAATGTAAATTTCATGCAATTCAGCCCTCGGGCTGCAGAATGAATATGACTAAACCATGAATAGTAATAATAAACAGTTCTATGAGATTGGGCCCTCAACAAATTGATACCTATTTTGTACAATCAGTCAACAACACCCTTGAAAATAATAATACAGGGTTCTTATTTAGAACATAAAAATAGCATTTACAGCATAATGTGCCATCGATCTAGTTCATTACTCTGAGGCACAATACGTTTAAGACAGGTTTGCCAAGTATCCCAGTAGCTAGGTCAAGGCACTTTACAGAATCATCCCAGTTCCTAGAACATTCTTAATCACTCCACAAACTTTGTCAACTCTCTTGTCAGCATGCATTGACAACAGCTGTAAGGTTATATTGTGCTAAGTTCTTGTTCTCTCTCTTTGAGTTGGATGAGAGCAGAGATATTGACATTTTCTTTTCAGTGTTTATAATAGACCGATTGCGCGACCTACGTCACGTGACCCCTGTTGGGTTAAAAATGTAAACACACACGTAATCCTCCATTGGAAAGGGTGGTACGGTACACGATGATTAATGCATTTAGTTAATTCGATCGAGGTTTTTTTTGCTCGAAATCTGTGAAACATATTCCAGAGTTTGTACCAAAGACCTTGAAGTGGCCGAATAAAGCCAGTAAGGACAGTTCCAGCAAGTCTTGAAAATTGTAAAAATACCGTATAAATGTGCACGATGTGTACAGCGCACGACGGAACGTTAGGCCTTGCGACCGCACACTTTTCAACACAAAAATTTCTAAGTTTTGAAGCTGAAATCCTCCAAAGAAATTGCTTTCCCAAACTGTGATTCCTTTGCCTATTTGAAATTCTGCAAGGCTAGGTATTAATACTCATTTTTCCAACGTTGTTTATCCTCTTTTTACAGTGATTTAGGCCAACATTACAAACAAAATAACAGACGGGTGGCTACATAATAGTCGTCCGACGCCGGTAGTGCATGGCTTAAAAAACCTCTTTTCAGAAGAATTCTGTTAAATTATGAAACAGAGATGTGATTTAAATTAATGCCACACCATACTACTTTAAATAAAGGGGCTGATTAACTAATTCATCGCTTAACGAAAGTAGAATCGACTGTTTTCGAACTCACGCTGTGTCAGGGCCTATCTCTTTACACGTATTTTTTCATCAGCTGTACGACGTCATACCCGATAGGGGGTCACGTGACCGCATGTAAACATTGTCGTGCAATCGGTCTATTGTCTTATGGAGCATCAGGTAAATTATAGGCTTGTAATTCGTATTGCAAAATGTACAGACTCCCTCATTATGTACCTTCCCTCTGAAGACATCCATTTTCTGTTTCCTTCTCATTCAGGATTCGGCAGCATCGTCCCCTACTTCTACCCAATCTACATGCTCGTTCTTCTCGTCCACCGCGAGAGGCGTGACTCCAACCACTGCAGGCAAAAGTACGGCACCGTCTGGAACAAATACTGCGAGCAAGTCCCCTACAGGATCGTCCCGTATGTCTATTAAATATCACTGGGTGTGTCTTGTGTGTCTGTCATGTGTCTGTGTTTGTATAGTACTTCTTTCAGGGATTTGATAATGTGTGAGTTTTTATAGTATGATCATTCCAGTGTATGCTCTGTTTCCTCAGCTTGTATTTCACACTTTGATGTAAATATGTCTGTTTATATAAACACAGCAGTCTGTTTTGTATTATATGTTATCACACAAGCGCGAGTGGAATACGGAAAAATATAGCGCTTCTGCGTCCCATATCCCACGAAGCCGAAGGCCGAGTGGGATATGGGCACGCAGACGCACTATATTTTCCTGTATTCCATGAGCGTGTGTGTGTGAATTACAAAATTTACCTTCCAGTCATCTTCCAGTCAAGTGGAAGATAGTACAACTTTGAGCGTTACTTGATGAAGAGCAAAACGTGCCACACGCAAACTTTAGAATGTCATTTTGCACTGTCCGTATACGGAGCGTGACGCATGATACTCACAATACGCAGAGTGCAATATGGACTGATGGGAGTGTGATATGGTTTATTATCACATTCCCGTTGAGCAATCTGATTGGAGGATTAGCGCGTACTGGAAGATAATAACATGTATCGTTCTCAACGATTGGACGTTATAACGGCTGTTGTACAGCAACTCAGTATTATTGACTTCAGTGCCTTGAAGAGAACAGCAGCCCATCGTTCTGGCTTTTATTACAAATTAAATGATCTAGTCTTCTGAACACGATGTAATATCATCGGAGGTATACAGTTTTTGCATACATCTATCTACTGCTTTTCTGCTTTTAGAATGTAAAATATCTTGGTTAGGTTTTTTTTTTTTTTTTTTTTGTCATCTTTTTTGCTTTTTTAACTAGTAATGAAGTATAATTACCTGTTAGTGTGCTAGTTATTTATTTTTTCAGAGTAAATGAAAGGAGGGATATTCTTTTATGTAGCTGGTAAATAGCGTCATGTTTTTACATTCGTTGGCATGTTGGTTTGAATATTATAAAATAAGACAGCACACCCACCTCTCGAGACATATTGACTCACCTTACTCCATCACCCCCAATAATCTTGCTGCACTATTTTGGGAGTCGGTTTCCCAGTGTGTTACCATGCAGTGCGCATTTTAGGCAACAGTGCGCACACCTTCTTTTTAGCACCCAGTTGTAGGGACTCCCTATTGCTGTTCTGTTATTCCCTTTTCTAAAGAGTCCGTCTGTGGGGACAGGGTTCGACAAAGAAAAACATTGTGGGGAACCTTTGTTCCATTGTATAAGAGTCCCCACACCGGTGCGTATGCCTGTCCAAGCGGTTAGACTGCTAGATGCACGCTGTATCTTTCCATGCTGTTTGACTCCCAAAATGGCAGACCATGGGTAGACATCGGCACTAGGGGGCTGTAGACTCTTGCGAATAACATCACCACTAACACAAAACCACCATGCAAAAAAATCATTTGGGTAAGCATCAACCTATTTTTTTTTAGTAAAAAGTCTTCAAATCAGATTTTTAAAGCAAGCTATTAATGATGGCACTAACATGGTAGACTGTATATTTTTTTTAGCTTTCCACCTGTCCTGAATAACAGCTTTTAGGGTTGGCTTTCATGGGATACATACATTTAAACAAAATATTGACAAAATACAGACACTCAGAAGAAAAACTGATGAATTAATTATTCATTTCTTTATTATTTCAAGTAGTACTTTAGAGAAGTCATCAAAAGGTGTCCCAGACCATTTGAAGGAATCCTGTTCCCAAACAATAATCAAATACGAATATTGCGATCACACCTTTTTCAAACTTCCAAATTTGTGTGGGTTTTAAAGACAATCAAATGATGTTGTGTCCAAGTAGTGCAGTTATGGGAACGATTGATTAGTTTTTGTGGTTAATTCATTTATGCAGATCTTATGTGTTTTGCAACGATTATAGCCCAAGTTTAATTGAGGTGCTTAAGCACAATAAGTAGCTAAGCACAAAACAATTTTGCTTACCAGATAAGGCCCCAAAACCATGTCACATGTACCATCTTTGGTTGGTATCCTGCTTTTTTTAAATTTTTTTTGAAGCACTATAGACCATAATCATGCTGCCACCATCTCGGTCATGTTCCTTGAATCCAATAACAGTAATAGATACCAATATTCATTTTACAGAAAGGAACCAGACTATTTCCCTTCCCAGCCTCAGTTTGGTTACATTGTACATTGATTTGAAGGGGAGAAAAATCAAGATGGCTGTACCAAGATAAAGGTCTAGTATCTGCTTAGGCAGCTCCATGAAATTGAGCCCTGCTATTTATTACTACGTAATCGCTTGGTTAACCTGAAAGCCATTTATGCGGTACCATTATACTAAAGGATATCATCAGGGCTGGAATTTAGGGGAATAACCAAAAGACTGCAGGGCTTGTGGCTCAGAATCTTTACTGGACCACAGTACCAGACATTATTTTACAAGATAAGAAGTAAAATGAGAAAATAACTTCCTGACACAGTTTATGCTGCATTTAACGGTTTTTATTTGAACAAGCACTAATACATGTAAGAGAAGATTGGTCTCATTTGTCTTTATGGGTATTAAGTGTACTTCTTTACTCAATAGAATTGGAAGGTATTCATCAGACTCAAAGTCAACATTTGAACATGTCAAGTCATGAGTTTACTGGCCTGACAGTAAAATCACTGGCCTCGGGCCTGCGGTCCAGTGTAAAATTTGAGCCCTAAATAATACACCAAAGTGCAGCTGTAGTAATTTATGCTTAAAAAAATGTTCATTGTCCAAGGAGTTTCAGATTGGGGATTTTATATCCCCATTGGATGACAGGGGATCGAGTGGGAGACTTTAGAACGCTAGGTGGCAGCAGACTTACCAGGTAAATTTCCATTGTTTGTGTAGTTCTGAGCATGCGCAAATTTTCGAGAACAATGGATTTACCAAGTCTGCTGCCACCTAGTGTCCTCAAAAGTTTCCCATTTTGGGTAGAGCATGCATGTTCCAATAGGGAAAGTTTGGATAACGGTGGCTGAACTGAGGTTTCATTGCTGAAGAACCTGTGATATCCTTATGACAAGAAGAAGTCTCCAATCAGGGTACAAACTGTATCCCAAATGAGATAGTTAGGATAACAACGGCTGTCTGAACGTGATAGGCAGAATTGCAAAAGCAAATTAACGACTTTAATCGATTAGAAATGTAATGGGACGGTTTAGCTACCTTTTGGTCTTTCATTAGTAAGAATCTTTGCAGTGACTTGTGAAACCGTTGGGCAGAATTTGATGCATTAGTTAAAACAGTAATAATGTGTAAATATGTGGATTAATTTTATTATTATATTTGTAGATGTGTTGTGTTAGATTCGCACAATATCTCTTCATTGAACGTGTATCTCAGACATTTTTGATCACATAGGTTTTTTTTTTTTTTTTTAGTTAAAACATTTTTTTCCCATAAATAACTGAATTAGATTTTTAGCCAATGAAACTGGGACCAAGCAAGACTAGTGAATTGAATTTTGGAAGTTTTTATAATAGGGTCTCATAGTTCAGATGTATATAGAATACGGAATTGTGTACAAAGTATTTTTAACTGAACGGTATTCACTTTGTTTTCCTGAAAAAAAATAAAACTTAGCAATTTGTAAGTAGAATACTCATTGAACTTTGTTTGTTTTTAGACAAATTAATTATTCCTGAATGCGGTGAACATGAAAACGTTTTAGTTAACTGTACATAGTACGTTTTGATAATCAATATTTTAATCCCTGAAATATAATACATGTAAATGCTAACCATCTTAATCCCGAAAGAGGGAGAGCAAACTGAAACCGATTTGCTGTCTCTTTTGAAATTAAATGAATTGTATTATTTTGTTTGATTGCATTGCATTTTGATCCTTGTATTAAGACATCCAGTAGCAATGGGGTGTATTGTAGATCTGTGTCATCGTGTGTGATACACGGACGTCTCAACAGTATGACAGTGCCACTTTTCGTTTAACTAATTTTAAAATAGATGTAGTTTGATTTTACATTTAAATGTTTTCGTTTGTGATTGTGATATTTACCTCAATAAATCAAGATAAATTCCGATTACCGAGTTGCCAAATTTCCTTCCCTTCGTGTTTCGATTATTTTGTGTGCTATGTATTTTGTGTGGATTTTATACTTACATGTGTCGAGTGCAAATAGCCTGTAGAGGTCGTATATTGTTTCTGGTATGATCTTCAAACAAATATGCATGAGTTATCATAAAGCACTCACTCAATAATGAAAGCCAATCACAGCACCGAACACCCTTGTGTCTGGCGAAAACATACGGGTAACGGCCGGACATATTTCAACAGCTTAGAATCTATAAAAAAAAGTACACACTCATTGAATTGCCTATTTTTATGAGATGAACACAAGTTTGTGCATTTTTCAGACATTTGGTTTAAAAAAATGCAACTGGCACTGCCAGCTGATCAGGTTGGTTTTAATAGTTGCCCCGCTTTTCACTTCTGTCGACCCCAGTTCGAATCCCATCACGGCTGCAGACGGAGCTTCGTATGTGGGTTTGGGTTTATATTGTCTTCTCTACACACATGTATCTCCAGGCCTTCGGGACTACATTCTAGTCACTTTTGAAGATCCATTGGTTTCATTATCATAAAGATTTAAAATAAATTATTTGTTACAAGTCTTGTTTTTACACATCTTGTAACCACTGTAACCTTTTCTGTAGTACCCTTTTACAGTAATTATTTCGTTATTAATTTTCTCTTAAGCGCCTTAGAGCATGTTTTTTCATGATTTCAGCGTTATATAAATTCTGTATTATTATTATAAAAATTAATAATATGAGCAACTTTTTACAAAGGTATTATTTCATTGAACTCAAAGTCATTGAACACTCCAAAGATAAAAGTTTGGCATGGTTTGACTTTCAACGTGATTGTGTGGAATACGTGGAGCTAGACTTTACACGACACCCTGACCTTGACGATGATAAGACATTTCGGGATGCCTATAACTCCATGATCAGTACAGTAGAAATCTGTATCAATCCAAAATCTACAGGAAGTTAATTCCATCTCACATTACTTAACGTACAACGCAAATAAAGCAGACCCGCATCTTTGTCCTATTTGTGAGATCCATGCCGGCAATAGTCGGCCTCGGAACCCACTAGTTGCTGGTCTCTTTCTCAACGTGGAAACAAAATATATTGGCGTTTTTTGCGTGCATGCTTTTCTCTGAGGTGTGTGGCAGTCAAGTGACATTACAGACGTGACGCCTCGATGGAAAATTACTGAATTTCTTGTCCGTAACAGTAAATTACAACACAATGCAGGTGAGGAAAATGAGCATTCATCGTTTCTGAATGATATTCTGATAACTTTAGTGTTTGAAGGGCGATACAAAATGTCCTAAATTTATAAGTTAAACTTTAGATTAGAAAATTTTTCATTTTTGTATTCGCCAAATCAGTATACCAAGGGAGCTTCGCTGCTGATGCTCACCATTCTCTGTATAATTATGCAGTATACTCTAGACTGAAATTTGTGTTTCGGTAATTTTTGACGTACAACATAAACCTTGTTATCCTTTACTGACTCTTTTTAGGACAAAGTAAAGGAATTGATTGAATAAGCATAAACATTTTTAAACCGCACACATCATTAGTTGTGAGAAATAACGCCGTCTGTATGAACCAAGGAGGGGGGAAATCGAGAAAATGGGCATAAATGGACACTGCTGTTATCATCTGCAGAATTTATTGTCAGACGGACAGAGTGTAACCAGCTAGCATCCACTTGGCTTCAATACTCTGTAATCATACGATCTAGTTTGACAGACTAAATTGATTAAAAATAGCAGTTTATAAGCACGGTAAGTTTACATTCAGCCCAGTGGATCCAAACACAAGGTAAAATCAGATAAAACAGATAACACAGGTGTACACAATGCACCACAATGGACGCTAACTGTTGGACTCTGGATTAAAGCCATGTGTTTATTTAAAGAACAATAATCGGTGAAGATTATTCATGTCGCAATCACACCAGAAGAATCCTCTGTAACAAATCTGCGTTAACACTGTTGAATTCTTTCAATGACATACGAGGCACCAGCGCACTTGTCGGCTGGAGGAAGCCGAGACAACGGTGCTACGGACGGTACGATGTCACCAGCAAATGGGAGGGTTCCGAAAACGGCTCACTATGAATTTGGAGGTCCCATCGGTAAGTTTAGTGCAGATAGAAATCCCCGGGGGACCCCCTCCCCCATCATCATCATCATCATCAATCATCATCATCATCCCCATCACCCCCATCATCATCAACAACAGCAACAGTAACAGCAACAACAACAACAGCAACAGCAACAGCAACAGCAACAGCAACAGCAACAGCAACAGCAACAGCAACAGCAACAGCAACAGCAACAGCAACAACAACAACAACAACAACAACAACAACAACAACAACAACAACAACAACAACAACAACAACAACAACAACAACAACAACAACAACAACAACAACAACAACAACAACAACAACAACAACAACAACAACAACAACAACAACAGCAACAGCAGCAGCAGCAACAGCAACAGTAACAGCAACAACAACAGCAACAGCAACAACAACAACAACAACAACAACAACACCAACAACAACAACAACAACAATAACAACAACAACAACAACAACAACAACAACAACAACAACAACAACAACACCAGCAAGTGTGCATACTCAAAAATAGGCCCCCACCCCGCCCAACGATCTTCCCTCTCTTTATGTAGTACTTTTTGTAGTGATCTACTTTAGTTTATTGCTCCATACAAAGAGCCAGTCAAAATTGATGCAGTTCTTGTGCCAATAAAGCCTTCGGACATCAGTGGAACATAAAATAACCCCCAACTATACTTCTACTCTTCTATTTATATGCACCCTGGATAAAATCATATGTTCCCCCTCCCCCCCCCCCCCCACCTACGAGTCATGGCAGCGGTATATAGTTGCTCCTTCGTTATCGGTTCGTCTGCCACTGTTTGAAAATAACTTGAATGAACATCGTTGAACATTAAGTTTTTTATAATTACTATTTCTGTGTGTTATATTTATATCAGGTGCCTTTCTGGTCATGACGAGCCTTCCTGTGTTTATCTATTATCTGTACTTTGCTTGCGGCAAGGATTCGTGTGGCATTACATATAAGCCGCCATTTTCTTCTCGTTTCGAGGACTACTTCGACTGGCAGGTCAATCTCATCTTGTTGGGGTGGATTGCGTTTCAGGCGGCTCTCTACATGATTCCCATAGGCAAGGTAGGCCTACTGGTATAATATCAACTGAAAACGGTCATGACATACAATTTAAACTGCCTTTTCTTGTTTAGTTCTTGTGGCAGATTTATTTATTTTTTGCTTGTTGGGTTGTTCAGATTGATTGTTGTTGTTTTTTGAAACTATTTTTGGGTTGTCTGGTTGTTTTAAAGTTTTAAATTCCAGGGGTCGATTTTTAATAAATGCCTGAAAGGTGGATATGAAAGAAAACAGTTACAAACACCCACACACACACAAATACGCGTGAAATACTGCGAGTGCGAGCCATTAAAAATAATTAGGCCTAGGGTCTATAGTTCATATTTTATATTTAACAACACACGTGTTTTTTCGAAGCTTCTTTTTTCCCGCCATAACTTACCGTGTCCATTAACACAACTCATCTTTCCTCCTATTTTATCCGTTTCCCCTCAAAATCCAACAGATAGTTAAAGGGCTTCCGTTGAGAAATGGTCGCAGATTGCAGTACAGGATGAACGGTAATAAGTCAAATCAAATCTATTTTCTTTAAACGGTGATTTTAATCCGTTTGTAAATGGGTATATAATTATTTTACTAGCACATGTAGACGCCATAAATAACAAGTGCTAAACAAAGCTTACTGAAGACGGCTCAGTATATTGAATCTTTAAACATTGGGCAAACATTGTTTGTATCATATTTGTCTCCATAAAACATTAATTATAAGCTTAATACGCTGACACTATTGTTTTGTTCCAATGTGGTTTGTTGTTTTTCAATGTTGTTGGTTTTGTTCATACTTTATTCACAACCTGTTTGAAAATCGCATTTCTTCCTGTCGTCTTAGAAAACAAAACTGCAACTTAGAGCAATTTCACCAATTTGGTTTCTTGTTTTTATTGTTCCATTAACGGTTGTGAAAGTTAATATGTCTTATAATTTGTTTTTGTAGTAAACACTTTTGATGAAACTTTTCCCCGATGATTGATCCTATAGTCTGAGCCTACTAACTTCTCAAATCAAGCGAAGTTGCGATATACTTCTTATGAATTGAGATAAAGTTGCTTTATATTACCCGACTTCTGTACCATCCCTTCACGTGATTTGATTTCTTTGCACCCAGGTTTCATGGCGTTCGTAGTCAGCGTGATAGCTTTTGCGGTTCTTGTATTCTTAAAATATCCCGTCACAATCCTTTATGATAAATTCCTGGCCTTCATCACGTCATCGGTCATCTTCTCTATCACTCTGAGTATCCTGGTATACGTCAAGGCCCGGACAGCACCCAACCACGCCCTAGCAACGGGAGGAAACTCGGGTAAAGTCCTCTCTGAACATTCTTCAGATTTGACTTTAGTTGTTGATTTCTATCGTGTCAATTCTTAGAATTTTTCTTTTCTTCACCTTTAAGTTTTTTTTTATAAAGAAGTTACTTCTTTAAAAAAAACTTAAAGGTCAAGAAAAGAAAATTCTAAGAATTGACACGATTTCGCAGGTGTTTTGTCATTAGATTTCCGATTAGAAAAACATTGGTATCCTCATTTATAAGAACCTGGTTTAATTAATGGCAAAATTATATCTCAATTAGGGTATACAACTTGGGTGACAATGACTTTTAAAATGAATGCGGTTTGTATAGGCCTAAACCTTTCTATTGTTGACAAACAAACCGCGCTGGTTGGTATGGACGGCCAAATGTAGCAAGACATTCAAGTGTTGTTGACAGAGGTTGTGACCAAATTCAACATTTTTGCAAACTTTCTATGTAAAGAAAGTACATCCCGTTATTGGTTGGTTTGTTTCCAACAAATTCTAAACAATTTTGAATATTTTGTGTAACGTTTTTGCAAACTGTGATTATCTGTTTTTGCTTTGCATTGATGACTCCCCGTAGTTTCTACATCTTGGTTGGCAAAAACTCGGGCTGTGACATTGCAAAAGAAAAGTCTATATAAAAAAGTTTGATTTTGATACAACTATAACATAATCTCAGTTTGTGGAGCACCATGACGTAAATCCGGACGTCACAGAATCAAATTCCGTCATTTTTTTCGTGCAACAACACCTTCTTATACAGTCTGACTATTATTTAAGCGATGCATGGTTTTGTTTTATTGGCAGGCAATATCATCTATGACTTTTTCATTGGACACGAGTTGAACCCGAGACTTGGCAACTTTGACATCAAGGTGTTCTGTGAACTACGACCAGGACTTATCGGATGGGTAAGTTAGCATTGGCCAATTGGAGGCTTTTGAGACGCTGACGGCAGCAGACACGACGTTCCTTTTTGACAGTTCTGAGCATGCGCGCACATGCTCGGTATTCACGGGCGAGGTTCTGAGCATGCGTACTACTAATGAGAACCGTGTAAAAAGGACCGTCCAGGCAAAAGTCTCCCATTGGATATTGACGTAAAGTTGATATCAAAGTGCAAGTCTTGCTAGACTTGACTCAAGTCTGACTTTTTTTCAGTCTCAAAATCCATCGGGTAATCAGGCCCCCGCCGGGACTTTTGATAGTGGCCGTTGTACAGAAATGGTACTAGAGGGCGCACTTGAGGGCAGTTGTTGGATTGAGACAATTATGGCAACAATATGGCGACAGTCTGATTTGAAAAAATGGTCTTGACAATGGACTACTCCCCGACAGGTCATCTGTCGAATAATCGCGCCGAAACTACTTGCTATCATTTTCAAGATGGTCCTCAAATTGTTGGTTGAGTAGAACAATGTCTGATTGATTGCGGTATTTTAACTATCCACTCCATTGCTCCCTTTTTTGTAGGTCATGATCGATCTGGCCTTTGTGGTCAAAGCGTGGACAGACTGCCCTCACAATCCACCATGGGGACTTTTAGCCCTGACCTTCTCACAGGTGCTCTACGTTGCTGATTCGCTGTGGTATGAGGTACGGAAAGGGACGGAGAAAACCCCGGGCTTTTCTCCAAAACCTAGCTTAGGCTCCCTGCTCCCGGGCTCTATTTGAATTTGATGATGAAGCACCGTGCAAAAAGCAAAGTGCTCCAAACTTGATGACGAAACCCACGCCGGAGCTGGAGCCCAAGCCGAGGTTTGATGGTAATGGCCCGAAGGGATAGTCTGTACCACTGTTTGTATGTTAGTGCTATCGTTGGTACTATGAGCAGGTAATTAGACAAACATGCCCCAACGTGTACATATAAATTGCTGAAAACGAAGGTCGAAATTGTGTGAAACATTGGATCGTTAAATTTCCCCGCCTGGCTTATCTATACTCAACAGAATTTGAAAATTAACTTTTCAGTCGAACTCAAGGTAAGCATTCGTTGTAACATCCAAAAGAAGTATGGAATGACACGGAATTGATTGCAGATGCTAAAGTTGATAAAAAGAAGGAAAAAAATAACTCTACATAATGACATTTGTCATATTTTCTTGATTTGCTTTATTTGAAGTGAACTTACGTCCGGACAAAGAAGACTATTTCGTTTTCTAGTACGGTCCTGCATGTGATTCACGGGATAGCTTTCTATGCTCATCAGCCGATCAGACCGGGATAGTTTCCGTTCCTACGTGCTAGGAGGAAGGCCAGTGATATCTAATTCGCCATGGCTGCCCCGTGCTTGTGGAATAAGCTACCTGTTAAGACAATCCTGCTCCAAGATCATAAGAATTTGTGTTTCAATTTCTATTCATTTTCTTGTTTTCCTTGTTTTTTTCTGTTCTTTTCAATGTTGTTGATTTGTTTGTGGTGTTTTAGGAATGCGTCTTAAGCACCATGGACATCATCCATGACGGATTCGGTTTCATGCTGGCTTTTGGTGATCTTGCCTGGGTCCCTTTCACCTACACGCTACAAGCACGTTACCTAGCGGACCATTCCGACGAAACGACATCCAAGTTTTGTCTCCTGACTATTGCTGCTCTCGGATGTAAGGACGCATCTTAATTTTAAATTTTGTAGTCGTGGTGTTTTTCCCCTCACTATTTAAAATTTTCGATTTAGTTCAAGTAAAATAAAAATCAAACTTTCAAAAAAAAAAAGTTTTTTGTCTGAAAAATATTCAAAATCCATAAATTCATGTTCGATCATCGGCAATCTACCAAAAGCTTCATGTAACACAATGTTCATCTGATGCTTTGAAAATTAAATTTTAAAATTGATTTTAAAATTAGTGAGGCAGATTTTCCTCCATGGTACCACATGTGACTAATTCTGTCCCAGTGTCTGCCAAATAACATATTCGGTGAGGTGAATGATTCCATACATTTATAATACCAGGAGACCATCGTTTCATAAGTTCACCAGACTATAGCCTCATCCACCTGCTCAAAAAGTTTGCGTCAGCCTATTGAACCCTCGCACGCACGTCACGCGGGGAGACTGCACCTCGTTCACCATACGTGTAAACCGCGCGGGCTAAAATGCGCACTAACATTGACTTCCAAAATGGCGCAACCAAGATTATTATGATTGGCTAACATCTTGTGATTGGCTAACATCATGATTATTATTTAATTGGACTGTAACACTATTTAATTAATGTTTTGCCCACACAATGCCTTGAATTTATAGATTCAATAACATTATTTAAGTCGTAATAATTTTGTTTTCTACGACCCTCAGTGCTCGGCTACTACATTTTCCGTGCCTCTAACTCCCAGAAAAATGCATTTAGGCAAAATCCATACGGCAGTAAAGTTTCTCGTAAGTATTCAACTTATTTTTGTTGTTGTAAATATTTAAATTAGATTATTTATAGTCTTAAAATGTATCATGATAGACAAAAGTATGATATGGTAAAACATAGAAAGCACTTGTATTCAATCTGTAGCCTAACCCAAATTAATGTTGAAAATTATTGCTCTTTCTTAATGCAGATCTTCAAAGCATCCCAACGTCCACTGGAAAGAGATTGTTGGTATCTGGCTGGTGGGGATTGGTGAGGCATCCTAACTACCTAGGCGACCTTATTCTTGCCTTGTCCTGGTCATTATATTGCGGTAAGTGTACAGTTACATTTTAAATGTACATGTTTTTTTTTCAGGTGGCCATGTTATAAAAACAAGTTGAATGCGCTTTAATTGCACAATCGGTGATCGTTAGAAAACTGTGTTCTCAGAAAAACAGGTGAACCGTTTAGACCAATGTTGTGTGTGTATTGCGTGTTGATCAGTTAAAGGAATTTATTTGTTATGTTCATTTATTTATTCTTAAATGTTTTTAATTTTTTTCAAAATGCAACTAGTTTCAACTTGATCTTTCAAACGAACGTCAAACTAATTACTGGAGGCTTTTGGGAAACAAATCTAAATCTGCAGCATTAAAGTACGCTACAGAACAATTGTTACTTTTGAATGAACGAATGGCTTTTTGACTATGGATAATTTATATGACTGTTTCAACCACTTTGTATAAAATGGACGTTTTATGAATACCTTGAATACCACACCATTATCCTCATGAAGAGAAGAGAAGTGTGGCAGGATTTGAGAGCTTACTTGACCATTATAAACGCAAGTGGTTGGAAAGTTTTCCTTAGGCTCAGGTCTATCCCGCATCCTGTCATTCTTGCATTCGACACTTTTTAAATGCATCTTAATTTTCAGCCATATACATTATTCCCGGGATAGTTTATTTCATGTTCATTTATTTATTCGTTTTCAATTCAATTTGATTTGTTTTTTTTCAATAAAATACAACTTGGACTGTAAGTCAACTTTACGGTACCCATTAGAACAAAGTCAACTAAAAGTAGACTTGATTCTTGATTGAATCGTTTAAACTGTTCAAGGGGTTAGAACAAGTAGATGGCAACAAGCAGGAAATTTTTCAACACAAGGGGTTCACTCTATTAAGCAGTTAGTCTTGATTTCAAGTCCGTGTCCGTATATTCAACGCAACATCATCTAACCAGATTGCCCGTACGCACACATGCTATCACCACAGTCGACTCACGATCTCAGACTTGACCCTGTTGCATTCATGGCGTATTCACGTATTCATAACTGAAATTTACATAACAAAGGTGAGGCCAGAAAGTTGGCCTGGAACCACATAGGCAAACGTTGCTCATGCGCGCAAGCAGTGTATAAACCAACTCTCAACTCTCTGTTAATTTTTTCTCAGCACACTTGTGTGTCCTTAAACTCTTGATAACTGTTTTCTTCCCGACTCCAGGCTTTGACAGCATCATCCCATACTTCTACCCGATCTATTTCACGATCCTCTTGGTCCATCGAGCCTGCCGGGACTCTGCCATGTGTAAAGACAAGTACGGCGAGGCGTGGGAACAGTACTGTAAGCGTGTCCCGTACCAGATTTTCCCCCTAATATTCTAAGCGGAAGATAATCAAATTGTTTTAGTGACGTTCCAACTTTGTTAAAAAAATACAATTTTTAATCTTATTTGGAGTAAAAATTGTTAACATTATTTATTCAGTATGCTTCCATCAGTGAGAACACAGTTATTTAAAATGGCACTCGTTTGCCTGAACACACAACAGCATCAATTTATGACTTATCGTCATTCACTGTTTCCTGAAAATTGTGACGAGCCACTTCAATGAATCTTTCACAGAATCTTTTTTATGATATATTCCTTGAAGACTGTGCGACCGAAATACTAGTACTAAAACATAGACGCACACTTTCAAAAGCAGATATCTACTCATTTTCGTTGATACCAGTTCGCAATAACAAGCTATACAGTCTAATGTATGGTGTTCTATAATGGACACTTAAACGGTGACTTTTTTTCTTCATGCGGCGCCTTTTTTTTTTTGGCGGCGACTTTTTTTTTACGCGGCGACTTTTTTTTTGCGGCGACTTTTTTTTTGCGGCGACTTTTTTTTTGCGGCGACTTTTTTTTTTGCGGCGACTTTTTTTTTGCGGCGACTTTTTTTTTACGCGGCGACTTTTTTTTTTGCGGCGCCTTTTTTTTGCGGCGACTTTTTTTTGCGGCGACTTTTTTTACGCGGCGACTTTTTTTTTGCGTCGATTTTTTTTTTTGCGGCGACTTTTTTTTTGCGTCGACTTTTTTTTTGCGGCGACTTTTTTTTTGCGGCGTTTTTTTTTTTGCGGCGACTTTTTTTTTGCGGCGACTTTTTTTTTACACGGCGACTTTTTTTTTTGCGGCGACTTTTTTTTTTGGCGGCGACTTTTTTTTTTGGCGGCAACTTTTTTTCGCGGCGACTTTTTTTTTTACGCGTCGCCTTCCGGGTTGTGATCGTGCTGGGGGGATTCCCCATATCAGGTAAGTCACGCGCAAGCGCACAACTGATCTACTTCCGTATTGTACTCGACTGGCGGCGCAGCAAATAATATGGACTAAACCCATTGATTCCCGACCAGAGAGACAATATCCTTTTTCATTCATGACATCTATGAATTGTATATCCTACGTTAAATTCACGTTTTAAGAATTAACATATTAAATGTGATAAAGAGGACATCTAAAAATAAGATCGAGTTCACAACTCTCCTTTTTGTAATTGTACACGCTGCACGGAAAAATGTTTAGTCTCTCGACAGACATTATTAAACATATATAAACATATTTAAACATATGGTGTGTCGTGTCGAGTGTAGTCCATATTATTTGCTGCGCCACCAGTCGAGTACAATACGGAAGTAGATCAGTTGTGCGCTTGCGCGTGACTTACCTGATATGGGGAATCCCCCCAGCACGATCACAACCCGGAAGGCGACGCGTAAAAAAAAAAGTCGCCGCCCAAAAAAAAAGTCGCCGCCAAAAAAAAGACGCCACCAAAAAAAAAAGTCGCCGCCAAAAAAAAAGTCACCGCAAAAAAAAAGTCGCCGCAAAAAAAAAAGTCGCCGAGTAAAAAAAAAGTCGCCGCAAAAAAAGTCGCCGCAAAAAAAAAACGCCGCCAAAAAAAAGTCGCCGCGTAAAAAAAAGTTGCCGCCAAAAAAAAGTCGCCGCCAAAAAAAAGTCGACGCAAAAAAAAAGTCGCCGCGTAAAAAAAAAGTCGCCGCCAAAAAAAAGTCGCCGCAAAAAAAAAAGTCGCCGCGTAAAAAAAAAGTCGCCGCCAAAAAAAAGTCGCCGCAAAAAAAAGTCGCCGCATGAAGAAAAAAAGTCACCGTTTAAGTGTCCATTATAGAACACCATACTAATGTGACATGTAATATTACGTAATCTTTAGCCTATATAAGTCGACCATGCAGTAGTAAACAAATAACTATACATTCTTAACTACTTCTTGATGAACAAACAGCACTTTAGGAGCATTTATTATTATAATGATATACGGGGAGGATGAGATGAAAGATTATAACATCGTCAAAAAGGATGGTTTTAGTTTGTTATCAACGTTTCCAAAAGTCACAACCGTACCTTCCAATCCTGAAAATAAAAACATGTGAACCGTTTAGACCAATGTTGTGTGTGTATTGCGTGTTGATCAGTTAGAGGAATTTATTTGTTATGTTCATTTATTTATCTTAAATGTTTTTTTTTTTTTCAAAATGCAACTAGTTTCAACTTAATCTTTCAAACGAACGTCAAACTAATTACTGGAGGCTTTTGGGGAAAAAAATCTAAATCTGCAGCATTAAAGTACGCTACAGAACAATTGTTACTTTTGAATGAATGAATGGCTTTTTGACTATGGATAATTTATATGACTGTTTCAACCACTTTGTATAAAATGGACGTTTATGAATATACCACACCATTATCCTCGTGAAGAGAAGAAAAGTGTGGCAGGGTTTGAGAGCTTATTTGACCATTATAAACGCAAGTGGTTTGAAAGTTTTCTTTTGAATGAAGCAGAGGGAGTGTGGGAGCGTCAACAGCATTTTCAGTGAGACTGTTCCATTTGTCGACTACCCACTGTCTGAACTGAAAAAGTGCTTCTTGGGCAAGTTGTCAAGGGGTGGCGTCTTGTAACTTTGATATTTGGCTCGTTAAAACATTGGTTGTTGTTTTAGTAATTGTAGTAAAAACTAAAAGAATGCCGACCATACACAAAAAATACCCATTCCCAGTTGCTTTTTTAGTTAAAAAAAAATAAAAATAAAAAATAATGATAAAAAAAAACTTTATAAAAATCTAGCTTGACCGGGCAGTGCCAAGGGCGAATCAAGACCCGTTTGTAATGCATCCCTTCCCCGATCCCACCGCCAGCCTCAGCGCCACCCCCCCCCCCCCCGCAAAAAACATAGATAAATAAATAAAAATAAAATAAAAAATAAAAATGCACTCAAGAAAATGGAATACATTCCATCACATCACTGTGAAAACAATCCTATGAAACAAAAAGGTAATCATTGCACCATGAACACATTTATACGAGACTGCGCCGTATAGATAGACGTCACCTCCTCCTCGTCAAACCACCTCCACCATCACTTCCGGACGATATGTTTTTCCACATTACAGCTCTCAGCCAAGAAAAGTACAGTGTGTATAGCTTAAGTCAGTCTATTACGGTGGCTTGTGACGTTTTCTACAGTTCCATTGTTGTAGAAAAAAATGCATTTGCATGTAGCAGTGCATCCGAACACTCATGTTTACATTCAAATCCATCTCACTGCAAGTACAACCTTGGAATGACGTCACCCTTTCAGGTGCGACCGAAATGATTGTTCCCTACATACCATATTTGGGGGACCTCTTTTGTTACCCCCACGTATAGGCGATCCAAGAATACACTTTGCCCACGGGACATTGACATGCAAATTACGATCATCTTTGTTACTCCGCAAAGATCACCAGCCCGTGAAAGCAAAAGTACATACCAATGCATTTTTGTCGTCTGCGTAGGTAATTCTCTGTGTATGGTCGTACACACCATTTTGTTTGATGGTACACAATGTATAATGATTCATCGAGTAGACTAAGGGTGTCTCATTATAGGCTGACGAATTATTTACGCAATTTCGAGGAGTAGAGAATCACTTGGAATATTCCCAGTAGAACGAACACACATGTATCAATCAGCTGGTCTGATCACGAACTAACTTCATAATCTACTTCAGACATCGACGCCATTGGAACTATAACATACAGAAACTCATAATTGGACACAGGTAAGCGATATCGTCACTTTATGAACTTGAATTTGTGTAATGCCTCACTGGCCACGCACGGGAGTATGGTGTATAGAGGTTTCAAAATGGTTGCTGGAACTTGAAGAGATTCCTAAAATAAAGGCCTCCGTTTTCAGAGTTTTAATCGAATTTGAGAAAGTAAGGAATTCGTCAAGATCGTGATACTAAAAGAAGACAGACTTTGATTAAATTTACATAATCAGTTCTTTGTTATGCGCCTTTGTAACTCAGGCTATTGTTTTCTACTTGCGATGTTGAAGTCAACTCAAAGAGACTCCGTCACATTTGCCGATGTATGGAAAATGCTGTAACCAACTCCACACTTTGTTCACTCATTATCACCCAAAATGTATCTTATTAAAGATTAGAGTATAATTTTGATAATAATAAGGGTAAAAGCGGCGGTCGGATGCGGTATATTTTTACCAGACGGAGTTACAGATTATTAACTTCCGTAAAAAGACACACCAAAAACCTACACAGAACAATATTAGAGATTGTTTTGGCAAAACGAATCAAACATAATAAAAAAAATAATAGTTTTTAGTAGGAATTTAAAATAAAATTCTCGATCTTGCTTCAAAGTGGAAACATTTCATTGTCACACACATCAAGCGACTTGCTTTAAAGATAAAATATGGTAAATAACTATATTTTAACACACTATTTTATTGTATTTTTGTTGTTGTTTCATTAGAAGCTAACGGACAAAATACAGAAATCCCAAACATCTAGTACATAACTAGCCACCTTATCGTCATATACATGTAATTCGTTTTTCTTTCCAACGATAAACTGTTACTGCATAATGTGTAGTCCTACAATTCATCTTCAATTCCGAAACACCTGTCACAATTTCCTCTCAGTTCCGTTTTTGGTTCTTTCTCTCTCATTATAAATTCAGAATTAAATTACGTATCTGATTACAAACCGATCATGAGTTCTGATATGTTTTACACTCATGTATCACGTTTACAGACATAACATTGCTGATTTCAGTGATGCAGTCAAACAAGATCGAACTATACAGTAGTTTCGGACCATAATGGAAATAATGTTCAACACTTTAATATTGTTTCTAATAAAGCAATAAGCGTAAGTCAGCGAAAACTGAAAGTGTCATGCCTTTTTTGCGTGTCATTATTGTTCGTATTGGTTTTTTTTAACGTATCAATGATTTGGCAGGCAAGAAAATCAGGCATTTTAGATTAAGTTTTGGCATTTTATTTTATTAGGCCTACACATCCAATAGCACAATTAGCACCAATAACAGGATGAATAGGAAACGACAACAAAGGTTGGGAGGAAAATCCCAAAGTGGGAAAAAACCCACGCAATCAGGTAGGGACTGAAAACCCAATCCACGTGCAAGGCTCCGGTCTGAGGTGGGATTCGAACCGGGGTCCACGGAGGTGAAAGGCAGGGAAAGAAACCACTGAGCGAACCTGATCACCCAGTCTTAATCAACAGTCTTAGTCTTTCTTAAACAACAATAGGCCTGCCATAGCATACTGAGACCCATTGTCTTTAAAAACCCAACAAAGAGACGTCTGAAATATATATGCGTACACCAACAAGGCAGGATCAAAAGAAAACATTTCAGATCCAAAAAGAAAATCTTTTGTAGCTTCAAGTTGTTTCGGGGAGAACAGTTTTAAAGATGGGCTTGAATTTTAGAGTAAGGGTTTATAGACACAGGATAAGTAAACAACTGATTGTGTGTTAGTATGATTAGTGGTAATACACCCTGTGACTCACAAAAACCGTCTTAACGAGGGAGACCGAAGATCAATATAGTTTTGTATCGACCATTCAACATGGGATGCGTAATAATCCACGACTGGTTATACCTGCCTTTTACGCCTTGGGTCCTGGGACCTTTGGGGCGCCTCGTGTTGAATTTAGAGACCAATTTTCCATTTATTAGTCTTAATATGATGTATAATTATTGTTGTTGTTTTCTGTCAATGAAACCAACGACGTCTCAAAAGCAAATTTAATCACTGTAGGTTGGAAGCCTGAGGAAACCTACTGACATTTTAAAGGATGCTTGTTTTCTGAACCAGAAGCACCCCTACAATTTCACAATATATCACGACAAAAGTTCTGGGTTCTTTTACGTGCACCACCCATTTTAGTATATATGACCTATGGCCTAACGTCCCATCCGAATGACAAAGCAATTGTGGTAAAGTGTCTTGCTCAAGGACACAAGTGTCGGGACTGGCCAGTCCGGGATTCGAACCTACATTTTGTATACTATAGCACTGGACTTCGGCGGACTAGACCGCTCGGCCACGACACTCCACAATAAGTAGGCCTAGGCCTTATAGTGAGCAATCATTAGACGCGAAAAATGTTTAATTGACAGCATTAACGTTGACACTGTTTCCAAACCATAGCTAAAACGCTAAATTAATTTCGTTAAAAGCAAACATTTTTCTCTCTCCTTAATCCAGATAACAATGAAGTACATTCGGGTTTTGGGCGTCATTTTATCCAGCGTTATCGCACTCACAGCAAACGGTAAGTTCAGCGATAGGCCCGACCCCCTGGGTATATTGCGTTGGGTAAATAAGGTTTCAGAGGGTCATTGAAAAAAGGTGACGAATAGTGCGGGTAAATAGAAGGTTGGTTTTAGAGGGTCCTTGAAGAGCTACCCGAATACTGGACACCTACTTGTTTTATTACGTAATGTATTTTCACACTCACAAAATATGATTTAGCGCCTTATAAAACATGTGCGATCCAGACTCCCTTCCATTGACTGAGATGCAGACACCAAGGTGCCTAACTTTTTTGGGGGTTGTCGGCTGTTCCTGTTCAAAATCGGTTTGCTGGCAGAGTCGTTAAAATGGTAACTTCTTTTATTCTTACGTTGATGTGGTAACTGTTTGTTGACATCTGGGTTTGTGATCAAATTTCACAGTTTTGTGGCTCAATCATGATCAAGTTACGGTTAGCTCTTTAGCTCTTGTTGAATGATCAATTTTGTCCATGTTTGTCAACACAATGTTTGAAGTTTTTGTCAGTCACGCCGAACAAGCTGATGTGATAGTGATGTCATAGTACTATGGATGTGCCGTTTGTGTCACTGTGGTTGAATTTTATCTTGCAACTGCAAGATATATAAGGTCGTGTCCGAATGAATGGCTTCGGCTGTGGCTACGGCCGGAACGCCGAGGATTCCTATCCTTCAACGTTGTCGTTGCAGCCAGCGGCCATAGCCGTAGCCAAAGTCGCTTGATTCGGACACGGCCTAAGTTTGAGAAAGTACAGTGCGCCCCCAAGAGTTTGCCCCGAGGGACTTCAAAACTTTTCGTGTCCAGAATTTATTTGCTGACTTATCTCATTTGTTTGCAGCTAACGCTTACTGTTCACCAGATCCATGTTTAAATGGAGGGACTTGCTACACAGGATCCGATTCCTATTTATGCATCTGTCCAAGTAAATACGCCGGAGAGCATTGTGAAATATACCAAGATGACTGTAAGTACACCGTCCATAAAATTAGATCACTACAGACACAGTTTTAGACCCAGTAAGTGAGGTACTGTACTCCTTTTTTGGAGATTTTGACATTTATCGGTCATGTCGGTCATACTAATAGAAGTACGACCGATTAAATTGTCTAGCAATAACCATGACAACCTCATACATTACCTAGGACCTCAACATTTATAGGGACACAAAGTGTGTGTTTTGACCGAGCGTGGATGTGCTTGGTAAAATTTTTGTGTACAAAACCAATAATACAACTTACAAGGCTAACAAAGAGAAGTCTTCCATGGGGTCGACAATCATGTGGGCATGAGCCTGAGGATGAACGGGTAAAATTATGAAAGGAAATTTGAAGGTTCATAGTCGATTGTAATATTTACTTTATATTGTAACAAGATACAGCAGAAGTTAGAATGGAAAATACTGTCATTTACCAACAAGAAAATCATGAAAATACCTGTTGTGAAGTGTGAAACAATTTGAAGTTAAAAGTTACCATACATTTCACGTCTTAAAAATAAGTAACAATGTTGACTGCCCCGATCAATGAATATACCTTTTGTGTCTGATGTCATGAGTCCCATAGAGATATGTACAACAGCGCCCTCAATGAGGTCAAAATGGCCATAGTTTAGTGTAGGAAAACGGCTGTGCATACCCTCTATATTGTTTTGAGGAAGTGCACTAATTTTTTTTTTTATGGAAGTTGCCAGACACACAAGGCCAGTAAGCCACTCAAAAATAAAATTTTTAAAATTGCTTTTAAAAAACAGTGACCTGTTAAATTCAAGGCTTTTTCATTCTCCCATTTCTGAGAATTGAGAAAGTGGAGGAGAAAACAAGTTACCTGACTTGAAGTAAACTTTCTTGTGTTGGGTTGGTGGGAGGGGTCGTCAGCAACAGAGAAAATGCCATTTGTCAAAATTTATACATAGCATGTGTTAACAATAGACACTGCATGTTTTAACAGCCTTATTTCAAACTTAACTTTACTAAAAATGTATTTGTTTCTTCCATTTTCCATGTCACAACCAAAATTGTCTGGGAAGTGTTCAGTCCCACATCAACATTCAGTAACAAATAAAAAAACAAAACATGCTTTGGAAAAGAAAACAAACTTTTAATGAATCATTGCAGAAAGTTCTGCGATGATTTCTTAAAATGTTGTTTTCTTTTACATCTTACATGTGTGTCTTGGCCAGCAAGTTTTTTGAAGGGGAGCAAAGATATTTGGAGAGGGTGCAATTTCAATTAAAATTGCCTAATTATAGCAAACTTCACGGTATCCAGAGGCTGACAGGGGGCAAGCAGGGGGCAAGATGTTGTACAGAGAGGGCAGCTGCCCCCCCCCCTTTGCAACCCCCTCCCTTATGGTTACGCCAACTGCCACAAAGTCACAAAAGTGTAACACAGGATACACACCACTTGGTATCACACCACTTAGTATCGCACCCACCCAACATACCACATCAGTCATGGTTTAATGGTTTGACCTCAAGCGCTTAGAATATCTGTAGAGCAAAATGGATTATCCGGCAACTAAACAACAAGGGACACTCACTGTCAAAATATCCTCCAAAATGATGAAAATAGTTGTATGAAGTATTGTACTCGACAATGAGTAATCCTGTGAGAAGTCATGTCATTCATGTTGTCTTTTGTGCTTCAGGGACTCCCCAATGTGAGAAATATAAGTAGGCAAGGTTGATAATATTAACAGAGAGAGAGAGAGAGAGCTTTAATAAAAGATCTAGAATGACTCAAAATTTGACCCTCAAGCCAGGCTCTTGAGTTTTTAGACTATGGTAGGCCAGTGAAAGTTGATTGTCAGTTTCTCATTAGTGCCCACATGGAATTTGGGTCCCACTTGGACATTTTTAATTATTCATCATTTAAAAAACAAAAGGCCACTATTCATAACTTAAAAATGTTCCCAGAAGTGTTTTCAAGCAATATGCGTCTTCTTGAACATGAACAAGTACAAACATAGTCATTTATATTGCCCGTAGCGCCATTTGGAAACCCTAAAAGATGAAACAGGGACTGTCGCCATGTGAAACAGGAATGTTTTTTTGAACAAGAGTGATCAAAAAAAAAAAAAAAAAAAAATGAATACTATAAATTTTCAGAAAATTGGTGGAGGAGAAAGCCACAATTAGTTTTCAAGGTGGTGGTATTTTAAAGTGGGATCTAAACTATAGGCCTAAACCCTCTGCAAAGAAACGCAGGTGTCCTTCTGAATCCTTTACTGGAGTCTAAATCCTCCAAGAGGACAAAAGGATTGGTTTAACACCGTTGGCAGAAAGAAGAAATAACAAAGAAGGAAGTGCCCAGCACCACCAAGACTGTGTTTTGTGTTTTTCAACTTTCAATGACACAGCTGAGAAACCAACCAAACAAACAAACAAACAAACAAAGGAATGAGCTGAAATAGGTGATTTTTGGAGAATGCAAGTTCCTTGAGTATTCAGCCTTTAAATGATTACAGTAAAAGATGAAAGTTCGTTCTTGGCAATATTGACAACCCTTTTGATGACCCTTAGACTTTACAAGCATTTGTGTGTAGGAAAAAATGATCAAGGCTTCTGTGAAATGTTTTGATCTGTGGTTTAAAAGAACTTTCATCTTTTACTGTAATCTTTGGGAGGCTGAATGTACGAGGAATTTAAACCCTCCAAAAAACTACATTGTCAGCTGATTCCTGTTTTTTTCAGCTGTACCATTGAAAAAAACAAAACAACAATAACAAACAGCAAACATACAAAAAACAAAACGGTCTTGCTGTGCCGAACAATTTCCTTTTTTTCCCTTTTTTCTTTTTTTTTTTTTTTTTTTCGACAGGCTGCAGATTTCCATGCTTGAATACTATAAAAAAAATAAAGTATCGCAAATGAATGTGCAACTTAGAGAAACTAAAAAAAAATTTAAAAAAATGAAAATAAAAAATAAAATATGAAAAGATATAATTTGACACAAGCCCCTGAGATTTGTCACTGTCACATTTTGTATACAGTGCACAGAGGAACAATCCTACTCTAAAAGGACAACTTTTTTGCTGGTCGGCTTGGTGCAGTGGTCTCTTTCCCCACCTTCCACCTCTAGGACCCCAGTTCGAATACCGCTGGGGCATAATGTGGATTGGGTTATCAGTCTCTACCTGATTGTGTGGGTTTTCCTCCCACATCTAAAACGGAAACTTCCTTCCTTGTCTTCTCTCCATGGGGTTCTTGGCTAGTACAGTGATTAAGTTCGCTTTTCAGAGAATCCTTGGCTTCACAACCAGAATTAATAAACGAAATGAAATAATTTGACACTTATAAATGCAACCAAGGAAACCATGATAAATATACTCGTTATAAAGTTGACAAAGTTGAGTTAATTCTAAAATGATTTAATTGTTTTTCTCCCTTCTGTTCAGCACTACTTCCATGCTCCCCGGACCCCTGTGCCAATGGAGCGACGTGTTTCACAGGACCGAGAGGTGCTTATTACTGTGCATGCCAGCTTGGATTCGATGGAACGCGGTGTGAACGATCCATAGATGAAGATTTAAGTACTCGTAAGTTCACGAAAGATTTGTGTCATCCTTGTCATTTTTGTTTTCTTTCTTTTTAAGGTATGTTAGCCTCTCTGTTTGCCCTCTGTAGAAGTAGAAATTTTTGAGTTGAATTCTGTGAGAGGGTGAGTTAAATGTGGTAAATTGATTTTATGTTGTAATCGTAGATGTATATTTTTGTGATTTTTTGTTTTGTTTTGTTTTATGTAGCTGCCTGTACTGCAACCACATGCTCCAACGGTGGCCTATGTTACACTGGACCAAGGGGTTCATTTTTCTGTTCTTGCCCGACCACTTTTATTGGAACACACTGTGAAACCGAAGCTCCACCAGATCCTGTTTATCCATCCACTGGTAAACAGCATATATAAGATTTACTTTTACTTTTTTCCTTTTCTTTCTTTTTTTAGTGTACACAATTTTGGCAAGCAGTATTGGAGCTTCTAGGCCTCGATCTTAAGAAAAACAGGGGCAGGCCTTTGCTGGCCAAATCAGAGAAATTGTACAAGGGCATGCCGGCCATGTTGGTAGTGACAGTGCAATTTTTCTGAAGGGCCTGCTGGCCAACTGGACTGGGCATGAGGCCAATGGCCTCGGTGGCCCCGGTTAAGATCAAGGCCTGAGCTTATTATGATGGAACCTCCTAGGCTAAAGGCTTTGAACCTAATGGCCAAGGGCAACAGTTTCCTTGTCTTAGCCTGTGAAGTTGTGATAATCGTAACCCTCGATCCTACCGATGGTACCGGGAACGTGACCAAGAGCTACCATTAATCACAGCTATAGTCTATGGTACCTATAATCATGATATGCAGTGAGGGATTTTCCAATGACTTCAGTATCAAACATACTCAGAAAACACAACAAAAATGTGTCAGCCTTCAAGAGCCTTGAATGAAATTTCCAAGGCACTGGTTCTGAAGGCCAAGGCCAGGGCCATCAAACTTGGCCTCTAAGCAGCCCTATGGCCAAGGCCGAGCATCAAGGCACTACATTACTACTACTAAATATCCCTCAATTGGATAATCAAGTTGACCCCATTGCTCCCTAATCTAGTCCCAAATCATTAAATCCATATTAAGTAAACACCCAGAATGCAACACAAGACAGAATATAAATGATCAACCGTCTAGCTTAAAAAAAATTAAATAACATGTACTTATTATGCATTTTTTTTTCAAGCCAGGTATAGGCCTCTCAAAGTGCCTTAAATCATCACTTCCCTGTTCATTGGGCCTTACACATATTCCTTTTTTATTGTTTTGTTTATTACCGTGACCAAACTGTTGGGCCAATTCCATGATAGTGCGAAAATTCTTGCCAAGTATGTTACTGACAAATGCCTCCACTTTTTTTAAAGATCACACTTATTATGGCATGTCCTGAAGTCTCTCAATTAAGATTCAATCAAGATGTACATCCATCCAGATGGTTAAAACTAATTGAAGCTCTATATAATTTATTTATTTATTTAGCTATTTGTAATACCTATCTCTTGTTGACAAATTTCAGATTTTTGTTCTGCCAGTCCCTGTACAAATGGTGGGACGTGCTTCACAGGCCAGTCATCTTTTGTTTGTATTTGTCCACTGCGGTTTACCGGAGAGCTGTGTCAGACTGCTGGTAAGTCTGGAGAATAGAATGCCTTGGTAAAGTTTTTAAGAACATTTTATTGAGCAGTTATCATCTGTCATCAGAATGGTCACAGGCCAGAGGTGGCCAAGTTACTCAAACACAGAAAATAACTGTTTTGCAAATATTGTATGAATTACTTGCAGTGTCATGCAGTGACGTCCCGTGTATGAATGGTGGCACATGTTATACTGGCCAGACAGAATTTGTCTGTTCTTGCCCAAATGGCTTTGCCGGGGAGGTCTGCGAGAATGACAGTAAGTAGAGCACCCCCTACCTACCCACCGCAACTTAATTAAATATAATTTAGCATCAAACAAAATGCTACCAGTTCACCAACCTGAAACTGCAGTTAAAAACATAAAAGCGAAGCATCCATGACCAAGGAAGAACTTTTAAAGAGTGTGTCTCATCAAGAGTTATTTGGGACATCGTTCAGTAGATCAGACCAAGGGTTGGGAACCATGGTTTAAATAAAACAAGTTTAAAATAAATAGTTTCAATTGTTGATGGTTTTGAGCAATAACTGCTGAGTTGTCCCAACGTCTTTTGTAATCTAATATCTTTCTTTTAGATTTTGTAATTCTGCACCCATATTTCTGCCAAGATGCACAAGACGCATGTTTAATTTTTACCAGTATTAGGCTCAATAATAACGAGGTCAATAATTCTCTGTTTGCCCACCTGCTTAGTCCCTGCCCAGAGTTGCCCCGACGATGCTTGCCTGAACGGTGCAACTTGCTATCTGAGCTTCTCCGGGGAGATATCGACCCACATCTGCAACTGTGCTCCTGGGTTCGTTGGATTGCAGTGTGAACAGCATGTGGTTGGTAAGTATAGAAGTCAGTCTTGTCCTTCTGGAGCATTTCAGTAATTTAACTGATGTCATAACTGCATCAGGCAAAAAGAAAATATTTCGTTTTTTTTCACAAATGTATAAACCAATGTGTGATAACATGCTTATGGGAGGTCCCATGGAGAGAAATGAAAAGAAAAAAAAACACGGGCTGCTTTTCACGTCCTATAGGAAAAAAAGAGAAAAAAAAACATTTGAAACTTAAATTAGATACGTATAAGTATTTTTAATATTTTTTCTATTTAATTTAAAAGAGGGTCAAGGTACGAGGCAAAGAATAGATGCAATAACTTATGAAGGAATGGATAGTGACCATGCTATGTCTTCGTTTTCTGTGTCTCTTTATTCACAGAGGATAGCTGCTTCAACGTGGAGTGCCAGAATGGTGGCTTTTGTGTGCAAGCCGCTGCTGATGCTACCGAGACAAGGTGTATATGTACGGAAGAGTTTTACGGCCCTAAGTGTGAAAATGTTCATGGTAAGATAAAATGAGAAAATACAATTAGCCGTTGTTTACTTCTTACCAGAAGGGCCTGTGGTATAAATACAAACAAATTGTTAGTGGCCTCACACTTCAACCCTAGCAGAAGTCTTTCACTCTGTTCAGGTTGAAACGTGAGGCCATTAACAATTTTTTGATAAGAAAAACGTTGAGACTTTACCCAATGGTAATGATTGATTACAACGCAATCATATTTCAAGTTTTTCAAATATTTCATATTTACCGAAAAAACTTATAACTGAATTATCTAGCACAAAAAGTTAGCAGAGAACTTGAAATGGTATAAAGGCAGAGTCATAGTTCTGTTTGAAAAAATGCATTTATTCAAAGTCAATATGTAACAAAATTGCTCGTAAAATCTTGATTCCCTCCTCAGATATTTGCACTTCAAACAATCCTTGCATGAACGGAGGAACTTGCTACACTTCCAGTCAAAACAAAACAGCCTTTGTGTGTTCTTGCAGTCAAGGTTTTGAGGGTTCCCTTTGTGAAACATCAAGTAAGCCAGTTGTACTTTTTTTCCGATTCCTTAAGAGCTTTTTCAGTTTTTGGGAGTACCACATTCTTTCTTTAGATCCTTAAGATTTCTTAGTGTCTACCTTTTATAGCCCCAACCCTTGCGTGGTCTTGTGCTTGGTAAATGAAAGATAAAGTTCATTCTCAAATCGGAAATAGTTGACTCGTGGGAAAACCCCCCAGACACATTGATGTCTTTCTCATTTTCTTTTGTATTTTAGGCAAAAATAACTTAGATACAAAGTATCTAAGTTAATTTCTCCTAAAATATCTGTTTGAAAGAATCTATTTGTCTGAAGTTAAAGTTGACTCGTGCAGTAAAATCTGTGCATCAGGCCATTGAAAGGTTTTTGTGGAAACCTTGTCAGACCTGGTGCTTCCTTCTTGCAAGGGCAGGGAAGTTCTTTCTCAGTAAAGGGGCACCTCATTGAGGGAAATTTAAATTTCTACTGGAACATTTCAAAGGGCACCAAGGCAATGACTTGGGGGGAAACGGAGGCAATTACCTCAGTTGCCTCCATGAAGTACTAGGCCTGCATTGTAATATTAGAATCAATCGATTGATCAATTGATCTATCAATCGATCGATCGATTGTTAAATTTACAAGGCACCATTCCAATGTTTTTATCGATTGATCAATTGATCTATCAATCAATCGATCGATCAATTGTTAAATTTACAAGGCACCATTCCAACGTTTTTATCGATCAATTAGTTGATCTATCAATCAATCGATCGATCGATTGCTAAATTTACAAAGCACCATTCCAACGTTTTTATCTGCTTATAACCAGTATAATGATTTTTCCCCCCCCCCTTGTGGACAATTTAGATCCGTGTGCCAGTAATCCGTGTCTGAATGGTGGAGTTTGCACTAAGCCATCAGACCCATCCATTGACATGATACTGTGTCAGTGTGCCAATGGATATGTTGGAGTCCGTTGTGAAATAATTGACACTGGTAAGTCTCTTCCAGATTGTATTAACCCCTCATATCCTGGACAGGATCAGGAAAGATGAAAATCAAATAAAGGCACAAAATCCTCCGCAGGCCCAACGACATTTGTTTAACAACCAGAGACTGTTCTTACCTTGTAAATATGAATATTGTTTTTTTGGGTTTTACTCATCCAACTCATTGCTTTCCCGAGTCCTGTGGGAAAAAAAATCAAACTATTCGGGTGGGATTTGAACCCACAGCCTCCTGTATTATAGAGCAGACATTTCAACTGCCAGGCCACTGAGCAGGCCCGTTAATGAGAGGCCAGTGCTAGTCTTGTGATGAGCAGCGGGTACCACAAACAATTTAATAGATATAATAATTACGTCAGGGTTTATTTTGTTTTTCTTCCTTGTGTAAAAATGGCTCTGGAACGACTGACAGTGTAACAAAATGACTATGACATGAGATCAATGGTGTGACTTTTCACCTGTCAAATTTTAGAGTACATTAAAATTACAAGATTTTAGAAGCAACTGCATCCTGTACTCACTACTCTGTTAAACTCTTGTTTCTCTGACATTGCATTAAAGCCCCAGCTCGACATTATAGTGTCTGTAAATGCTACAGTTCTTTACACAAATCAAGATATGTGTAATAAAACCAACTTGTGAAAATTTCAGCTCATTTCGCTGTTTCACTTGCGAGAAAACGGTAAAAATACATTTGGCATTTTTGTATGCATTCCTATAGGCAGAGTTTTCGTCTCACTGAGACGAAAACTAAATTTGAATCTTATTTCATGTAATATTTTAAAACGATAACACTTCAGGCAGAAACATTTCAAGGAATTTTTTCTACCATCATTATCCCTATACCATGTAAGGTATATGTAAATCTGGGAACATTTATGTTTTTCTTTTTACCAATGTTGAGCTGGGGCTTTAAAGCAATATTCTTATCAAATTTGTTGGTCCTTTGACTGCTTTTTTTTTTTGTAAACGAGAAATTTACAGCTGAATTTAGCTGAGCTAGCTGGTGGCAATGATGTCAGTCGCTTTGTGTGCATTTATTGTTGTTATTATTATTATTATTTTTTTTTTTGGGGGGGAAGGGGTTATTGGAATCTCCTGTATATAAAGTAGTACAACACATGCACTTTGGAATTCTGCAATTAATTTGATACCATCATTATTCCAGTAACGAAACCTTTCCCTTGGATGAGCATCATGCATCTTCAATGTGTATTTTATTTTATTCAGAGTTCTCCCCTCTTGCATTCTTTCGACAGGTGAAGGGGCATGTGTCATAGGAGCATGCCTGAATGGTGGAACCTGCGTCCCATCTCCCTTTGCCCCCGGTGGCTTCACCTGTGCCTGCCTGACCACCCACACTGGTAATCAGTGTGAGCAACTAGGTAAATGTATCTCTTTGACATCAACATCCATCATACTGCTTTGAATTGCATTCGTATAATTTCCAATGGGGAAAAATATAGAAATACACATAACTTGTTATTCTGGAACTCTGCACAAACATTCTTAATTCTGTGACACAAACCAAATTTTTATTTATTTTTTTTTATTAGAGGGGGGAGGGGTGGTGGTATGAATCAATTATATTACTTATAATTAACTATTGTTATTTTTCTGTTTGCTTCATCTTTTTGGAAATGCAAAATTTGATAGCTAGTCATAATTTGTATTTTCTCCCCACCCTCTCACTGTTCCCATCAGTACCTCTGGCCTGTGCCAGTAATCCCTGCATGAACAGCGCAATCTGCAACGATGTTGGAGCTGGTAACTACCAGTGCGTTTGTCTTGAGGGATATGCCGGACGCAGATGTGAAGTTGTAGGTAAGTACAAAAAATGGTAAGGCAGTCAAATTTGGTTTTTAATGTGGCCCAAAGTGGCAGCACTTCAGGGGACCAGCGTTTTTCTTTAACCCCCAAACACCCACCCACACAAGTGGGTACTCACCTACAATTGGGGCAACCCTATTGTTCTTCTATTGTTGGTACTCTTAACTTTTTTGCAACACCTCCCATAAGTTTTGTACATGTTTGGCAACCGGGAACACTTGGAGAACCGGGGACTCTATTGTTCCCTTTTATTATAGGGCCTCGGTTTGAATGTGTATACAAACTCACCCACACACACACACACTCTGAAACTGAGTAGTAATAAATAGACTGAATTTTTGGCACTTTGCACGCAGTTTGGATGGCATGGGTGGCTTGCGAGTAAAGCGCTCGCCTCTCACCACTTTGACCCCAGTTTGATTTCCTGCTAGGGCCATATGTGAGTAGAGTTGTGCGTTGGTTCCTCTCCTAATTTGGACTCCGGACCAGTTCAGTTTTATGGCAAATTTGGACACCCCGTCAGGCCTGATCTTTAATGGAGGAAACGGAGGCAATTGCCTCCATGCCTCCCCCTGGTCATTGCCTTGGTGCCCCCTTGAAATGTTCCAGTAGACATTTAGATTGTCCTCATGGAGGTGCCCTTGACTGTGTTACCCTTACAAGATTGAAGTGTCAGGCCCTGGTTTGTTTCGAGAAAGTAGGATATTTTCTTTGATGGGCTGGTGGTCCTCATTCCTTTTTTTGCACTTGACCCAGGTCCGTGTGTATCATCACCATGCGAGAACGGAGGCACGTGTATAGAAGACGTCTACAATCCTGGTAACTTTATATGTATGTGTCGAGACCAGTACACTGGCGCAACGTGTACCATCCCACCACATGCAGGTAAGGAATCACACAGGCGTCTGTCTTGATATCACTTCAGAACCAAGCATGGAAAACAAACTGGAAAGTCGTTTGTCTGTGGTCACTTTATTTTATATCGTTACCTGGTTTCCATTGGGGCCCTACATACATTCCAACATATTTAATTATTCCTACATACATACATCATTTTCAACCTACCCGGTAACCCACAAAAAAAACAAAAACAAAAAAAAACCGCTTGAATAGATTGAAGGATCTCCATTAAAATGAAAAGGCTCAATTTCTTTTCACTGTGTGCTTTTGTTCCATAAAAACTGAGTAAAACTTTTTTGTTGTTGTTTGAGTTCATATTTAATCATTTCTACATACACCATTTTTTTGCCTACACGGTAACTTCAATTTAAAAAGGCCCCACAGCAAAACAAAAACAAGACCCGCTTAAATAGATTAAAGGATGCCCATTAAAATGAAAAGGCTCAATTTCTTTTCACTGTGTGCTTTTGTTCCATAAAAACTGAGTAAAACTTTGTTGTTGTTGTTTGAGTTCATATTTAATCGTTCCTACATACACACATCATTTTTTGCCTACACGGTAAATTCAATTTAAAAAGGCCCCACAGCAAACAAAAACAAGACCCGCATGAATAGATTGAAGGATCTCCATTAAAATGAAAAGGCTCAATTTCTTTTCACTGTGTGCTTTTGTCCATAAAAACTGAGTAAAACTTTTTTGTTGTTGTTTGAGTTCATAAGGAATGTTTATCCATCGATTAAAAAATGAATGCTGGGCAGTCTTGATGACGTAAGGTCAGGAATAAGGAAGACCCTAGTCTGGTCCCTTGATATTATTAATTATAACTTCGCTGCGTTAAAACTTCCAATTGACTCGAAATACACAATTTGAGGGAATTGCACTTTTAGACAGTGATTTGGTTCACTTTGAGAAATCTCTAGGCTTTTTTTTTATTGTCTTTTGATGTGTCTTGTTCTTGTTAGGCCTGAATAAATAAATCAATACATAAAATTACAGTGAGTCTAGATAAAAGCATATCATTGCTATTTGTAAGAATTCAATCAAAAATTGGTTTCTCAAGCGCTCGGTAAATTGAGTTTATTGGTGATTTATCTTCCCCATAGTATTTGTTTGGCAAAGGTAAACATGTATTTTGTTTAAAAAAAATGTTTTCTAGTGTTTTTCTCTTACATGGCCATTTGGAAGTTCAGGTCCTTTTGATTTTTACAAATATGAAACTGCAAATAATGACAAAATAGCACTGTTTTGTGTGGTAATGATTATTTAGTAACCTTTGCCTTATAGATCCATGTACCTCAACACCATGCCAGAATAGCGGTTCATGCGTACCGACCAACTCAGGAGAGGGCTACGTCTGCAACTGCCCGGATGAATTCGTGGGACAGAATTGTGATGTACCAGGTGAGATAAAACACCCCAACTTAAGGTCTCTTCAATTCCCGCAACCAAAATACCAAACTAGAAATGCCATCTATCAATCGCTCAAATGCATTTTTGGTTTTCCCAGACAGAATCTTTAGAGTACGAGTTAAGCGTACAGAGTTTTGGTAGAGCCAACCAGGACCAAATTTCATAAGTCTCAAGCACACAAAAGTGCTTTGCGAAAAAACTCTTGCTTGGCAGAAACAGGTTACCAGGCAAGATGCCATATGATGTAATCTGTTTGTAACTGGTTCCCTGCTAATATTTGCTTAGCAGATTTTTTAAAGCACTTTTTTCTGCTTAAGAGCTTTTATGAAACTAGGCCCAGACTGTGCCTTAGATGAAGAAGGGATCCAATGAAAAATGGATAAGTTCACTAATTTGCTAAGCATAGAAGTATCCTGCATGGCCAAATCAAGTAACCATTCCAAGTACCATACAATATATAGATATCCCCCTTTTCAGTTTTATTTGAAACAATTTTTTGGGGGGAAGTTGTCAATTACAGGTACTAAAACAGGTCACTCAAGGTGACGGCTGAAAAGGGGAAAGAGGATATTTTTGGAAAAGAGGAAATAGAAAAAACTAGAAAGTTGGCCATTGATGTTGCGTTAGAGTTGGGACACTTTGACCTGACTGGCAAATTTTCTAAGCACCATGTTTTGCTCGGCAGCTCTGTGGAAATGGACCTTGATGAACTCATCTCCCTAACTTTCTCTGATTCTCCCCAGATCCGTGCAGTCCCAATCCTTGTCTCAACTCTGGAGTCTGTAATGCCATCCCAACTACGGGAGGTACCTGGGAGTTCTACTGCCTGTGTACCAGTCAGTTTCTAGGCACTACTTGTGGGGTGCAACGTAAGTCCGAATTTCATTGTTTTCAAATTGTATGGAAGATGTGGAATACTAGATTTTTCACTTGAAGTCTGATTGGTATAGAGGTTGAGTACTCACACCAAATATCTTCAAAACAAGTCAGTCCCAAGTCCTGCCATCTTTAATCCAAACAAAGTATGTTTGAATCCAACCGGAATGCTATCAGACTATTGCACACAAGTGCTTGTAAACATTGGCGACCTAATTTGCATGTTGATAACATGCCAGTGTTTCAAAAGTTTGCCCACATTGGTGTCGCAGTCTTTGTCATTGTTCATACTTGTAGAAGCCAGATTTCAAATTAGTTTGACTGAAAATCAAACTGTATCATCAGTGACTTCAGAAATAAGCTTTTGACGTCAAGCCAGAACTCATATGTCACCAACACACAACTCATTAAGTGTTTCCCAGAAAAATACATTTCTTGAATTTTAGGTGTGAAATAGATAGATCTGTTATTAGTATAATCATCTAAACCCGTCCTTGTATTGGTAGGAGCCTGTGTCAGTAATCCTTGTTTGAATGGTGGACAGTGCATCGATGTACCAGAGTCCCTTAGTCAGCCTCTTTACGGAGCTGATCCTACCAGCCAGATGCTGAACTATAACTGTCGCTGCCTGGACAGGTGGACCGGAACAAACTGCGAATCAGAACTCATCGGTATGAACAAAATAAAATAACCGTGTTTTCTTATGCAAGGCCTCTATAGAGACTGAAAGCTTGAGCCAACATCTCGGCTTTTGTTCTTCCCTTTTCAGTGCCATTAAAAAGTGAAAAACACTGCATAAAGTTTTAGGTGGTAGGCGGCTTCCTCTTCATCTGTTCATGACAAATGTTCATGTCAGCTTGAATCAGCTATACACAGTTGATACAAAGTAAATACAGCCTTTTTTCAAGTTATCGCAAAGATTGGTGACACGCGTTCTCAATCCTGACAAAGATACGTGTGTCTCCAAAGTGAAGGATGCAGTCGGAAATCAGTGTCTCTAGTGAAATCAGGGGCCAATTTTTATAACCAGGAAAAAAAATGCTA
Source organism: Marthasterias glacialis (assembly GCA_911728455.2). Classification (NCBI taxonomy): domain Eukaryota; kingdom Metazoa; phylum Echinodermata; class Asteroidea; order Forcipulatida; family Asteriidae; genus Marthasterias; species Marthasterias glacialis. Next base: position 5,392,613 of record OU452219.1, read on the forward strand.
AGCACAGAAAATTATTGCTTTTTAAGCCAAGATAGGTTACTGCATCAAACTTACCATGTAACCTACACTGCTTGTGACTGGTTTTCTGTTATTTTACAAAATTATCTGCTTAATGGCTTTCATGAAATTTGGCTTATGAAATTCAACCCAGATCTTATACTGTCAGAACTTAAACATCATCACTTGATGTTAATTTATACTTCGATAGGTACCTCTTGCTGTTTGCTTACTTTTCATTATGGTTTTTGTTGTTATTTTGTTTACTTGATTTCCAGATGTTTTTCTTTTCTCTGCACCTTAAACATCTATTTAAGATTGATTTGATGCATTACAAATAATAATACTTAATATCATTAAGTAAGTTATAAACAAACAAATGGTAAGGATGTAAAAAGTTGGTTTCTTTGGCATATCCGAGGATGTAATTTCAAGTTTTTTGCGTAATTTGTTTTCTTCTTCAGATCCTTGCGCATCAAATCCCTGTCAGAATAATGGGACGTGCTTCAGGAGTCAGTCAGTGGACCGGTTCTTCTGTATGTGTCCAGATGGTTTCTATGGTGATTACTGCGTCGGTGAGTCGGATGTTCACGAGTGATCCGAGAAGTTAAGGCTCAAGCCATGATGAAAAAACAAATGTGGCCCGTTCCAACTGTGATCTTGAGGGGCTAGGGGTGGATTCCACAAAACTAGTCCGAACTTAGGACCAATCCTAACTTATGACTGGTGTGGATTTTACAAAGTGCTAGGACTAGTCTTATCTTGAGTTAGGCAGAGTAACTAGTCCTAACTTATAGGACTAGTCATAAGTTAGGACTAGACCTAAGTCAGGACTAGTTTTGTGAAATCCACCCCTAGTCCTATAAGTTAGGACTTGTTACTTGTCCTAACTCGAGATAAGACTAGTCCTAGCGCTTTGTGAAATTCACACAAGAGCTTGTATCGTGTTTTAGTTTAATTAGACACTGTATGCAAGACGGAACTGGCTGTTCATTTTTGCAAACAAAAATTGTATTTCAAATTGTTTGGCCTCTGACAATTAGTGCTGGTAACAGTACCGTGATAGGACCATGGTAAATTTTTTGTAAGGGGAATGCAATGATTATCGGCCAAACCTAGTTTTCTTCCATGATACCAATTCATTTCAAGGCCAATTCATGTTGTGTACTAGTGTAATATTTAAGCCATCCACTGAGACGTTTTCATACTTGCGTACACGCAGCGCGCAGACTTTGCCGTTTTGTATAGTTGCCTCAACATCATTGGGTTGGAGATGCCTGTGATACATAAAAATGAACGCTTGGCATAACTGATTCCCGGTAATGCTGGAAAGAACTGGTACAGTACATCCACAATGGATTGGCCTATGCCAAAACTTAGTTTGAAATACCTTCGTTTTTATTTTAATCCGTCATCAGCCGATCCCTGCGCTGGAAACCCCTGTGAGAATGGTGCAACGTGCCAATCGACTGGGAGTGCCTACCAATGCATCTGCGGCTCTGGCTATTCCGGAGCTAATTGCAATGTAGAAGGTAAGGTTATATCGGAATTAAACACCTTTGGCTACGGCTTAGGCTGTCGGCTTCATAGATAATGTTGAAAGTTTTAACCCCTTAAAAAAAAAAGATTCAACTGCCGCATCCTTTTTAAGGGCCAAGTTTAAGTGGGAGACTTTTGAGGATGCTAGATGGCAGCAGACTTACCAGGTATATCCATTGTTCTCGGAAATGTGCGCATGCTCATAAGCACGTAAACAATGCCAATTTACCCGGTAAGTCTGCTGCCACCTATTGTTCCAAAGTTTACCATTGGCTACACTTTGATAGCAGAACAAACTAACTAGATAAATCCTACCCCAGCCTGTGTTTTTTTAAACCTCAAGGGGTCGTCCAAAGTTGTCAACATTTACAAGGTCGTTAAAAAGGTATTACTATTTAAGAACCCCACATATATAGCTCCCCCAAAAACTTATTAATATTTTTTTTGTGTGTCAGTCAGTGTCAATGTGCATAAATATAATGTTCATAAATCATATCAAAACCTAACAAAAAAACTGCATTATGTAGCTTTTTACTGCTGTGCAACGGAAAGCAAATTTCATGGTTTTTTTTTTGACATGATGAACACATCAATTGAATTTGAAATGAATTGAATTAAACTAATCACAGCCTGAAAGTCGTCTAGATTTTTTCAGTGACGTATCCCAGTATGGAAATTATCAACATTTGTAGACACACCTTAAAGCCTCTGAGCACGCCCTCCTATTTTTGGATCCCTGTGGAAATTCTTGCCTTTATCCCTTTACTTTACATCCTTGTGTAGACTTCGTACACAAAATTCATTGTGCAACATCCCTCTCTTTAGAATTCCCCCATGGAGACCTTTTCCTATTGTCTTTGGTCTCTATAAGGTAGAGAATGTATGTGTACTGCCTCCACCCCGACTCCGCTAATCTCTTTGTAACTGATTGACTGTGAAATGATATATAAAAATTTTGCACAACCCCTAAGGTCTCAAAATCTCTTTCATGAGCTGATTTTTTGTCTGTTGCCAGATTTATGCCACACCAATCCTTGTATGAATGGAGGAACATGCGTCGTGACAGAGGAGTGGTTTCAGTGCAGTTGTATGCCGGGGTACCAAGGGACAGATTGCTCAGAAGCAGGTATGGGTCTTGATAGTTTCTGCTGAATCAGGGTGAAAATCGGGCTGGCTTAGTGGTTTCCTTCCCTGCCTTTCACCTCTGTGGACCCCTGTTCGAGTCCCGCTTTTGGACCAAGGCCCTGCATGGGGATTGGGTTTTCAGTCCCTACCTGATAGCGTGGGTTTTCCCCATTCGGGAATTCCCTTCATCATCTCCTGTTTATCTTGCTATGTATGGGCTTGCGCTGTTGGATTCGTAATGAAATAATTTGATAGATAACTAAATTTGTATAATTATACGTCCTGAATAAAACTAAATATTTCTAACTTCCTCAGTCCCCACTCCCTTTCCCTACAGTGAGATGCCGTTTGATCCACAGGACCGTTTTGGACCGTTATGTACATGCTCAAAATACACTTTTTGCTTGTTTCCAAGAAAAGGAAACATTTATTTTGGTTTGCTTTTCACCGATGTAGGTTATGCATGCTCGACTCTGTCTTGGTTCTGCAGGAAAAAATCCACAGGGGCACACTGTGTGTTTTGTACCCACAATGTGCCACAATATAGCAACAAACTCGAAGGGGCAAAAAAGGCACAGTTTGTGTTTAAGAATTATATTTAAAAATTTGGATGACATTTTTTTCCAATGATTTTTCTTCTGAATATGATTTCTTTCGTGTCAATTTTGCTGCAGAGTGCACCGCAGCACCTTGTAAATCCTTACAGGGTGCTATATATAACACGTGTCTCATAGTTCACAGTCTGCATACCTGTCGTATGCCTGTTTACCTGTCGAAAAAATCAGCAAATATCAGCGCCATGAGTGCCCATCTGCGGCTTTAAGTGCTCATCAAAGATTAGCAAAATATTATGTTTGAAGTATTGACATTGACAAAAGTTGAATCCAAAACTTTTTAAATTCAGGGCTATTATTTTGTCTTTGTCTGTCACAGATCCATGTTTCCAGACGCCGTGTCTGAACGGCGCCACCTGTATTGCAGTCACACGTGCCGCCTCAAGATCCTTAGAGTACCAGTGTCTCTGCCCACGAGGCTTCGGTGGACTGACTTGCGGGGTGAACTTCGGAGGTAAAGACCATGATCAAATAAAATCCAGGAGAAAATTCTGTTGTTAGACTGGCCACTTCAAAAGGTTTTATGCCAAGTGACTCCATCTCATTTCAGTCCTTGAAGTTGTGGCATATTTGACAGTGGCAGTCTTTGTATTGTCATTATGCCTCATATTAAGTGGCAATTCTTGCCATAAAATAACATAACAACCAGAACACAGAGTGTGGTCAAGCTCAATTTTAACCCAGTTCTTACTATCTCTGTGGTTTGAACAGAATGTGTTGGTTTAATTTTGGGTAGAGATCTCGTCTCCACTAATTCAACAGTGTCTCAATTGTCCGTTTCAATTGTCAAAGATGAAGCAGTTGTCCTCCCATCAAACCAATCAATGGTGTTCATCACAAAGTACCTATTACCTGGACTCCAGTATGTGCTTGTTTTAAAACATTTTATGTTTTTGAAACCGTGTGTCAAGCTTTTGGCTTTGGCTTCTGAAGCCTTGTCCCCTTGATTCAAGCATTCCAATGGTGGACAGAGCTTAAGTCAGAGCCATACTTTCAGATAGGCAGTGTAATTAATAACATTCTAGTTCTGGCAAAGAATACATGCCAAGTACTTCATAAGCTGTTTGTCCTATTGCATGTGTAAACATTCAATTCATTTGCTCTTTTATCCTCAACTGTAAAATCAAACTTAGAAAGAAAAAAATCTGTGCTAGATCCTTGCAATTATGCTCACTAAATGCATATATATGTGCATCTTTCTAATGATAGCATGTTGTTTGTATATCCTGAAATCCTTTTTTTATCTAAAACTGGCAGCTGCAAATGTAATAGATAAATATCTATAGGCAAAATCAAGCGTAAGAAATGCCTGGCTTTAAACCTAGGGGTGATTGGAGCCGATTAAATTGGCTCAATTTTCAGACTGTGTATTAGCAGGGACGATTAAATCGGCCCAATTTAAAATGTATTGGTATCAGTTACAAAACACCACATGACCTTAAGTTGTGACCAAAAGATAGTTTGGGAAGTCAGCTTTGAACTTGTGTATGCCTTCTTGAATGCAGTCATTGTTTCTAGAGTTTTAATTTGCAATTTAAAAAAAAAATAGAATAAAAAAGTCACAGCCTGAAGTGCATGGCATTACACATATTTAATAATGAGCACTGCTAGGGTTTGAGCAACTTCAGAAGCTTCAGAATGCTTTTTCAGCACCTTTTCTCACTCAAAAATAAAAGCCCATCCTTCATATCTCACAATGTCTTGCTAAATGCAGCAGACCCACTCCACCCCCATCCCTGGTCAATACAACCCCCTCCCCACTGTCAATACAACCCCCTCCCCCACCACAGTCGATAACACCCCTTCCCCCCCCCCCCACGGGCGATACACCCATCTCGTTATTTGCCCTACCCCCTTCAACTTGTGCATGTGCTTTCCATAACTACTCTTTGTGACTTAGGTGTAAACATGTGTGCTTTGAATCCGTGTGCCAACGGTGGCAGTTGTTATCAGGGCTCTGATCCATCAGCCGCCCCGTATGTCTGCATATGCCTGGCGGGGTTCACTGGTGAAAAATGCAACCAGAGGACGTGTATGTACCCACACAAGCCTTTACCTTGTTCCTGTTTTGGGTGTAGAATCGTTGAGCCAAAATAAATAACAGCATAACACAGAGATGTACACTAACCTGCCTTTACTAACTCTTCTTTGCCTTTACGCTTTTCAGCCTATCTGTAACACCTTCATTGGTGTTCTCTTTTAATAGATGAAATAATTTGCATCGGGGATAAAGAGTAACATTTTGGGGTTTTACCCTAACACCGATCTGTGATAAAGCACCTTCTTCTGAGTCCTGGAGGGGGGGAAAAAGATCCACTTGCATATTACTCGGCTGGGATTTTTGCAGGACTGCAGGAAATATACAGTGCTTATCACAAATAGGTGTATGGTAAAAAACAATAAAAATAGTACTGTTTGTGATATTTAAAGGTTTTGGATCAACTAATCATATATTGACAAATTGATTGAAAAAAAGTTTATTCCGTAATAATCCAGATTGATTAACTATCAGTTTGAGGTGGAATGCATTGAATTTCTGAACTTTATTTATTTTTGTTTGTTTGTATTTTTAAATATTTATTATTATTTGTATTAACTTATTATTGATTATTTTTGCGGGTGTTTGTTGTTGTCTTTTGTTCTGCAATGTTCTCACCCGATTTTGGTTTTGGCATTGGTTTAGTCGTAAGATATTAAAAAGAGACATAAACGCTTGAAAGAGTTCATCTGAAATGAATGCATTGGCTTGTTTGCTTGGGGTCTTTGCTATGTGCTTTGCTCAACTAAAAGCGATTCATGGCAAAACGGACCCTTCAGCTGCTTTTTTTTTCAGTGTAAACGGTTCCTAGCATTAACAAACTGAAGAACTATTCATGAACATATTGCAGGCACTGACTGATTTCATCTTTTAACTCGCTGTTTTCTATTCATATACCAATCCAACTGTGGTCATTTGTACAATGTTTTGAACCAGTGGCTTCCGCTATTATTGGGATTGCATAAGGCTTGCCTATGCGTCACGTGCAGACTTTAAGTTGAACTGTTTGCGCTTCGTATATAGCTACCTGAACACCGTCTCCCAAAGAGGCCTGTGTGATGCATAAGAAATAAATGCTGGGCACGCATGTTTGCAACCCAGAATTGTCAGAAAACGCTGATGCTACACATCCTGAAAGGGTTGGTCTGGAGTTCTGATAAATTTACCCTGTGTGGTCATTGACAAGAATGCATGCTTTGAAAATTATTCTCAGAAATCTTCTCTATAAAAGTGTTTTAAATGTTGACCTGAAATCTTTTTAAAACTTTGTCTTCTTTAGCCACAACGAGAAACCAAAGGTGCATGGTTCCAAAATGGTTGACGTATGCTAGATCATGATAGGTCCTGCAAGGCCTAATTTAACTGTACACTCTCATAGAGGTCATAGTGAGGCTTGAGTCCTTTGAGGACTGGTGCTTTTTAAAACTAATCCTTACTTGCGATGAGTTTTCCCTCGGGAATCAGACTTATGGTTTGGTGTTATTTTTGTGTCGGATGTTTGTTTCAAGTTTGCTTTGTAGTGTGTTTGTTACATGAACATGCTTGATACCTTACAAGGCAATTTCTTTAAAAGTGGCTCTGGATGTTGCCTTGATGTCCTTCGCATAAAAATGATAAATTTTGCTTCCTGCTATAACTTCAACCTATGCTGTGGCTTGACACAGATCCTGTCGGGACTGAGGAGTCTACCTTGGCAGCTGAGATGCCCTGCAATGGTGTGGAATGCCAGAACGGCGGCACGTGCTACCAGAGTGAAGTAGGAACGAGATATATTTGCCATTGTGCTTTAGGCTTCACTGGGCAGCACTGCGAGACGGCCGTGACTACACCTACTGTAACGACAACACCTGCACCTACTGTAACGACAACACCTGCACCAACAGATGCACCCGCAACTACCACACCAGCACCGACAGGTAAGAGATGTCATACGATGTAACGGCTCCATGTTATTGTGTGTCAATTTGGGCTTACAAAATCACCTGCAAAATTGTTTATCTTTGCAGAGATCTGTTTAGTAATTTGCTAAGTTCAATTGTACGAATCTCGGTTAGGCTTGAATTCAAGATGGAGGTAATATAAAACAGTAAAACAAATATTTATGATTATTGTTTTAAAAATGTCCATACATAGATTTAGCATAACAACTGTAAAAAAAAAACCCAGAGGAGCAAATACGATTCCTAACTGCACCAGCCAGACAAGATGTTTCATATTCCAAATTATACCTGAATGTATAAATTCCCAATTTCCCATGTTTTTTTATAATCAGGTTGTGTCTATGACGACATGAGTTATGAGGAAGGAGAAACGAGGCCTGAGGGCTGCAAAGACTGGTAAGCAAAATTGCTTAGCGAAAAAAGAATTTTAGTATTTAAATTACCCAGGTAGTGAGTCTGTATGGAAAAATCTGCGTTAAAATCACTCACAAGCAGAATAAACCTTTTAACTTTTAAATTGCATCCGTAAAGAGTATTAATTAAATTGTAAATGGAACAATAACAGCAGATGATAATTATTACAAATTTCTTCGTTTGTTTTTTTGCAATTAAAATTTAAACGTTAGCTTTGAAAAGACTCAATGAGGTCAAAGGGTAATAACGATAATAAGTATTAATAATGCTTCAGTATCCCTCAAGAGACACACACGGTGCAGGGCAACCGATTCACCTAGCCGCCTTATGTCATAAGATAGCCACCAAGCATGGTCACCTCACTTATAAGCTAGAGTGGCTATCATGATACGTGACCACCTCACTTATAAGCTAGAGTGGCTATCATGATACGCGACCACCTCGCTTATAAGCTACGATGGCTATCATGATACGTGACCACCTCACTTATAAGCTACAGTGGCTATCATGATACGTGACCACCTCGCTTATAAGCTACAATGGCTATCATGATACGTGACCACCTCGCTTATAAGCTACGATGGCTATCATGATACGTGACCACCTCGCTTATAAGCTATGATGGCTATCATGATACGTGATCACCTCGCTTATAAGCTACGATGGCTATCATGATACGTGACCACCTCGCTTATAAGCTATGATGGCTATCATGATACGTGACTGCCTTTGTTGTAAAAGCTACAGTGGCTATCATGATACATGACCACCTCACTTATAAGCTACAGTGGCTATCATGATACATGACCACCTCACTTATAAGCTACAGTGGCTATCATGATGCATGACCCCCTTGCTTATTAGCTATGGTGGCTATCATGATAAGTGACCCCCTTGCTTATTAGCTATGGTGGCTATCATGATATGTGACCCCCTTGCTTATTAGCTATGGTGGCTATCATGATATGTGACCCCCTTGCTTATTAGCTATGGTGGCTATCATGATATGTGACCCCCTTGCTTATTAGCTATGGTGGCTCGTTGAATCAGGAGTGCAGGGACACATCATTTGAGAAATAGGAGGAAAACTGTAGAACAGAGGGGGGGGGGGGGGTATGTGGTCCTCATTAAATGAGACTCGAGGGAAGTTTTGACCCAAGCCAGTGATGATCAAAGTTTATAATGCTACGGTAAATAGAAAGATCTTTTGAACTTCATTTTGTTACGGTCTGTGGTGGAGTGTGAATTTTGGGCGGGAAACTGAAAATGCATTGAAATTAAATACAATTGCAATTGTCAGTATGTCATTAACGTACTGAGTATGATTCATTTTGGAGGCCAAACTTGCCACTGATGAGATCCTTGACTTTTTTTCTTGTCCTCCAAATTACAGTGTGTGCGAAAATGGAGTCTGGGCATGCTCCAGTCAAAGATGCCGTAAGTATTCTTTTCAAAATGTCTTCAGCATTTTAAACTAGCTAAATATTTAGTCACACGACGTAAAAAAGTCTAACATTTTGTGAAAGCGGTATTTTTGACCTTTTACACAAGTTAAGACTGTCATATTAAAAAAAAAAGTAGACAAAAAAGTTGATAGTTTATCTACACAGGCTTTTGTATTTTTTGTTATTGATTAAATTACTGAAAAAGAGTCGAATTGAATAACTTAATCAAAGAAATGTCTTTCTTTCCTACTCTATTCTCTTCTCCTCCCTCACTTTGGAAGGAGGAGGGGTGCCGTGGAGTAACAGGAAATATGAAGGAAGTTTCAATAAATGGTATTATCTTTATGTTTAACAGAATGCGAATATGATGGTCGGACTTACAACAATGGTGAATCATGGAGAAATGATTGTCTGTTTTGGTGAGTTGTAAAATTGAATGTTAACCTCAGAAAAAAGTAAAATACAAATGCGGATTCCCTCCCTTCAAGGAATAAGGAAAAAGTCAAATGATGGGTGGGGGGGGGAAGTAAGTTATGCTTTCGATTTGCAAGAAAAATTAAATCAGTTTCTTAAAGTACTTGGCATTAGATAGTGATAGTAAATTTGTCTGCTAATCACAAATTAGCAGGATACCAGTCATTCAGACCACATACACTATTGCATGAATTGTTGGCAGGTAACCTGTTTCTGCCAGCAAGGATTGTTGTAAGCCAAGTAATCATGTGTAAAAATTCTGGGTAAAAAATAGAAGAAAAGTAAAAAAAAAAAAAAAAATAAAAAAAAATAAAAAATTCCTGACTAGATTCTATGGGAAATAATCCTGATTTGTATTGACCCTAAATTGGCGAGGGGCATTTTATGTATTGATATTAGTCTGGCTTTTTGAAACTGCTAAACTTGCATGTTCTACTATTTGTTATAATTTCTTTAAAGTACAAAGTCCAATTGCATTCTTTGTTTTAAATCTTGGCCTACAAAAACATTACTGGAAAATGCTGAAAGTTTCAGAAACTAAAACCTTCATCTTGAGTGGTCAATGGGAGTGTTTACAGAAAACGACCGCATGCAGTAACTGACTTGTTGACAGTAGCCAAGACGTCTATGGGAATTAATTAGTACAATTTTTTATTTTATTTTACCAGTTCTTGTTTGAATGGTTTAACATCGTGCTCAGATATGGAATGCAGAAACCGTAAGTACCTTTCATTTCAACAAGTCTTAAGCAGTGGATTTTATAATCGTTTAAAAAAGGGAGTTTTAACATTGGAAATCATATTTTTGTGTAATTTGAATGTGAGACAATTACTATAGTTTTACTCTTTTGTCAAAAATACTTTTGTGCACTTGAGAATAAATAAAATAGGAACGAGAAACTCAAAAGTACAAAAACACAGAGAAACTGTGGTTTTATTCTTGTTGATCACACTGTGGCTATATCTTAAAATACATGGTTGAAAACCATAGAAGTTGAACACGGAGAATGCTGGCTCATTTGTCGTCTGTGTCTGCCCTCTATGGGCAAAGAGTATCAACACCATGTGACATGCCCGTATGGCAAAATTGTCCCGATCAACCAATGGGAGAGCTGGAATTTGCCAAACAGCTAAAATGGCGGCGTGCACCAATTGCCTCTCATCAGATACATGCATAAAGATAAACACACACAGCATACTTCTAGTGCTATTTCTATGTGTTTGAAACAAAGGCAAAGAAAATAGGAAGGTACCATGGATTCATATAAAAACTAAGAATATCAGCAAACGGGGAACTAGACACTCAAGATGGCTGCAATACCTCACCATTACTACTTGTTCGTTCTTCCATCTAGGTTGTTTACATGATGGTCAGATGTATGAGCCAGGTAGCAACAGATCGGATGGTTGTAATTCGTGGTGAGTATAATTTTATCTGAGAGGACATCTATCCACTTTATAGTCTAAGAGTAACCTCCGCTTACAGCACGCCACAGTACCAGGCACTCATCTGCATCCTAGCAACATACAGATTGGGCATTCAGGTTGGCTCGGTGGTGTCTTTCCCTGTCTTTCACCTCTGTGGACCCTGGTTCGAATCCCGCCTCATACCTGGAGCCTTGCATGTGGATTGAGTCCTCAGTCCCTACCTGATTGCATGGGTTTTCCCTTTTTGGGGGGTTTTCCTCCCACATCTATCAATGAACATTTCTTCATCGTCGCCTATTGTTCTACTTGCTTTTGTTCTCTTGAGAAACGGTCCCATGAGAAAATCTGGACTTTTGAGATTAAAATTTACCAGACTAAAATGTTACATTTTGTAAGCTTTTATGTTGTAATTTCAATATTTTTTTGCAAACTATTTTTCTACAGGCAGGTCACAGTTTATTTGTTTTTTCTCTCCACGTCAGATTGTTATACAAAAAATAGTAAACGACATAAAAATTTTACCCAAGTTTCACCGCTGGGAGATGGGAATGTTAAACACATTGTGTTCAGCTTCTAATAGCAAACATGAACAATTTTAAAAAGTAAAAAATGGATTGTTTCTTCTTAATTGACTTTTGTCTATTTTTTGTGATGTTTATTTTGTCAGCTTATGTGAGGCCGGAGCTTGGACGTGCACTGAACGCGGATGTGGTAAGATATTCCCAAATCCTTATAAGCTCAAATCAGGAGCTTAATTTTTTACATCTCATGCAAGAATGTTTCAAGTCAAATTTGGAAATTAAAACATCTCTTCACAGAACGGTCCTGTAAAAAGTCATGTGGACTGATCAATTGGAATCAAATTGACATGCAAGTGTAGATCACAAGAAGGAATGGACCAAAAGTTTACAAAAAACAGAAAGTTGTGAAAAAAAAAGCCGTGAGTAGAAAATTGTGTGTTAAGAGTATGTTGTCTATAAAATGTTTTCTTCCTCCTAATTTGTTCTTCAGGGAAAACCTGCCAGTTTGAAAATGCTGTGTATCTCCAAAACGAGTACAGACGAGATGACTGCAATAAGTGGTTAGTTTATATAGCAGCTGAAAGATCATATTAAGATCAATAAATTGTTTTTTAGGATAAATTACCAGACTTTGGAGGTCAGGCAGAGGACTATTTTTTGTTGAGTCTTGTTTAAAAAAAGAGGATGACCTTTTTAAAAAGAAGTTGGGTTTCTGAAAACCATAGGAGGGTCCTAAAAAAATAAGCTTTTATAAAAGGTCATAAATGACAACGGCTTTCATTACCACTGGATGCCCATTTTGAAGAGCTGCTTAAGAGTAGATTAGCATAGCAAAGCTCTATGTGCAATCATTATTCATCATTTAAACCACAAGGGAAACTGACTGGGTGAATTTAATTTTTCTTTGTTCACCCCAAAATTCTTTTTATTTTATTTTATATATAAGCTAAGGCCATCAACTCTGCTAGTTTTATACATATAAAAGAGGTTTGTCATTGCACGGGACCGCCCACCAACATAGGGCTGGTTAGCTCAGTTAGCTGAGTGCTCGTACGGTATTCGAGAGGTTGCAGGTTCGAGTCTGGCATCAGCCAAATTTCTTTGCTCACCCCAATTAATGTAATATTTCCCAGTCAGTTTCCTATATCTGTTCTGTGTAAATCCACGTAAAAAGCTGTATCCATTCGTTGTGTATCCCCGCTACTGCCGTTTACCAGGTTGTTTGCATCTTACCCAGAGCTGATCCCTGGCTTATCGAGCAGATACGGTTTGGCTTCTGACTGGACCCCAATGAGCAAAGAGGTTTGGCATTGCACAGGACCGCCCACCAACGTAGGGCTGGTCAGCTCAGTTGGTTAGAGTGCTTGTACGGTATTCGAGAGGTCGCGGGTTCGAGTCCAGCATCAGCCAAATTTTCTTTACTCGCCCCAATTAATATATGTATATCTATATATATATAATCTCTGTAGGCATAAAATGTACTTATTTATTCAAATTGTCCATTTATTTTTGAAGAACTCTATTGTTTTCATTGATATACATCTAACCACCGGTTCTTTTCAGAACCACCACAACTTGCAGAGAGATTATTTACGATGTCACTGTAAATCTGACTAAATACTTATTCTCTTTTATTTCAGTACCTGCTTTGATGGACAGTGGCTATGTACAACCAAAGATTGCAGTAAGTGGAGTATTATTTTGTTGTTGTTATGATATTGTTCATAAAGACACTAATATGAGAACCCATTTACCACCCTTGTGAGTTAACCGCCTTATGTCACATTTCTTGAATACATCATTCCGGTACATTAGACCTCCCGGCACCATTCCACTGCATTTAATATAACCTTTTGTTGTATTAATTTAACCCAATTTTTGCTGTCTTTTTTTGAAAAAAAAAAACGCTAACATTTTCTCTCTTCTTTTATCTCTTTCCTTCCATGTTACCTGTTCTGGTCTGACTGTTGAGCAGAGGCTGAGTAAGTGACATTCCTATAACTTTGATTAGTTTTACATAAAACATTTGCAATCACAAATTTAATTCAACATTTGTGTCTCTTAAGTTCAAGTACAGTCCTGAAGTTATATTTTGAAGTCCTTTTCTTGACTTTTTCTCAACCATTTGAAACCACTCCTTTTGTTGGGTTGTGTATGGTCGCAGGTGGCACAGCTGTGCAGTTACTGTGTAAATGCGTGTATTGTGCATTCACCACATGATATCATATTGCAGGCTGGCATTAGTTTATCTATCATTCAAAACCACAATGGATGTTATTGAAAAGTCAGACAGTAGGAGGGTTGATTGTGTACTGTGTCGATGCATCCACCTCATGATATCATTCCAGGCTGGCATAGTTTATCATTCAAAACCACAGGGGATGAAATTGAATGGTCAGACAGTAGGAGGGTTGACTGTGTATTGCTTAGATGCATTCACCGCATGATATCATATATCATATGCAGGGCTGCATAGTGCTTCTATCATTTTAAAACATGTAGATAACATTGAATGGTCAGACTGTAGGAGGGTTAATTGTGTTAATATAAGCAGAATCTTAGAAATTGAAACTTATCTCATCCATGATTTAATTTGTTGTGACTTTATGTTTTGTTTAACAATGAAAATAAAGTTAATGGCTTTCTCTTTTTAAGACTTATCTTATATTAACACTTTGTGAAATTCAACCAAACTCATGAAACAAAATTAGAGTGAAGAAACATCATTTTGTTGTGGACAGTGAAGTGTTTCTGCATACAAGGAGCAAAAAAGCTTTCCAGTGATTGCTGTTCAAGTTTGTATTGCTGTGTGTGAAAAAAAACCAACATTCCAATTTTTACCTTTGGCAATTCCGTAGAGAATTCTATACTCTCTATTTTTTGTGGTGGGAAATTTCACATTTTTTGCCACAGTAGAGTAAGTTAATTATCTTTAAATCTATGTTTTTATTTTCTGTTTACAGTCCCATTCAAATTAAGGTGGAGTTTAGTTTCACTGCTGATTTCAACGATGTCGCCAATAAGCAAGCACGATTTATCAGGTAAGTGTTATAGGCCTAATGTTCAGCGATAACACTTCAGGCAGAAATATTTCATGGAAAGTTTTCTACCATCGGTATCTTTATACCATGGCATACGTAAATCTGTGAATATTTATGTTTTTCTGTCTTACCAATGTTGATCTGGGGATTTAAGTGGAAAAAAAAGGTTTATATATTGTATGGGGTTTTGTGCACTTTCATACCAGCAGGGACAGCTGAGCAGGGATGAGATTTCTTCCAGAATTTTCCGGATTTCCGGATTTTACGAAATTATTGTGTTTTAAAAAAATGTTATTTACATACATCCAGGCCCTTGTAAAGCCTTAACACAGTACATGTACTGTATTTTGACTAAACCAAGGTGCTTGCCCCATCTACATTTAAGCACAGAATGCTGCCATTGATACAGGTTATGGCGTGGTTGGTAGCCACCAAAACCTCCACTGGTGTTTCCTGGATTTGTCATTTTCATCCACTCCCAACCCTGTATCAGGTTTATTTCGATTGCGGCAATCAAAATAAGCACCAGTGATTTGTAGGGTCTTCATGAAGTGCTGCTTCCTTGACTTTGGTGGTATTTTAGACTGGAATATTTCCCAGGAAGATTGGTACTGGTATGAACTTTAAAAGTCAATGGGCATTCAGATAGACCTCTTACATAGGTGACTAGCACTTTGATCAAACAATGGAATTGTGCACATGTGTATGCTCCACGTGCAACTCTCAGCCACTGATTGGTCTTCCTTTGACCTCAGTGAGGGCGCTGTTTGAGCTTGTGACTTCATATGCAAGGGAACACTAAAACTAAGTGATTTCCCGATAATGACCAATCCTGTACTTTGTCTTAAGGTATGTTTATTTTATTAATTTTTCAGTTCTATTCATGGATATTGTGTTAACAAATTGGGGTGGGGGGGGGGGTAGGATCTTTAAATAAAATCCAAGTAGATCCTTGTCATTTGATTGGAGGATCGGAGGTCACGGGCATTTGTTATTCACACTATTGCACCTCGATGTCATTGAGCGTGCATTTTCGGTACTATTCAGCGTGCATTTTTGTTCTATTGAACCCTCGACCATCATGTGCAAAACAAAGCAGTGCCAACTTCCGATAAAAGTTCATCTTGTTAATGTTTCGTTCCGATAAATGTTCATCTTGGTAATGTTTTGACCTGTAAACCTTGGAACTTGTAACTTTCAACAAGCCACAAAGTAAAGTGATGGATGCCAGAATGCAGCCTTGTTATTGGTCTTTATATTTTAGTTTTATCCTCCAATCAAATGACAAAGATCTACTCGGACGTTTTCTAGAACAAATAGTGATTGTTTGGCAATCGTGCAATGGAGAGAATATTTTCATTCGTTGAAAGATGGAATGTTCCATTCAACCCGGCTTTGCCTCAGTGAATGGAACATTCCATCTTTCAACGAATGAAAATATTCTCACAACTGCACTCATAAACATTCCTCATTTGTATACTATTGCGCCATGTCTATTTCAAAAGACGCTCATGTCCTGAGAAAAATATGCTGATTAGGAAGGACAGTTATAAATTTTGTTTTTTTCTTTGGTTGAAGGGATCAAAATTTGATTTATATATTAACATGCTAATAAAAAGGTGTCTTGTTTTTATTTTTGTCGCAGTGACTTGACAGCTGATTTGAAAACAAAACTTGAACTGACAAATCACATCCAGAACTTAACGGTATGGTAATTCTCAATTATTATTGTTTCCCCCCCCCAAAAAAAAAGAAGCCAATAATAATAAATAAATACTAACAATAATAACTAAAACTCAGACAGAAATACGAGAATAAAAAAGTTTTTATAAATGACTAATACAAGTTTGGTTACGTTGCCAAAAGTTGTCAGTAAAAAACAAAATCCTTTTTGGTGTTATTTCATTATGAACTACGTTATTTGCAACATGTTTGGCTTACAATGCTGACATTTTTTTAATTCATTCAGCTGTATTTTTTGTGCCCTCTTTTTAACTCAGACTATATTTTCTCCATTTTCAGATTGCCGCAGGTAGCATCAAAGTGAGGTTCTATCTCCTGGAGAACAAACAAGACTTCGTGGATATTGAAAAAGTGGCTATCGATTTCGAAAATAAGGTAACATCATGTTTATTCCTTCAGAATAGTTAATTTAGAATGATTGACTGGGTAGACCTAGGGTCTAGATAGCTCAGTTTGGTAGACCACCGGCCTGAAGACCCACAGATTGCAGGTTTATGTCCCTCTCTAGTAAATTTTGTCGTTGTTCACCCTAAAATTAGAATATATAATTGTGATCGTTTTTGTTTTTCCGAATGTTTGCGCATTTTTTGTTTAGTCAACCGTGCCATTTTCTTTAGTTTTATTTTCTTTACAACGGTAAACACTTGTTTTTAGGGAAGTGTTGAACATTGATGGCTGTCTGGAGCCTTTCTTTAATCAGCTGTTGTTGAATATTTTGCATTGATTAATAATAATAAATAATACGCAGTTCTCATGTAGTGCTTTATCACACCCGATGGGCATCTCAAAGCAATCAGTATTTTTCCTGCAAGGTATGCAGAGTTACGTTTTTGAAGTATGAGACCTGTTCCTTTACATAGCAGGCTGTAATGGTTTACAAGGTGCTGTGGCGCAATCTGCAGCAGATCAAACCAGGAACACCGGGGCGAACCCCTTCTCTTCGTCGCAATAAGTGCACTGGGTTCTTTTATGTGTACTACACAACACACGGGACCTGCGGCTTTACGTCCCAACCGAAGGACACAGCAGTAATGGTCAAGTGTCTTGCTTGAGGACACAAGTGTCACGACCGGGACTCGAACCCACACTCTGCTGATCAGAAACACCGGAGCTTGAGTCCGGTGTTCTTATCTGCTCGGCTAGGACATGCCATGATTTTGTAACATTCTAATGAATTTTTAAATGGCCAGTTGTATAAATTTAGATGCAATTCAATTTGCTGATTGCAATGTCTTTTTAACTCAAGCATGCCGGTCTCAAGCTCTGGTGTTGTGTGGGTTCGAGTCCCGGTCTTGACACTTGTGTCTTTGAGCAAGACTCTTAACCTTTATTGCTTCATCCTTCAAGCCGTAGCCGTAAGTGTGTTGTAATGCGCGTTAAAGAATCCAGCACACTTATCTTCGTTAAGAGCAGGGGTTTGCCCCGGTGTTGTGTGGACTGTTGCGCTTGTGCTAATATTGGTCTCTGCATTGTATTTATACAGACACAGATGCAGTAATGAACCATTTATCTATCTATGATTTAATCACTATAGACTAGTGTAAGTCTCGTGCGTATTTGAACATTTTTTGGGGACCAGTTGGTCCCACGCACATTGCTTTAACATGTGAAGGAAACAAATATCACGTGTTTTATCGAACCCTATTGTTCAATTACGCACAAGGTTTGCATAGTCTATTGGGACAAAGAGAATGTCTTTGCCCTTTCTTCCAAATGCTGATGTTGTTGTTATTTGCTGTACACAGATCACCAACAATTCCTACCACTTTGTATTTGACGGACAACAGTACAAGGTGGATCCTGGATCTTTCAGAGCTGAGAAAGTGAACATGAATGGAGCTGTTGTGAATGATTCAATGTCGTTAATTATTATCATTGCTGTAGTTGCTTGTGGTGTTGTGGGAATTCTAATCGTCATTGGATCCGTCTGTTGGCTGGTATGTAGAGGTTCTTGTAATTCCATGCAGTTGCAGTTGTTTGATTATAAATAGTCAGAAATCATCATGGTTGAATAAAGTCGTTGAAGGGGATGGCTGTTCACAGTTGTTACACATGCCTCATGTGTCCAAGATCTACTGTTGCTCTATAAAAATTACCTGGGAGATAACCCAGCAATGTGCGACTATATTTCCATTCATGTTTACCAACGTTCATTTACAGGTGAAAAGACACAAAACTACGAGAGCTATCACAGAATACGGAGAAGCTAGACTACCAAGAGTAAGTGCAGTAGTGACTTAATTAGTTCATACTTCATGTGAACTGCATGCAAAAGCGAAGCAAATTTTTATGCATCACACTTTGGAAAGCAGCAGCGTTGTGCCAAGCATTTGTGTCATGAAAATTTGCTTCGCGTTTGGTTTTTGCGTGAAAAAATGAACTGGGCCTCAATGTGACCCTGTTTTCTATTTCTCTGACTGCATCCGGTCATTTGAAACTGTTGAAAGTTTCCGGACGGTACAGTCGGAACGAATTTACAATTCTTGGATGGCACCTGTGAAGACCTCGTGTGCAATTCCATGGTTATTCATATTACATGACACAATTGTCATGACATCAAGTTTTCTGTACGAGTTTCATCAGGCGTTTGATTTCTCAGGATTTTTCCTGATTTCAGGATTTTCTTAAAATGTCCTCGAGCTGGCAAATTTTCTCGAAAGAAGTAAAACAGTCACACACAAAAAAGAAGAAATAAATTGTTCACACTGTAGTTTTGTCTTTCTGGTGATGCACAGACTCTGTAAACCTCCTGAATTAAAACATCTAGGAGGTTTCAGGTCTAGTATGAAGGTGAATCCAAGCCTGCAAGCCATTTTCAGGAATTTTTAGGTTCATCAAATCTCATCCCTGCTTTTCATGACTAGTAAAGCTGAAAGTCATCATTGTCAACAATATTTTTCAACACATCAAATCACAAAAATCATTCAGAGCACCAGATTTCTACTTCCTTGGCATAATGCACTGTGAGAAACTCATCAGACATCCTTCAGGCAAAGAACTTTTCATCTGATCAGCTGATTTCCTCATTATTTGGTTTCTAAGTGGCGCCACCAAAAATTGGAAAACACGGCACAAAGTCTTGCTGTACCTGCCACTTCCCCCCTTTTTTTCACCAACTGCAGTTGCATACCTGCATTCAGTAAACCAGATTTATGGTTCTAGTGCCATACTGGAGGTTGCCAACATGAATAGCTACGAATCTAAAATGTTATTACTTCTGACTGGCATCCACTAACCAAAGATATTTAGCAAATAGGGAGACTGCTGACATGGGGCTAGATAGCTCAGTTGGCAGAGCATCAGCACATAAAACCGGATGTCGTCACCTAAATTTGATTTGTATTTGCTGTGTCCATTCCCCTTGTGGTTTATTGCTTGGTTGTTATCTTGATTTCCCACTTTTCCCCTTCTGGTTACGTAGGCATCGGATCAGTCACCGTGGGACGGCATCGTGAACGAAGGATTCGGTGGAGATCGGACAACAAGCAAAATCTAACCCTATCGGTTTTCAACATCCTAACTGCATCTGGATGAACAGAAAAGAACCGCGGCAGTCAAACTGAAGATTACTTTTTCGATGTGAATAGATGGGAGTTCAGTGCCATTCTGTTCTGATTGACCTGGGCGTAGCATGTGCATTTTCTTTTGGGAGTGTGTATGGAAGCCAGTTTACCGACTTGCAGACTACCAACTATCCTCACTACATCAAGAGAGACCAGAGCACCCTGCACGGAACTCCGCTGTGTTCAACATTGTCAAAGTAAAACATTGAAAAATTGCCAATTAGTGTGCTTAAAGATTTATAAAGATTGTAGTTGGCAAAATGACTGAATTTTAGTCTGGTTGCCTTTGTTCTACTGAGTGCTTCATTACAAAGTGAGGCTCAAATTGAAGACTGTGGAGCATGGCGGGGGGAGGTGTCATAACCTCCTCCAGGCCCATGGTCGCTACACCCCTTCAGATTGATGGCATTTTCTCCGACTGTTGAAACTTCTGACCCGCCAACTTATAGCAACACAAATATAGCAGAGTGTGACATCTATGAAGAGTGTAAGTGTATTAAATCTGTAGGCCTTTTCACACTACCAAAAACCTCTGTGTTGGACTCGGGTCCAATCCGTGGAAGTTTGACTGACCTTTTCACACTACAACATTACAATCCAGCGTTGACACGTGTAGAGCGCTCGATTCGTGTCAAAACCAACCCTGGTTGGGAGGTGGGTTGAGAGCTCTCGATTTGCGTTGAAAATTTGCCGAAAGCCTTAGTGTGAACACTCCGGTGTTCGTTTTTAATCTGTGTTGAGTGCCTGGCGCCATCTGCAATAATGCAGTATGGGAGTTTTCTGCTTGGATCCATGCAGGATCCTGCAGTGTCAAACGATCGCACAATACACAGGTCAAAAGACACACGTGTAACCCACAAGCCGATTTTGCGCAGAGCTAGTGTGAAGGCAGAACGGATTTGAACCATGTTGAAATGTTACGGAGTCAACATGGGAGTCTTCCTGTGTAGATCTCGACACGGTTTGGACATTGATAGAGTGAAAAGGCCTAACTCTTTTTGTAAACTGAATTTACCATAGTGACGTTGGAGGTGTCACTTGCAAGTTGAAAGTAACGTGGGATGGATTGCTGGCTGGCCAGTGATCCGTTTCAGTGGTAGAGTGTTTTACAAACCTACTTGAATGAATTAATAAAGATTTGTAAAAAATAAAACTAATGAAAATCTTTCCAAATGATGAAATTGGCTGACACTTTTGACAGGTTTTGTATCTTTTGAATTTAATGAAGTGCAGATGTATTGACAAACATTTACCAGCCGAAACAAACATCTTGAAGAGTTTCACAGTTGTAATTGTTTCATATAAATGTTATAATTCTTCTTAAGTATTAAAGTATTTAGAGAATGATATATTGACCCTCGCCTGACGTCGTCATCATAATAAAAATTGTAATAATAATAATAATTTTGGGAGTCAATGTTCCCATGTATTTATATGGTACAGTGTAGGGCGCATTTTAAGCTGAAGCCATGATTTTGAAAATGGCCGTAGTCTTGGTACAAGAAGTTCTACAGGGAAAATCGCGAGAGTTGTGTGATAAGGAAACGTCTTGTACCAAGACTAGTGGCAACAGGGCAACAGAGGCATTGACCTTCATGGCCACTGTTATGGCTGTGCACCTGAAAGGAAGACAAAAAATGCCATATGTTTGTCATTAAAGTTACAGCTGCCAAACAGCAAAGTGCACAGAAAAACAACGAAACAATATTAGCTGCCAGCATATTGCATCTTGCCACGGCAACTTAGTCTTTTGGTACAAAGGTAAAAAACAAAACATGTAGGATACAAATGAAGACTTTGACTGATTTATACACACGGAGCTTTTTTTTTATTTTATTTTTTTTTAACTGTTGTTTAAGTACACAACCGATGGAGCAAAATGTAATGATTTATTGCTAAGCTACTGCTCAGACATTTAAAGTCATGTCATGCGATAAGTCAATGCCCATTGCCCAAAGCTGCGTGATTGAAGACATTGTTTATCTGAACTTTGCTTGGTTCTCTGGTTATGGCAACTCCAACTTTGTAAAAGTATAAACTTCGTAATAAAATCAACTCGACAAAGGAATCTTTTTTGATGTTCTCATCCATCTGAGATTAGGGTACAGGATGGGCCATCAAAAAAGATACATTTGTTTCACATTGATGTGGAATGAAATACAGTGTTGTCATTGCAAGAAAAAGTAAAAAATACTGTGCAGATTAAGTAGTGTTTTTTCATTTTGATTCATGCCATTGTTAACAATAAGTAATTTAATTATACAAAAAATCTGCATATAATTACTACAAAGAAGTTGGCACACCTTTAAAATTAGTTTTACTTTGTACTTTTTTTTTTAAAAGAAAAAGGTCAAGTGAAAGTGTTTTTAAAACTTTAATGTGACTTTATTGGAATAAAGTGGACTTAAAAAGGCAGTGTTTATGGAGGTGTTCCCTGGTAATGTGGTATTGGCAAAGAAACAATGTTGTGATGGTTGGTTTCATAAGTGCTTCAAGGCTGTAGGGGCTACGTTCCCTTTGCATTGTTGCCATTGGGCCAGTTGTGACATATTTTACACATTGACTTAATTTACTTAATTATGACTTAATGTTCTTAATTTTGAACCAATTAGAATGTACCTTTAAATTGCGTACAGTACTTAAATGACAACCTTAATATCTGATGTGGGAATTCTAATGTAAAGCGCCTGGTGGTCTACATTTAACATTCAATGTTTCTTTTAACACTTCAATGTCAGCATTGATTTGTTAGAACTGAATGTTTCATCTGTAACCACCGTTAGCGTTGTGAAATTGTTGGGCTCGTACCAACTCAAGTCACACCTCTGGGATATTTGGGCATTTTTCTTAAACGAAATCTGACAGGTCTCATATAAAACGAGGCACCTGTTGAGCTTTCGTAAAAAGGATTCTAAAAGTGGCAAGCGCAAAGTGGTTTATAAGCATTATCTCTATAATTAAGACAAATCAAAATGTACATATATAAAATGACTTGTTGGTATTAGTGTTACTCGTGGTTTCATTGTGCAGGTTACAAAACGAGACATTTCCTAATCTAAAGATGCTATGCACTATTGATTATCAAAATTAGAAATGTTCATAAAAAGATTGTTGATTTAAAGCAAAGGTTGTTAATTTCTCTTTCTGAGTTGCCATAATGTTTGTAAAATTTATGAAAAAATTTCCAATTTTATTGACACCGAATAATTCATTACTTTTGGAAAAAATATCTAAGTGTACTTGTAAAAACTGCTTAGGTTTTCTTTTTTTTTTTTTTTTTTTTTACAGCAGCTTGAAATTTCACAGGGTGCATCTTTGAAACACACTTTTTTTCCAATTCCTTACTTTTTATTCGTACCTGTAACTGAAGAAGTTAGAGGTTGTATTAATGATTGAAGGAAATTGTTTCCCTCAGTTCGAAATGCAAATCAATGCAAGACACAATCTTACAATTGTAGATAGATATTGATAACTTGATTAAGTCAAAGGGTGAAAACAGTCACTTTATTTTTCTACCTGTAAAACAATTTCGGATACATAAAAAACAGTAGTTCATTGTTTTATTTTCCTACAAATCTTACTTTTAAATAATACATTTTTCTTACTGTAATGAGGAGTTTTTTCTCAGAGCCAAACTGACTCTTAACCCCCCCAAAAAACAAAAAACAACAACAACAACAACAAAATAAGTAAATAAATAACTAAATAAAACAAATAGTTTTGAAGTCGTTTAAAGGCTATTTGAATTCTATGAGTGATAGGTAGTTTCTTCAGCATTAAATTTCTCTCAAACTCCTCAAAACAATATGGATCATTATTGCAATACTTAACTTAATAATAAATTTAAAGTTTCATCATGGTACTTTTATTTTATTTTTTGGTATCAAACATAACTATTAATCGTGTTAATTAATTTGCATTTTCAATGATATTGAACATGAATATGCATGGGGCTTTTATAAAGTTTTATGTGCCAGCATTTCTATTGTACTATTCTGGTCTTTTGGAAGTAAAAAAAACGATACATCTGTGCGCATATTTTCAATTGCTGAATTAAAATGTAAAAAGTATGTGAAAAATTCATTTTTAAGGAATTTAATGTGTTGGTCAATAATAATTCCATTATGTGTATTGTCTGAGTTTTTCCATGCTTTTTGTCCACTTTCTTAATACGTGGGCCTTGAAAAAAATAATAATATAGGTACCCACAGGGTACCCACAACTGCTCCAAAACATGCTCGCGCCCACCTTATTCGGTGGCAACCACCCCCCCCCCCCCCCCCCCCCGTCCACCAACACCACACCTTCCCATCATTCGCTTGATCTAAGAGACCAATAGAACGAGCGAACCCCCTACCCCCCCCCCCCCCCCCACCCTTTGATATTTTCGTCAACTTTTGACCAATCAATTTAACGGCTACAACAACACATCACGCGTTGTCGTCACGTCGTGCGGGCGTACGCGTACTAACGTTTGTGCTAGTTTGGCCCGATATATCGATCGGTTGACTTCTTGTATTACACCTTTTGAAAGTGCAAAGTTTGCACAAACTCTATACCTCTGGTGAAGTAGTAAAACTGACGCAAAAGCACTGGATTTACCCGATGATAAATCAGCAAGAACCAAAGGGTGAGTGGGAAATTATATGTTGATTAACAACGTTGTATGTCTTTTGACTTTATGGATGTCACTCCTAGATGGCCATGGATATTGGTAGCGATTGAACGGCCATTAATTGTTTTCACTCCCCGTCTCACTCTCACTCAGTCTCACTCTCTGTTTGTCACGAATGGGAATAGCATACTCAGTTTAGTTTAACCACGGCATGAAGGTATTATTGCTTAAATCAGCGAACTTACCGAGGGGTTTACTTGTAAATTTATGGGAAAATCTAATATATGCTTGAAATGACGAATGTTAAAAAATAAACGAGACTGAGATTGAGAAGGCCAGTTGACAATGACATGGTTGAAGACCCAGTCTGCTAGTGCTAGTGCTAGTGCTAGTGCTAAAACATGGCGAGTGCAGTGGCAGGTAGTGGCAATGCTACATGTACGACTATAACACGAGTAGGAGAAAAAAACTATGCATGTAAAATTGCGTTAAGTAGCACGGGAATTAGCCTTTTTGTGATATGGATGACACATAGAGCTGTATATAAAGGGATGACACTATGGAGGTGCACTGTCTGATTTGGATGTAATATACAGACAAATTTACCAAAAACAAATAGGCCTAGTGTCACAGTATTGCATCCACTATTTCTCAAAAATGGCTAGGGGGTATTCCATCCTGCACTATTAATTAGGGATAGTATTAGTACTGTTTTACTAATGTTACATTGTTGTAGATGCGATAATTGTGCAGAGCTTATGTCTGGAGGATTGACGAGGGTTACGATTATCGCAACAATGTTTACTTGTCTTCTTGATACACCCCCCCCCCAAAAAAAAATCTTAATGTAATGACAATGTTTAGTTTACGTCATGATTGCTGGAAATGTTGCCTCAAATATCTTTTCAAATCTTTCCAATTCAGGACTTTAATTTTATTAAGTTTATTAACACATCATCTTTACTTTAGGTAGCATATAATTGAGAGTTATGTCTCAGGAAAAGACTGAAACAAGCCAGTCGGAAGAAGATGACAAGCCTTCCCAGATACATCCAAGCTCTGTGTATACAACAAGTGCAACGTCAGAGGTATCGGACGATGCATCTGAAACTTCAGAGACAGCCAGTCTTATGGGGTCAAACTTAGTCCTCACGGGCAGCGGGAGGAAGCGACGAAAACGAACCATCATCTCCGCCGATCAGCTGATGAAGATGGAGAATCTGTACAAGCAAGAACAGTGGCCAGGACGGGACAAGAAAGAAGTCCTGGCGAGAGACATTGGGATGTCCACCCACTTTGTCAACATCTGGTTTCAGAACAAGAGATCCAGGATGAAGAAACTGGCTCAGGAGGAAGAGGAGCTGGAGGTGTTGCGTCAAACGAGAAGTCCCGGAAAAGCCATCAACCTCAGCCTCAAAACAGACACAGTGGCCCCTAAACCAGTCAACATTGCTCCAAGACCACAAACCTCAGGAAGTACTGCTACAACAGGCCTTAACATGAGCTCCATGTCGGCTCAGTTACAAATTCCGAGAATTGGCTGTGTGCCAGTTGGGTCGTGCTTTGTCGTCGGACAGAATGTTAAGATCAAAGATGGAACAGGAGGTGGGTCTTCTGGTCTTGTAGTGTGTGCGACACCTTCACTTTCAAGTCCCATGGTCAAGATGCAGACTGGGCCCAGTGTAAACAGGGCACATGCAAGAGTTAAGGTATAATAAATCTAGGAGTTGCTCAATACAGCCTTACTTATCTTGTCTTCCACTCTGTGTGTGGTAAATATTGGAACATCACCCCTGCCGATTACTCAGCATTGTATTGACCCAATTCACTGAACCTCATCCGCAACATTAAATTCTTGGTTGCCGTTATGGAAGTCAGATTCCCTGTTTTTTACTGCACAGTGAATTTTTAGAAGACACGCACGCTGTTAGATGTGCACAATACTTGTAGACACATAGACTCCCCAAATGGCAGACCATGAGCAGACAGACACCACATTTGACCTCAGTTCAAGGGTGTCTGCAAGGTGTCGATAGGTGTCGGAAGTTATTTCTAGAATTCCCACTGCTTGTATAAATTCACAATTTATGAGTACCAGCTGATTTAAATCAACAGTAAAGCCTTAATTTTACAGTGGTGATTTCATTTAGAGGTCAGTGCTTGGGACCAGGGCCCAGTTTCATGGCTCTGCTTACCGTAAGCAAAAAATCGGCGCTTGCGGAAGCAGAAAATTCCGCGCTTACTTAAAAGCGTTTTTCACGGGTTAGCAAGGAGTTTTTGCTTGTGCGCGTGCGTAGTTCACGTAACTAAGGATTCTGTGCTTACACAGCTAGCACAGAAATTCGGCGCTAACCTCGTAAGCGGCGAATGGTCTTCGTAAGCGCAGAATGACGCTGTAAGCAGAGCCATGAAATTGGGCCCAGCTTACACTCTCCCGCCCACTCGTGCATGATTAATCACACAGCTTGCTGATATAGCCCAGGCCATCCTCATGTGGTCAGGTATAAAAGAAAAGGGGACAAAACATTTTTTGTACAATTTGAATGACTTCGTGCTGCCAATTTTAGGATAAAAATAATACCGGAGTCTTATATAGCGCATATCTACCAGCAATTAGGTACTCAAGGCGCTTATTATTGTCATTTTTACAATAGGTTTTTGAAGTTCTTGAATTATGAGACCCATTTATGTAGCACATTATAACGGTTTACAAGGTGCTGCGGCGCATTCAGCAGCCACTGCCAGAAACACCGGGGCAAACCTATTCTTTTAGCAATAAATGTCACTGGGATCTTTTACGTGCATTACACAACACACGGGACCTCTGGCTTTATGTCCAATCCGAAGGATGAAGCAATAATGCTTTAAGCGTCTTGGAAGTGGGGTTGACCTGAACAGTAAGTGACCTAGAGCTAGGGCAGCGAAATTGCTTAAATTATTCAATCTCAAATCTCTTCTCATTACAGGCTGCTAAACCTGTAGCGCCATCCACTCGTCTGCAACCTAAACTCCACTCATCAGTAGACCCACACAATATCCAAGCAACAGGCACCACATTTCAGACACAGTTCCCATGGCAACCTGTACCCAGACACCTGAATTTCTTTAACTGCTTGGTCTCCATGATGGCTATCGAGGAAGGCGGTCTGATTCGGAAAGGTCATCCTGATTTTGACGTGGCTGTAAATACTGCCCTCTATGGTATGCGCATTGCCCATGGCAATATCTTGACATACAGGAAGAACGAAGGGTTACGCATTCACAATGACCAGCCATGAAAAGTTGGCTTATTACTGTTACTGCAATCAGCATGCATTGCGTCCAGTTTGATATATTCATTTTTTTTCTTTAGGAATCTGAATTCAGGTGTAACACATACATGTACATGTAGAACCCTTTTATATGAACCCCAATACACCTACTCTAGAATGTGGATGGTAGTAGGTTCGTCTCCTCTCCGGGTCTTCTGTCAATATTTTTTCCTTGTTGAACTACAAGTTGTTGAAGGGTAAAAAATGAGTTCAGCCTTAATAAATGCATGTGGCCAACATTGGTAATTGTCACAGACCATTATCCTCACTTAATGCGACCCTACATGTACATGAAGTAACAAACCTGTGAAATAGGCCTAAGTTTTAAAGCTCAATCACTTGAAAATAGTGAAAAACCCCATTATATGTTTTCACTGTTTTAACACATCGGGTTTTACTCAATTTCTCAAACAATTTTTAAGCAGAAATGTTCAAGGGGAGTTTTCCACCATAACAATCTTTATACTGTGTTGAAGGGGCTGTGTTGTCATGATTATAGCAGGCCTGTGGCTGTGCATGGAAAGATGAACTGTCGTGCAGTATCTGGGTGAGAGTTCATCTTTCCATGAATAGCCACTGGCCTGCCAGGCGTGTGCATTTAGTGCGGTCAAATCACAAAGTGTGCCCTTTTTTGTCAAAATTTGATCTGACCACTGGCGCGTACGCGTGTAGTAGCTGGGTTATTCCATTTACCGCTATAATTATGACGACACAGGCCCTTTAAGTTATGTACAAGTCTGTGAACATTTATAATTTTCAATCCCTTTAATGGGAAGTAAAACAACGTTTTACAGAAATTTGATTTATACCCAATGAATTTTATTTTCAATTGAATGGTTAATATCGGAAATCTGTTCTAATTTTTTAGTATACAATATGCTTTTGTTTTTATAAAAAAAAAATAAATAAAAAATGAATTTCCGTTGTGGAATATTTTCGGATGTCTTCATTTGAATAACACTACATTTTTAAAAAGTGAATAAGATTTTATGTACCAAGAATATTTTCTGTTACTTTCAGAATCAAATTTAATAACTGTTTGTTCTTAAGGTTAAATTAGTTGTGTCTTTGAGCGTAATCAATTCGTTTATTAATCTAAATATTTTTCAAAAAGTAAAAAAATGTTTTTTACCACCTCGTTCGGTAAAAATTAAACAACACACTTTTTTGGCTTGCCTCTGCAGTTGTTCATTATAAGTTTTTTTTAACCCCATTTGCCGAGAGTATAGACCATGTTACCTGTGACATCACATGTTTACAAAAGAGCCACAGAACCTGGACTTCCTGCAGGCAGGATTTGTACACGGCTCAATGGGAAAATACTCTAAATCTTTCATTTTATGGAGATTGCACTGTCCAATTGTCATCAACTTTGGATATGAAGGAAAGGGGCACATCTCACAACTAGTTCAGCTCTCATTTTAATAGCCATTGAATTTATGTGGAAATTATGATACAAAATGTAAAATTTCTCATATGTCCCATGCAGTATCTTGCCTGCCAGTAATTGCCCTGGAATGTACAAGGTCACTCTTTTGTAAACAAGGGTCACATGGTCTATATTACATTTTATTTCTGCTTGCGAGAATAAAATAATGTGATTAAATCAAAAGAGCTCTCATTGGTGTAAACTTGTTACATGCAAATATCATTGCCTTGTGAAGTCAAAGGTCATCAATCAACAGACTGGCACCCATATCCATGTGCCTGAAATAGTATGGATCGACTCGTCCGTAGAGGCTGGATGTGTGACCAGTGTTAACTCAACGGGCTGTGTGTGCATGTTCATTTTATTGTCATCGTGGCACATTCTTTGAGCAGATTTCTTGCGAATTTGACTGAACATTTCATGATTTGAGGGTCTGGTCTCTCGTCATGTTTAAGAGGAAGTTAGAAGCTCTGCAGCATCATCAAGCTGATGTCGATATAAAGGGTAAATTCATTGTAATTTGTATGGTATCACAATGAACGGTAAATCCAAGTTAGCATTCAATGACAATCACAAAGAGGACTGGCAGTTTCGACAAGCAATGTTTTATTTCGTTTCCAACTCTGCTCTTAATTTGAAAAGGGCTAAAATGCCGTATCTGGCCGCCACTTTATCTCCCTTAATGTAGGTCAAATTATATCCCTATGAGTCCAGAAAGGTTGACAGAATGTACACAGAGAGGAACAGGCACTTTGAACGATCGGATTAGTTAGCACGGTTTACAAAGTGTCAAAATCATGAAAAATAAGCAATTTTCACGTCTACGTTGGGCTTGACAACGCTACTCGCTAGTCGCCATTTCAGTTTCTTTGGGCATGAATGCATGAAAGTGCTGGTTGCGCGATGAAATGTACGCTCGAATTTTCTTTTTTTAAAGGTCAATAGTTAGTGTTTTTGCTACCAATTCCTCGAGAGGAATATTTAAAAAAAAAAGAGAAATAAAGCCCAACATCCATTGCAAAATATTAAGAATCCCTTAGTTAGAAAGTGGCAGTCGAATATGGAAACTTTCCCGCCGAGACGACTACACTCTCGCCATGCAATCGATACGTTCTGCGATCCTAAAAACTTGAAAACATTCACCTCTGGAAGTCATGGCTAATTCATTACTGCTAGTGCTATGAGTATTGTGTTGAGGGTCACACTTCTAAGTTTGTAAGACCCCTGATAAAATGTTGACAAGATAATCCGGCCCGGCCCAAGGTCTGTTTACCTTCACAATTAATAGATCACTCTGGTAGGATGAGTGGTACTCTGCAACAGAACGATTGCACTCTCCAACCCAAGTCACGTGACCTGGGTATTAAACATAAACAAACACGACGTCCTCCATAGGATAGTGTGGTATGGTACATGATGATTGCTGCATTTGTTTATTCGATAGAGGCTTTTCGTTCTTGAAATCTGTGAAAAATATTCCATAGTTTGTACCAGAGACCTTCGAGTGGCTGAATAAAGCCAGTAAGGACTGTTCCAGCAAGTCTTGGAAGTTTTACAATGAAAGTTATGTTCACGATGTGGTAGTACTTAGTAGTACTAGTAGTACTAGTTGCACCATGGAGGACGCCTCCATGATTGCACGACCTGACGACCACGATCACACACTTTTCAACACAAGAATTTCACAGTTTTGAAGCTGAGATAATCAAAAGAAAAGGTTTTCCAAAACTCTGTGATTCCTTTGTCTTTTTGAAATTCTGCAAGGCTAGGTATAAATGGTCACTTTTCAATGTTCTTTACTTTTGTTTCTACAGTGATTTACATTACAAACACAATCACAGGCGGGTGGATACGTCGTTGTCCGACGCTGGTAGTGTATAACTCAAAATAAAGCTTTTTTGTAGTAGAATGCTGGTAGTTTATGAAACAGTAATGTGATTAAAATCAATGCCACAACATAGGGCCTACAACTTTAATGAAAGGGCTTAGTAACTGTGTTATTATTACCAAAACCAGACTGTCGGCGTGACTCTGTGTGTTGGTCACAGCATTGCGCATATTTTGCCATCAGCTGAGATTACGTAGTACCCACAACAGGTCATGTGATGACATGTAAACATTGTTCGCGCAATCGGTCTATTAGTCCCTTCATTAACTCTTATTTGTTTCAGATTGTTACAAATTTATGTTAGATTTGGATCCAGTAGACCGATTGCGCGACAATGTTGACATGCGGTCACGTGACCTCCTATTGGGTATAACGCCATACAGCTGATGGCAAAATACGTGTAAAGAGAGTGAGTATGAAAACAGTTGATTTTACTTTTTTTAAGTGATAAACTAGTTAATCAGCCCCTTTATTTAAAGTAGTATGTTGTGGCATTAATTTAAATCACATTTCTGTTTCATAATGTAACAGAATTCTTCTAAAAAGAGGTTTTTTAAGCCATGCACTACCGGCGTCGGACGACTATTATGTAGCCACCCGTCTGTTATTTTGTTTGTAATGTTGGCCTTAATCACTATAAAAAAAGGATAAACATTGTTGGAAAAGTGAGCATTAATACCTAGCCTTGCAGAAATTCAAATAGGCGAAGGAATCACACACTTTTGGAAAGCAATTTCTTTGGAGGATTTCAGCTTCACAACTTTGAACTTCTTGTGTTGAAAAGTGTGCGGTGATCTCGGTCGTCTGGCCTAACGTTCCGTCGTGCGCTGTACACATCGTGCACATTTATACGGTACTTTTACAATTTTCAAGAATTGCAGGAACTGTCCTTACTGGCTTTATTCAGCCACATGAAGGTCTCTGGTACAAACTCTGGAATATCTTTCACAGATTTCGAGCGAGAAAAGCCTTGATCGAATAAACTAAATGCATTAACTATCGTGTACCGTACCACCCTTTCCTATGTGGTATGAGGATGAGGATGAGGTGGAGAAGAATGGTTCTTAAAAGAAACCATCAAATTTTGCCGTTTTCGAGCATTTTTCAAAAAACGATTTATCTGAACCAAAAAAGTGGTTCGGATAAATCACGTGATCTTCGGAGTTAGTTTTACTTCCAGCCGCATAAAAGTAAATTACTGAACCAAACTTAAATCTTTTTTTTTTACAATTATTCATGAGTATTTGACAAGATTATTGATACAATTTGTAAATAATGATGAAAAATCTAACGTAATATTCACATTCAGAGGTGTCCGTGCAACCGAAGCGTGTCTTACGGCGCACCAGCATGGGAGCTAGCGGAACGTAAACCTTGGGGCATATCCCGCACAGCCAGTGCCGTGTCTCGTGGGGACAGAGAGACAAACCCCGGGGCATGAACTCCCAGCTTGCCGGTCGGTCTAGCCGTAAGCGTGGGAACTTGTTGGAGGGGTAGGGAGCCAGACTAACAATTACGTTTTTTTACGAGGGTTTTAGTCTGTGCCCCTAGCTATTATAACGTGTTGCCTGCGCTACGCACTTGCGGGACGACGACGGTGAATGTTTATCCCACCCCATACAGCTGATCTATCTACTTCTATGATAGCTGCATAATGTCCACGCCCCCCAATCGCCACAACAAAAAACCGGTGGCGGTGGCCGCGGCCGGCCAGTGAAGTCATCGCCTGAAAAACGGGAGAATGCCTTCCCTAAAGCTGCCAGGATTGGCAATCCGTTTGCAGCGAAAGCGGGAGGCTCGCTCGGCACATGACTGTTGGCCAAGCCAATGTGAAAAGATGGTCCAAGATTAGGGACACTATCATTAGTTTTTGCAGCAGGCTGGTCACGATGAGCATGAACGATGGGGTCTTTGCCATAATTTTGATGGACAGGTTTGTGTCATAGAACTGTATTGTGAATATGCCTGCGTATATTTTAATTCATGAAGACTCACATTTTGACAATATTTATGGTCCATCATGTCCGTGATGTCCACATTATGCCAAGCTTATTCTCTCCCTTTCTACATTTGAACACGACCTGACAACACAGATCACTCCTGGACCCAACTGGCATTCATCAAAGTAAATTTTTACAACATAGGGCCTACTTGCGATATAATGAAGAAACGTTCTCCATTGCAAGTAAGTTCGTCCAGTTCGTCGTACACAGAATACACTGTCCGTTTATGTCTGTTTTTTATTTACACGTGAATTTGTGCTGGATCGATATGAAGTCTGGATCCTCATGCCTCTTAATTGTAATAATTTATACATAAACAGAGCACCAGTCTACTTACAACATTGCGCAACATTGTCATGTAAACTTGACAGTTGCAACGGCTGGAAAAGCGTATAAGCTGACCTTTGACCGCGTTTTTTTTTTTTCACATTTTTCGTTAATTACGTGATATTTTGATGATGTTTTTTAAGAACAACCATTTAAAAATTATAGTCTGTCATTCCACATCACTAAATTAGGTAAACAGTAAGCCGGTGTGTTCCTTTAACATGGATAGTCTTGGTATCACTTTGTTCGCTTTTTTTTTCACTCCAATTCCCACTCCCAGATGAAATGAATTGGCGTAACCTCGTCGTTTGGCTGGAAGATCAAAAGATCCGATTGTACAAGATAGAAGAACGAGGAGATCTAAGAAATTTCATCAGCAGTGACTGGCCAAAAGCATTTCAAAAGGTAACGGTGGGCCTCAATGGGAGGTCTTGGGTCTTGTCTGTGGTATATAGTTTTTTTTGGGTAATGTTGTAAGCTGTAGTTTACCTTAGTTTTTGATAATCATAACCCTCGAATCCCTCGATTCTCCAGACGGTTGTAGGCTGCCAGAGTGACGATGAACATGGTTTAAAATTTAATTCCAAAAATTTAATTCCAATTGAGTGCATTTAAAATGTTGAAAAATAAAAGGTCAACAAAAATTGGACAAATTTTAAAGCCCCAGCTCAACATTGGTAAGAAAGAAAAACACAATGTTCACAGATTGACTTATCCCTTACATGGTGTAAAGATTTGATGGTAAAAAACTTTCCTTGAAATATTTCTGCCTGAAGTGTTATCATTATTCAATATTAAATGAAATAAGATCCAAAATTAATTTTCGTCTCATGTGAGACCAAAACTCCTAAGAATGCGTAAAAAAATGCTGAATGTTTTTTTTACTGTCTTGCAAACGAAACAATGAAATGAGCTGAAATTTTCACAGGTTGGTTTTATTACACATATCTTGACTTGTGTAAAGAATGAAAGCATTTACAGACACTTTACCAATGTTGAGCTGGGGCTTTAAAGCAGGCCTAAATATTAATTTTTGACTAATGTTTCAACCTTACCTGTGTGGAGTGATGTGGCCGAGTGGTCTGGTGCACCGTATTCAAGTTCTGTTGTTCCCAGTGTGTGGGTTCGAATCCCAGCCTGGCTGGTCATGATGATTGTGTCCTTGAGCAAGATACTTTACCAATGCTTTGTCCTTCAGATGGGGCGTAACGCCGTAGGTCTCGTGTACTAGGATAGATAGCGCATGTAAAGGGAACCAGAACACTTATTTAGGGTTTACCCTCAGTGTTTCTAGTTCATTGCAAGCACCCTTGACTACAGGTTTCCTCGGGCTTCTGAAATACAGTGATTAATTTTGCTTTTGAGGCATCCTTGGTTTAAATACCAGAAATTAATAATAAAAACAATAATAATAATAACATTACCAATGGCACCTACAAGAGGTCATCGACACAAGCCTGTGGGTTTCTAGAATGCCCCTCCCCCCACCGCTCAGCATCGTTCTTCCATCAACCATTGTGTAAATATTTACATCAATTTGATTTTTCCTAAAGGTGCACATTCCAGGATGCCTCAAAATCTCCCATATATATTCTAGGCAACGGTGAAGTAACCCATGCCACACTTTATTTTTGTTTTATTTTATTTTATTTATTTTTTAATTTGTTTTTTTATTTTCTTATTTCTAGGCAACAAAGAACAAACACAAAAATATAAAAACCTGTTCCGACTGCTATGTCGGAACAGCTAACAAGGGTATAAATTTAAGAATATGAATATAAACAAAACAAGCCTGAGGATTACCAAAAAGCGAAATAAATCACTGCCTAAAGGTAATCCAGACGACATAAAAAGACGACAAAAAGCCCCCCAAAAACCTAATTATTAAATGTTCAAAAATTACATAAATAAAAAATATGTAGAAATTCTTTTAGAAATTTGCGGTCATTGTATCTGTATGGTCGATCATTACCGCAGATTGCCACTGCAGGAATTGAGAACCTTACCAGTGGCCCAAATTCCATTGCCATTGAGCACAGCTGGGGGCTTCTCCAGTTTACCACTCTCATTGAAGCACCTTGGGCAATGAATGGCTCTACTCTCTATGCCACTGTTGTGGCCTAAGTGAGATAGGGGCTGTTTGTCTCGAGAAACACGCTGATAATATAGTAGGAGGGTTTACACCAACCAACCAAAACACTGTGACTTCCTAACCCCCTCATCTCTTTTTGAACTTTCCTTCAAAGTATCTTAAGGAATTACAATGTCCAGTAGATGCTGATGATAGACAAGGGGTCTGTGAATGGCTGCTCGGTCAAGCAGTTAGGTTGGACTATGGAGAAAAAGGTAAACTTCGTTCGTGAGGTTTTAAGTAACCTCTGTGGTGAATTGTGACGGCGCAGTAAAAGAGAGGATTGTGTTATAAGTCAGTATTTTGATCACCATTATACAATTGTGGCACGCTGTGATGGGGTCTGTGTTGTTGTGTACACCCGAGGGAGCAAATGGCACCCAAGGGGAGGGTGCCATTTGCTCCCTGAGGGTGACATCATGTGATTGGTTGTCGACCAATAAAAATTCACAATCTATCGCCATGGTATAACAAGCTCCGATGGTTTGCAGGAGAGCAGCAAACATACAACATCAGAACTCACTTGGTTTTTGGTGAAGGCGATCAGGTAAAAAAACAAACCTCTGTAATCAGAGAATACTGATCAAATATTTTAGTTAATGCACAACTGGTTCTTTTTGGAACTACCACAAAGCATGAGAGATTATTTTCAGTAAGGTTTTGGTAATTCCATGCACATGTTGTAGTAAAACACTCGTCTATGAGTTGTGGTGGTTCTGAAAAGAACCGTTGGTGTGCTCTGATTGACTTAAGGAGAAAGCTGGCCTTGGATGCTGCAGGCTGTGTAAGTACTGTGTAGGAGGATTGCTCTATGATGCACGAAGGCGGGAAAGCTGGAACCTGCCCCTTAAAAATGGGTCGTCTGTACCCTAAGTCTACCCTTGTGTCCCCATCCTCCCTACCCCTGTGCTTGTTTCTACCTGACACAGCTCAGTGAGCACACTCTCCCCACCCACCTCCACAAGGATCCAGTACTGATGTCCTGCCTTTGCGCATCATTGAGCCAATAGACTGATCCATTAAGCCCCGCCCATGCTGTATTGACCAATCACAGATGTGATTGCGCAACCAAAACATGTTAGTGCATTTGGCGGGCATGCACAGTGGGCGGGGCTTAATGGATCTGTCTATTGTCACTCACAGGATCCTGTTACAACTAATTAGGTGGTGAGACTGATTGACACAGCGTCAGTCACGTTGGTGTGTTTGTGTTAATAAACAAGGGATTTGATGTATCAGTCTGTTGTTAAACGTTGTTCATCCTCATCTTTGATTTGAATCATTCTAGTTGATACATACAAGGCAGTATCTGGGAATGGTCCAGCACAACAGAACTCCTCCTCATCACATCCTGCTTCTGATGATCCTTTTCATCATATAGATGGTGAGTTCTTATTCAAACCATTCTAAGGTCTGTCTGTTTAATATCTCATCCACTGTCTTATAAATTATAGCGCACGTATACCAGCAATTAGGTGCTCAAGGCGCTTATTCTCGTCATTTGTTCTGACAGCCACTGCTAGAAACACTGGGGCAAACCCCTTCTCTTAGCGATAAGTGTCACTGGTTTTTTTTTACGTGCATTTCACAACACACGGGACCTACGGCTTTACGTCCCATCCGAAGGACGAAGCGATAATGGCTAAGTGTCTTGCTGAAGGACACAAGTGTCAAGACCGGGACTCGAACCCACACTCTGCTGATCAGAAACACCAGAGCTTGAGTCCGGTGCGCTAGACCGCTCGGCCACGACACGCCACTATGCCAGCCTAGTATGATATGTGGTGAATGCATTTCCACAGAGCAGTCAACCAATAACTGTTGCGGTTATTGGCTAGTGAGTAACCAATGGCCAATTCAACCGAAACAGTTTACAGCCCCAAAAACACAAACGCACATCAAATGTCGACCTGCATATTAGAATCTATTAGAATCTATTGTTTTGGACATATGTTTAAGTTTATTTGTGATAAATACTTGGATTTCAGGGATATTATAATACTGGGTTCTTATATTATACACATATGGACTGGCAATGAGGGAAATAGTGCACGTCTATGCAACCCGAGGGCCTTTGAGTGACCAGGAGAGGGTCCTATTTCCCGTGGCCGAAGGCTGAGGGAAATAGGACCCTCTCCTGGTCACTCACAGGCCCGAGGGGTGCATAGACGTGCACTTTTGCCGAATAATGCCAGTGCATATGTGTTTTATAACACACCTCAGTCCAAAATGTCGGTTAGAAGAGTAAATCGCGGTTCTTTGGCCGCAGATTCTTCTCGATCCACAGACGCCGTTGTCCTACGGCTTTACGTCCCATCCGAAGGACGAAGCGATAATGGCTAAGTGTCTTGCTGAAGGACACAAGTGTCAAGACCGGGACTCGAACCCACACTCTGCTGATCAGAAACACCAGAGCTTGAGTCCGGTGCGCTAGACCGCTCGGCCACGACACGCCACTATGCCAGCCTAGTATGATATGTGGTGAATGCATTTCCACAGAGCAGTCAACCAATAACTGTTGCGGTTATTGGCTAGTGAGTAACCAATGGCCAATTCAACCGAAACAGTTTACAGCCCCAAAAACACAAACGCACATCAAATGTCGACCTGCATATTAGAATCTATTAGAATCTATTGTTTTGGACATATGTTTAAGTTTATTTGTGATAAATACTTGGATTTCAGGGATATTATAATACTGGGTTCTTATATTATACACATATGGACTGGCAATGAGGGAAATAGTGCACGTCTATGCAACCCGAGGGCCTGTGAGTGACCAGGAGAGGGTACTATTTCCCGAGGCCGAAGGCCGAGGGAAATAGGACCCTCTCCTGGTCACTCACAGGCCCGAGGGGTGCATAGACGTGCACTTTTGCCGAATAATGCCAGTCCATATGTGTTTTATAACACACCTCAGTCCAAAATGTCGGTTAGAAGAGTAAATCGCGGTTCTTTGGCCGCAGATTCTTCTCGATCCACAGACGCCGTTGTTCTGTTGAGGGCGCTCTTTACCAGTCAGTAGTTTTGGGTGTTGAAACTATTTCCCGCTTTGCGAACTATTTCCCCCAAATGAAGCGCATGCGGTGCGTGTGGTGCAGATTTCATGCACTAGGCTATAGTTCACCCCACGCGATCGTGTTTCAGCCATTTAGGATAAAGAACCAGGGAGAGGTGTCTTATAAAGCGCTCTATCACACCCCAAGGGGCATATCAAAGTTCTCAATATTTGATTTGCAATAGGATAACCAGAGCTATGTTTATATTTGTGAGACCCATAGCACCTTGTAATGGTTTACAAGGTGCTGCGGAGCATTCTACTGCCAACATTGTCAGATGCCCTTTGGGTTGGTCGGTGGAGGGCAACTCAGCAATTTTTGGGGTCCTAATATGATATCATGTGGTGAATACATCTAGACATAACAGTCAACCCTCTTACTGTTTGACCATTCAACATTATTCACTGTGGTTTTGAATGATAGATAAACTGCAGGTGCAATTATGACTTAATATGGTGGCTGCATCTACACAAATAGATCTGTGTAGTTCTGTACAGATCATCCACCATACACAACCCATGATATCGAATGATTTTAAATGGTCGGTCAACCCACCAGATTTTCTGAAAATATACCAAAAGTAAGCGGGTAAATATTTCTTTTGGCCGTCCTTGTTTTCGAGAAAACTAAGAAAAAGTCAATAAAACTTGAAATGAATCACTGGCTAATAATTCAGTGACCCAAAAGTGACTGCTTTGTGCGCATGCTTGTTAAAATCTTCCAAGCACTTGTAGGGGGCTTGTAGGGCACTTAGTATGTGTATGTCAAAATGCAAGTATTTTGACGCTATCCCACCAGAAATTAATCATGTTTTTACATGGTTTTCCGTAGTATGCGCACATTTCCGAGAACAGTGGATTTACCTGGTAAGTCTGCTGCCACCTAGTGTCCTCAAAAGTTTTCCATTGACGGAACGCTTTTAAATTCCCAGGATTACGTTTTTTCGTTGCTGTTCACTTTTCACTTCATGAGAGGACGCTGTAACCAGTAAAAAAGTTTGAGTATAGTGCCTGGTTCAGTAACTATTTCCCCGCAAATTACGTTCGCGCGATGTTTTGACAAGCGTCTAGTTCACGGTCGAGCAAATCTTATGCACTACCAGTTAACCCCACATGACCGTGTTTCAGCCAACCAGAATACAGAACCAGCAAGAGGCGGTTCTAACAAAGATTATTGCTTCGGTTTCTTTTTACAGTGAATGGACCAAACTTCAAAGCAGGCCTCGCCTCACTCTGTTTACTACTGAATATACCAGAGCACTATGACCCAGTGACTACACTGGAAGCTGTTAGCGTCTTCATACAGGAGAGATTAGTGCAAGGTGGCGCTGTCAGTGGTGAACAAGAGGTATGTGTTGGTTTTTGAATAGTTACTTAACACGTGCAAGATGTACGACATCATCATCATTAGGGTTGGCGCAGTGGTGTCTTCCCTGCCTTTCACCTCTCTGACTGCGGTTCAAAATGATTTCTAACTGCTCCAGCTGGCATGTTCAGTGTTTTTAAAAAAGCGTCTCTATTTCAATTGACGTAAAGACTATTGAAAATCTCTTGTGAGGTTTGCGGCAACATCTTTGAGTTGGGTGGTTCTGCACCAATTTTTTCCAGAACCACTGCAGCTCACTTCATGTACATGGTGTCACCACAAACCCTTCAAGATTGTGTTCTTGCCATGCAAAGTTTCAAATCCTACTTAGTGGAAATCTGGACGACCAGAAACGACAAGCTAACTGGCCCTATTGGCTTGTCCCATAAAATGTTAGGGGCAATCGCATGGTTTTGTTTAAATCAGATGGATTTAGTAATGTACCCCCCCCCCCCCACCGCCCCCAAGCAACCCACTCTGAGCATAAGCCCAGGCATACCAATCTTATCAGACTCTTAACTTGCTGGTGCAAAAATAATAATGAAAGCAGATTCTCTGTAAACCAAAATGGGGTTGGGCTATTATACCCTTTCAGAAAATTTACTTTGACTGGAATGGAAGAATAAAACCCACAAGACTGCTGCCTAAGAGAGAAAATTAGATCATTAGCTTGCTCTAGTGAACAGTTTTTATTTTTTAAAACTTTATTAAAACTACTCCCTTTCTCTAAAATTTCCAGGGCATCGATTTTGAGTTAAAAAACTACGAGCTAGGATTCTCCACAGAAGGTAAGCATTTATTTGTGTTCTGAAAATAACTGCCTTTGAATCTCAGCATTTCTTTTGCAAGTGCTGTTTTCTTATCAATTAGTGGGCAAATTTAGCGTGTGGTTTCTCTTTCCCAAGTCTTCATTTTCTGTTTCTACCGGTTGCAGATCCAGCTCTGGATGAGGCCGGTCGTATTCTACGTCTCCTTCACATATCAGAACTACGCGATCTACAAACCCAGATCAACGAGTCCATCGTAGCGGTCCAGAATATCACAGCCAATCCCAAGACGGATCAGAGACTCGGCAAGGTCGGACGGTGACATCGGGTCAGAGGTTAAACTGTTGCTCACTGTCAGGTCATTGGTCCGCTTTCTCTTGGGTAGCCTTGATGATAACGCATGGTGTACCTGAATGGCCTGAATGCAAGTTATGGCTCATAAAACTCCAGTACTTGTAGTCATCTGTTGAAAAAAAGAACTTGCATGCGTAATAAAAAAAAAAACTCTCATGAAGCAATGTAAACTCAGCATGAGGGGCCATATATACAGGTATTCTAAATATCTCAGTTCCAAAATATAGCACCAATTATCGGATTGTTCTTTCTTTACAAGTAAAGTAAATATTGATTTGCGACAAAACATGACTTGGTCATATTGATTGATTTAGATATTATCTGAGTTATCGTCCGAAGCTTGAAGCTTATAAACTCATCAAAGTTGAGACTCTCCGCAAACATGTTGGACAAGTACCTTGACTACCAAACACAATAGCCATGGTGCTGGAAGTGGCTCCAATAGACTGGTCCATAAAGCTCCCCCCAAGCTGTATTGACCAATCACAGACGTGATTGCGCAACCAAAAGTCCAACGAACACGTTAGTGTATATGGCACGTGTGCACAGTGGGTGGGGCTTAACAGATCGGTCTATTATGTGTGGCCGTTTGCATAACATGCAGATGGTGCATTTACAACAAATTTTGGATACCCATGAATTGATTTCATTTGCAAAGGATATTGAATGATATATCCAACATTAAAACGAAGCTTAAGTCTTTGTAAAGATGTCAAATTCATCTGACGTCATCATCACAATAATCTTGGTTGCACCATTTTGGGAATCGATGTGTGTGTATACAGTGTAGTGCGAATTTTAGATGACGTATGTCGCAGTGTTTACTCCCTTACCTGCTGACTACCAAAATGGTGAGCATGACATAGCCGCCGAGTGTGATGTGCATGTAAGTGGTCAATAGTTGCTAGATGATTCCACAGTTACCCTTGCAGCGTTTCTGAATTCTTTATTTGCAACTTCTCACATTGCACATTTTTTACCATCAGTAGACCATTAAACATGAATCTTGGTTAACACCAGATTCCAGAGACCTAGGTTGCACTTTGATCACGTGCCCATGTCGCCATGGCGTCATGATCTTGCTCTGTTTTCAAACTGGTAGAAACCAGATTTCGAAGCTCGGTAATCGATTGGCTGCTGCAGCAGTAATAAGTTTTCAGCAGGGGAGTTACAAGAGACAGTTAAAGGTTGGTAACTGTATAACACCAACAGTAATCACAAACTGCATGTAAATGCAAAATTTGTGCAACTATTTTGGGGGCTACAAAAGCCAACAGATTCATCTATTTTACAATAATTATTACTGGGTAGTGACAAGATGTCCATTATTGGTTTTCATTTCTATACCAAGCATTAAAGGTACAGAACGACTCTTGATATAGTTTGTAATATATTTTGTATTCAACTTACAAGCGGGTAAGCCTTGAAGTCTTTTCGAATTATCTGTAAAAGCAAAGCTCTAACTTAACATATTTTGTTTTAAAATAAAAATTATATTTAACAAGGGGTGAGACGTGTAGATTGTGATAAAACAAACCACATCGGTTAATCCAGTATTAAGGTTGCAGTCATACTGCGAACAGGAAAAACTGTTTTTTAATAATGGTGGCTCTCCACCGTGCGAAGTTTCAAATCCTACTCATGTACATGGTGTTACTGCAAAGCTTACTAGATTGCATCTTCACCATGCAAGTTTCAAATCCTACTCATGTACATGGTGTTACCGCAAACCTTACTAGATTGTATCTCCGCCATGCAAGTTTCAAATCCTACTCATGTACATGGTGTTACTGCAAAGCATACTAGATTGTATCTCCACCATGCAAAGTTTCAAATCCTACTCATGTACATGGTGTTACTGCAAACTATACTAGATTGTATCTCCACCATGCAAAGTTTCAAATCCTACTCATGTACATGGTGTTACTGCAAACCTTACTAGATTGTATCTCCACCATGCAAAGTTTCAAATGCTACTCACGAGTGGTATTTTTCTGCCTTTTGAAGGTGTATTGTGGTTTGATTTAGCACATTAAAAGCAATTCAAATAATGGTTTTAAAACAAAAAAGAGAGCTCTTGAAAAGTTTAACGCTGTGCATGAACAACAGTAATGAGAGCACAATAAAAAAAACAAGTTCTTGGAAAATGCAGTTGTTCTTAAAAAATTTATTTGTCCTTCGGTTTGTTAATTACAGACAGTGTGGTGTACTATTAGTTTAAAACATTGAATTACAACAATCAAACAGTGTGGATTTCGATCGATTCAGTGTATATTTTGTTTGTTCAAACCACAAAATTAGAGCCCAGAGAATGCTGAGCAAGTCACTGTCTGCCAACTCGGTAGTAAGACCATTTTATGGACGTGCATTGCCATTTTAATAGGCCACATTACGCGTGTATGGCAAAACAATATCACACAATATAAGTGTGTATAGCAAAGGATAAGTCATTTAGACTAATACCAATAAACATAGAAAATGCTCCATGCACGTAGGCAGTTTGCCATACACACATGTCATGCAATATCATTTTGCCAATTGGTATCAATACGCTGCATCCACTGCAGGATACAGTGCGGTTGAGCTCAACGTTTATTTACTGTGGTTCAAACAATAAAACATGCCCGATATGTGGCAGAGGGAGTTGCCCCTGCCCTCCTCCCCCCCAATTGTTCCTATACTCTTCCTCTCTTGTACAGAAGTACCCTCACCCCCCCCCCCCCCCGGAAATCCTCTTAAGACTTCCTGAGATTCCCAGAATGCAATGAAGGCACAATGGGTGGGAGGAAGGAGGGAACACCATGCCACATATCAATAACCAAAAAGGTTTGTTCAGCCAATTATACACAACATATAGCAACAGTAATAGCCCTATTACATAATAACTGCACCCCAACTTCCCATCACACAGCTGGGGCGATGATGGCCTCTTTTCACAACTGCTCAACTATTTGGCTAACGTGGTGACATCAATCCGGCTTCAGAGGATAATTTGTAAGTTTACAGTGGTTAATCACCTTAATATGTGTAGTGATGTTTTATTTTATATCATACAATGAGACAAACTGCAAAAAAACAAAACAAGATCCATATCACAAAGCAATATGTACATTAACCACAGCCTGAATACTCTTCCACTGTGGAAGTCATGTTAGGCACATCCATCTTGATTTCACTAGACCTTTCTTTTGGGTACAAGCACTGACCACCGTTTTGTATTGCCACCCACCCTGGCATATCTGGGCTGGCACAAATCTGCCCTTTTTATTAAACTTTTTTATTATATATATGAACAGTGTGTATTTTTTGTTTTGGGTAGAACAAATTGATTAATCAGTGATATTGGTAATTTGATAGAAGTATTTTGTTAAATGATAAATTGTTGTGATTTTTGCAGTCAAAGTGTAATTTTGCCAACCACTGTCAGATCTCAAGGCTGTGACGATGCAAAAGAAAAGGTCTCTACAGAAGTATGGCAACTTGCCTTTGTTTCCTCCTTTCAGTGCGCATGTATATTTAGAATCGTAAATGGA
The DNA here is from genome assembly GCA_911728455.2 of Marthasterias glacialis. Lineage (NCBI taxonomy): Eukaryota > Metazoa > Echinodermata > Asteroidea > Forcipulatida > Asteriidae > Marthasterias > Marthasterias glacialis. The sequence continues at coordinate 5,437,276 of OU452219.1, forward strand.
GCACCAAATCAGCTGAATTGAAAGTGGACTCACGGTTAGGTGTCAAATTCACAACACCATCTGTCAAATGTTCTCTAAAAGTGAACAAAAGTCGTGTGTCAAATCACATCAGTGTGGATTCAAAATTTCCTCAGAATCAATGCTGTGGTCAACAATGTAAACATTGACTTCAAGTTGTTCAATCGCTGTAATTGGATATTTCACTTTCAATAAATATTATCCGTCCCTTTGAGTCTATTGTAGTATTGGTTTAAGACTCTCCTGTTACTGATATTTCCCCGATCCATTGCCACAGGAGGGTGCGCTCTCACCCTAGACCACTATCTCCTGTGATAGTAGACTCGGGGTGATAGCGGTCTGGGATGAGAGCACGCCCTCTTGTGGCAATGGATCGTGGGAAATATCAGTAACAGGAGAGTCTTAAACCAAGACTAAGTCTATTGTAAAGACGTATACAGCCCCTAATTTCTTATCCCAATGCTTAACAAGTACCAAACTAGTATAGTTCACATTAATGATAACTTCTTAAAACAAAATACATTTTCCATAAAAAGTCATTACAAAGCATCACCTTGAAAGAAATACAAGAATCCTGTCACAAGTTTACTGAAAGTTTAGGACTGAAAAGATTATATTAATATACAAAAGCAGTACAACTCATTACCGTACACCAATGACCTGATTAAAACTTTAAAAAAAGAAAGAAGTTATTCCGTATTAATATTTCACAACGGGAATACACTGATGAAATTCGGCTTTAATATTTATATTAATTTTATAATGGAGTCACTTAAACATGCAGTGATCAAAAAGGACTTTCTATGGGCAGGGGGTCCACGTGGACGTTGATTTACGATTGACTTCAAAGTCCAACCTTTTGTAAGTAAGCACAGCGGGTTTTCTTGCAACCTCAAGAACTTGCCAAAGAGCCATCTCTCTGTGGGTCCCCGATTAAAGAATTAACAAAATGACTAATTACAACAGACAGAATAATTACCGCTCTTGATTAAAACATTTCACCAAACAATTTTGTATATCATCATTAGTTAATTAAGTTACCAGATTGTTACAAATGTTGTATACAGCCCCCTTTACGAGGCTGGTATGGAGATAAATATGCTCAGAATCTAAAATGTCTCATCCCCGTAATTCCACTTCTGAGCATAAAACCACAATACACTGCATTATGCGTTTCTGAATCGTAGCAGTCTGTGAAATCAATCAAGGTTTACGGATTTTGAAAGTAACTTTGCAGCTGCCCTGACACCACACGGCAATCCACAACACTTTTGACTCACGGTGAGCGCAGCGAAAACATTTCGAAAAGACTCTACCTCCTACAAAACAAAAATTGCTGCTTTTACTAATCATTCTAACAGACTCTTTGAAATTGTGTTAATTCTGTGAAATTGCCCAAAGTGTTCACTGCTTTGATTTTGATAAATAAAATGCTTTTTTTCTGATAAATATGGAAAGCACAATTATTTGAATATATTGAAAGTTATTGGCGAGCTAATGGGATAGTTATACCTCTATATAACATAAATAATTGACTAAGTGCCTATAAAATATTGAAGTCGTCCACACCTACCTCTTAATACATAGAGAGAGGGAAAAAAAAGAAGAAAAAAAAGAAAGACGTCACGCAAATAAAATGTGAATATTTCACTGTATAACTGTTAAAAAAATATTCTACAACTAAAACAATTAGGAGTATGGTGCAGCATGCCAAATGGTTATTTTAAAAAACAAATCTACATTCTCTCTCTCTCTGTTGTGTGTTCTGTGGTAAAATCTGATCTAGAAACAAAACAAATAATATCAACATGGTTGCTGGTGTTTACATTAAAAAATATTGACTGTCCAATGACATCTGGAGCTTTCATCAGTATACACCAATGGAGTGGCTTGTTTCATTCACTTTAAAAACCTTTTTGTCCAATGAGAAAGACTCTTTTGAAGTTCATAGCCAATCAGAGGTCTTGTTAGGAAGCAATTCTTGTTGACTGGTAGTCATTGGCAGTGAGCACCATAAATTGTAGTTCACATAGGTAGCAGGCTGGTTATCTGTAAAAGATTACAATGAATTTTTTTTTTCAAAGAACATGAAAACAAGACATCTAGGTCTGTAAGTCTCTTCTTGCATGAGCTTTACACATTGAAACAACCAAGAGTGTTTTTGACGCCATCTTGTTGGTAAGTGTTGTGTACTTCCACTGTAAGCCACGCCCACTTCACTCCAACTGGCTTTGACCGATTGTGAGGATCTCATAGGAATTGCACTGAGCTTGGGATAGGAGAATTTGTAAGTTTAATAATAATTGGACTTGGCTTTTACCTATGTTCTTCAAAGACTCGAGCTCTTCTCAGAATGACAAGTTTGTGTCGAATGAAATGCCTCTGAACGATGAAATATGTGATTTTTGAAAACAAATTCACACAAACGTCTGCTACAATGTAGCTAGCTTTGGAACCGGAAGTAGATGCGCGTGCGTGTGACGTCAATGACTTATCGACAGGATTGCCCCCCTATTAACACCCTGCACCAACGTCACACGAAACTACTGTCTGCCATTTTTGAAGTTCAATTGCATTCAAAGATAATTTCATTTCATTTCATACTGGTTTATTAAAACATCATGAATTGCAGCCAAAGCCTGACTTGCTCATGAATTACAATGGTGCCCTGTCTAACCGTGTACGCGTTGCCTGAATGCACCATGCACAGTAACGCACTGAGAAACTGACTCACAAAATGCCGCAACCAAGACTATACACTTTTCTATTGTTGATAAACAAACAGCGCTGGTTGAATGGCATGGACGGCCAAAAATGTTAGCAAAACATTCAAGTCTTGTTGACAGACGTTGTGACCAAATCCAACATTTTTGCAAACTTTCTATTTAAAGTAAATACATCCAATTATTGGTCTGTTTGTTTCTAACAAATTCAACACTATTTTTGAACATTTTTGTAAAACATTTTTACAAACTGTGATTATCTGTTTTTGCTTTGCATTGATGGCTCCCCGTAGTTTCTCCAACCTTCGTTGTAAAAAACTTGGGCTGTGACATTGCAAAAGAAAGGTCTATTGGGGTGATACTCACCCTATGTCATCAACAACGACAAATCTTGGTTGCACAATTCTGGGAGTAAGTTTACCTGCGTGTTACAACAGCTCATCACAGGCATCCCCAACAAGATGCAAAAACACAAAATTCCAGCATGACTACGTCCCAGTAATTGTCGAAAACACTGGCACAGGGCATTTATGATCCTGACCTAGAATGGATTGGTCTATATTGTAGAGCTCTAAATGTGCCTAGACTTTAAAAAACTTGAACATGTAGAAAACTACTTTGGCAACGGCGCGACCTCATCAGTGTTAAAAAATACTGCATTTCCTAGCTTACCTTTACACACACGGTACCTCATTCCCTTCAAGAGTCGATGGGCAGGCACACTTCCTCTGACCTCCAGGGACGGGTAGACACAAGCTACTACAGCCTCCGTTATTAGTACTACAAGCATTGGTGGCACTGGGACAGGTCGAGATGGCCGCAACGCCGTAGATGCGCCCATTACCTCCACGAGGGAGTTTGACATTTGTGCTCTCTGTACCGCCGGTCTTGCTGATACTCTGGATGCTTTTACTGTGACAAAAAGAAACACCATAGCTTTTAATGATTATTGACCCATGTTTCAGATAAAGTTGTCCTTGAAAATCTCTACAACTTGACCAGTTCAAGGGAAGTACATGTGTGTGCAGAAAAACCATTTCAAGTTACACTTTCAGTTGTAATTTACAGCTCTAAAAAAGGGAGGAAATCACAGGTAAGTTACTTAACAACTTTCTGCTAAACACAAATGAGCAGGATACCAGTCACAAATGGTACATGTGGAATGGTATTTTGGGAGGTTTTCTTATTCTGGTATGCATAATTTTTTGTGCTTAAGTACTATTTGGGCTTAATTGGCTTGATGAAAGTGGGCCCTGGCTGTCTGAATGATATTTGTGACTTGGAACTTGTCATGGACAGTGAGTGAATCCAATTCTTTTGATTTGAGGCGTGCGATCACACCTGCACACCACCGCATGCCTTCAAGCTTCCCCACAAGTGCATCAATTCTTTTTAACACCGAATTGTGGGGACTCCCAATTGTTGTTCTATTATTCCCTTTTCTATCGAATTACCTTGTGGGGAAAGGGTTTGACAGAGAAAAACATTGTGGGACCATTGTTCCATTGTACAAATGTCCCCACAAGGGTGTGTGTGCCTACCTACCATCACATGCCTTCAAGCTTCCCCACAAGTGCACTCAATCCCACACCTGAATCCATCCATACTGCACACCTCAGCATATATATCCGACTTAGTCATACTTCATTGTTTGTCAAGTAAAATTTCATCGATGTAGGACAAAAAATCAAACATTACCATAGTTTTACAATATTAGCCATGCCTGGGGGTATGGTGATATACACAAATGACTGGTCCCTAATGGGTTAAGGAGGCAACAAGGGTCAATTGATCGTGCTTACGTGTCCCAGTCGGACCAGTAGAGTTTGAAACCAAAGGATGCTATGCTGAATGGATAGTTGCTGGATGGGAAGACAGTGAAGCGAGTCAGGGGATCACCGTTCATGTTGATGCACTCGATCTTCTTGGTACCTGAATGAGAATTCAACGAGGACGGAAGGGGAATTATTACACTTTGGTCAGATACAACCCTGTGAACTCAGATTCATGTTGGGTACAACAACACTAAAAAGACAGTGGCATCTGGTGCTTGGAAGGTATTAAGTTCAGCCAGGATCGGGGAGGACTATCAGCAAAGCTAATTTCCCATAATCAATTCTGAGAAATATGATTCAGTTTTGTGCTTTACCGACGTATAACAAGCATGATATAGGTTTTGAGGCATTGCATGGTGCGGTATCAATGTCTATTTGGTTTGCGGTAACACCATGTGATTATATCTACTTTGCTATATACAGCAGATTGTTCTTGAGAGCAGTACATTGTTCCTGTTATAGCATGGTATACTAAGTGTTTTCACCACCCGATCAATCAGTTGGTCAGGTGACGAGAGGCCAGTACAAATCATATTGTTCTGTATTGGATGTATTTTGTTAAACATGGGGGGGAAGCTGCTTTTCCAAAGATGCCTCAAGAGTGTGTCACGGCTGAGCGGTCCAGTGCACCGAATTCAAGCGCTGGTGGCCAAGTCATTGGAGTGTGGGTTCGAGGTCCCGGTTATGGCACTTGTGTCCTTGAGCAAGACACTCAACTACAATAGCTTCTCATTACCAGGGAGTAAATGGGTGCCAGCGAGGGTAGAAATTATTGATGTGAATGATTAGCAACCTGTGCACCCATGCGGCTGTCAGGGCTGTATATACCTAGGGAGTCAAGACGGTTTCAAGAATGCTTTAGGGCCGATGAACAGGGGTATATAATTTAAGGTGCTTTGAAGGACCTACTTGGTATGAAAAAGTACATAATATATAAACCTTATTATTAAAAACGTCAGTCTCTTTTATGATAACCAGAGGTAAGCAATGGTATTTAGGATGGGGGGGGTAAAGAGATGATGTGTTTACTTACCAGCATCAGCCCAGCATATCTGACTGGATGTATAGTCCAGACTTAGACCATTGGGGAGCTCAATGTTTGTGTCTACTAGGATGGTACGATTTCCTCCATCTAGATGAGAACGCTCAATCCTTGGCCCATCCCGATTCCAATCGGTCCAATACAGCATGCTGGCAGAGGAATAAGAACATTAAAAGTATATTATTTCATTCAATCCATATCTTAAAACACATCGAATGCTTTTAATGACCAACTAGGGGAAAACCTGTAGATGAACAATAAGTTAATGTCTTTCTGTATACTATCCTTGCCAGTGGTATCAGACAGAAAACATGGCAAAATAAAGTAACTACCTGGGGGTAGGAAATCGGAATGGACTACTACTTTAGCTTAGTGGATCGAGGGGACTTCTCGTGAATGACTTCACTACTGCAGAGTGATTAATTATTGGTCTCAACGTTTTGACTAGCCTGCTCTAGTCATCGTCAGCAGTCTGAAGAGCGATTGAGATGCTGGTCTCTTTATGGAGGTGCAGAGGTTTCATATGTAGAGTCAGCACTGCTCTGATCGGTTCTTCTGAAAGGTGGTTGTGGAGCAAGGAGCAACAAGAGGTAACCACCTCAGACTGGTTACATCGTAAAACTGATGACCATGTATCTACACTCACCCTCCAATGGGGTCAGCTACGATAGCCCTTGGGTTGGCCATGTCAGTGTTGAAGAGGACTCGGCGGTTTCCTCCGTCCAGGTTGGCTACTTCGATGCGGTCATAGCCAGAATCTGTCCAGTAGATGTTGCGGCTCAGCCAATCTATAGCCACGCCCTCTGGGCTACTCAGACCTGGTTGGGGGATAACAAATTAAATCCTTGTAAGTTTTTGTTTTTTTTTGCATAAAAGACCCAAGTTCCTAGAAGCAAAAGATCTTGTGGAGACTGTAACATCATAAATTATCATATTTATCTCATGCTTTTTTTTTATCACCAGAAACAAAACACGGCACAAACTGTTCCCAATTTATGCCAAGGGCCTTCTCTTTGTTGATACAGTATGGTGATTTTTTTGCATTTATAACACAAGGGACATACAGCTTTATATTCCATGCCAAAGACATGGATCCTGAGGAAACAGATCTTGATGACTTCAACGGGGGCCACATGCCCAGACTAGCCACCAAGCATGGCCGATACGAGGAATGATCTTGCTGACCTCAGCTTCTTTGACAATGCACAAAAAAGGTGGTGGTGAACACTTCATAAGCTTTCAAAGCAACAACTACCTCAACTGATGAAATGAAATGAGGTAGTCTCAGTACAGTCTTTTACACAAATTTCGAGACGATTACAGTTGAATGGTTCCAATGCACAGGGCGACTGGAGCATCTAGTCCTGGTAATGGAACATATACCTATGGTCCCTGTTTCCTGTCCCACTATCAGTACTAGATGCTCCAGTTTCGTTTTATCAAGCACACTAATCTTCATCACAGCTATCTTCGTAATTCTTTGATGCTCATATTGTCATGCTCTTAAAGTTGCAAGACATTTGACAACACAAAACAGAGGCAAGTCATTCACTGCAAATTTCATCCGAACGTTTGTTTAGGATCAATTCCCTTGAACATTCCCATCTCACAGTTCTGTCCAATTCCTCCGTCTTCATATCAAACCTTTCACAAAGTCACTCCTTAATTCACCCTCTACGCCCGTCTCTCCTTATTGATAACCACACTCCTCCTCAAGTCAAATCTACTTTCCCCGAACCAATCTGCTTACCTCGTCCGACAATGATGTGGGCATCTGAGCCATCGATGTTAGCGCGGCTGATGGTGCGCCCAGAGACATCTGTCCAGTACATGTACTCATCTTGGCAGTCGTATCCCAGACCGACGATGGATTGCCCTGAGCGGAACATGATCTTACTGCCAGGCTTCTGAGCGTTGAGAGGCTTCTTCATGATGGCCATGCCACGGGCGTAGATGAGGGTACCATCACGGCTGTCGGGTCTTGGGATTGCTGAAGGTGTTTAAACAATGAGTAATTATCAAGAGTTTACAAGAGAGAAATCGGTTGCATTTAAAATAATAATGATAATATGAAAAATACAATTATGATGGTTTTTTTTAGTGGTGGTTATGGTGTCCTATGATATCACCTTCAAGTTATTTTCAACGAACTTTAGGAAATCTTTGTAAGATAAGAGGTAGATCAAATGCTGACAAGATGAACATGGTCTACAAACCAAACTGGTCAAGAATCCAGTGGGGCAGCCAGGACTTTTTCAAGGGGGGTTGTGCTCTGCTTTTCAGTGGGGGGGCGGGGGGGCGGGGGGTCAGGGGCCATGTTTTTTAATGAATTACATCTAAGTTTTTTTTCATGGGGGGGGGGGGGGGCACCTGGGGGGAACACCCATAGCCGTAGCCGTAGCCGTGGCCGTTCAATATGGACACAGCCTTACCTTCACAGGAGAAGCCATCCCCTGTATAACCCTGCTTACAGTAGCATGAAAAGCTTCCTCGTACGTTGAAGCAAGAAGCAAACCGATGACACGGGGAACCAGACAATGAACATTCATCAATATCTAAGGGAGTGAGAACAGTCAGTCACGTCAAACTAATGCATCAATTTTCTTATACTGCTGCTGATGAATCAATACAGGCGATTTTGCCACTACACTTGTAGTTCAAGAGTAAAGTGGCTCCTAGTCCTTTCCCTGTTAGTCTCTCGGTTCTCGAGGACAACTTGCTCGATTTTTGCAACATTTTTTCATGGGTCAGTTTTACTTATGATGTCATCCGAAAACTGGCAGATTAGAATGAATGTCTACTCTTTAAAGGCTGACACTAATTAAGATTCATTTTGAAAAAAATCATGTGATGTTTATGATCGATTAGACACTGTTGTGTCTTACCTTCACAGGTTCGTCCACTGCCCTGGAAACCAGAATTACAAACACATCTGAAGCCAAGCCCCTCAGGGATGCACTGGGCGCTGACATCACAAGAGGAACACAAATTGACCAATTCATCTGGAAAATGTGGAAAAAATCTGACTAATTCTAAACTTTGAAGTACTTTCCCCATCCGACAAAATTTGTAAATGGTGTGTTTTTAATACTTTGTGTTGCGATCTTTTGATGATTTGTGACTCTACCAAGCGCAAACCAGTCTCTTCCTGCCATATACTCAAAACTGGGTTTATTTGTTCATCAAGTAGACCATAAGCGCTGTCAAATAACTTCTTATCAACGGGTCTATTGATTCAATTTACCTGAAGGCATCACCACAATCAATCTTGGTTGAGCCGTTTTGGAAGTCACTTACCCCATGTGAGCATTTTAGGGCGTGCGTGAACGTTTAAACGCTCACCGTACCTTTACATGCAAATTGACTCCCAAAATGGCAGACAGCAGCGCCTGTGACGTCAGTGCAAGGGATCTCTATGGTAAGTATTTCTCATTGTATGGAATCCTTAAGACATCACATCACATTGATACCATGGCTGGTGTTTCGGTTGTCTTCACTAGTTTCGAGAACATTTCACAAATTTCTGGGGTTTTTTTGGCAGAAGTTATCATACTTCTGTTGATTTGAACACTGAAATTGACCATTGAAATTGTTAAGGAGTTTGAAGAATGAATAAACTCCTTAACAATTTTTTAACCATAACTTCTGAACATTATCGGCTAGAATTTTAATTGTCTTTTTGAGTGTGTATTGTCCCAAAATGAGCATTTTTCTCAAGAGATTGACTAACTGTTAAGCCACTTTAGTTTTTACCCATTGTAATGCAAATCCTATGATATTTACGTCAGTTATTTTATGACAGTGCTAGTCATGTGCGTATTCAAATATTTTTGGGAACCTTGATTTCCCACATACATTGAGTTAATGTGTGAAGGAAACCAGTCATTGTGTGCCAAGAAGAAGGTCGGAAGGCTGTACAACCGGGCACACAAAGTACAACTTTCTGCCCCGGCAGAAGGTCACAAGCAATAAAATGGCTCTTTTTGTAAAACGATTGGGTATGACTGTCGTATATTTGTTGCTTGAATTACTCCCAGCATGTTTTTCCATGCCCATGTGGATTCTAACTTTCCTTCAATGACTTAGGACAGCAACACAATTTTGGACAGTGTTGCTACCGACCTTTTGCCAGTCACACTTTCGTCACGTCCTTCCTGACACACGACGAACTGTGGCACGGGTCCAAATGCTCAAAATGCACAGATTTGCACAGTCTTTAAGCCACATCCAAAACTTACGATTACAAAAATTAACATTTTTCATAGTCTTCTCTACACAGGTATCTTCAGACCTTCAGATCTTCAGACGGGTTACAGTGCTACAGTCACTTTTCAGGATTCCGTGGTTTTATGACCAGAATGATTCAAAAGAAACCAACTTAACCCATATCTGCCTGACTGGTCACAGTGCATACGCACTGTTCCTACCTAAGCCCCAGCAGTGCCTATTGCTGCCCGTCCATAAACAGTAGTTATTTACATAAATACACGAATAAACATATCCCAACAAGCTTTTTATTGTTGGAAAGGGCACATCATTCTCTTTAATGTGATATACATTTTGCCATGTTTCTTGTCTAATATCACTAGTAAGGAGTGTTTAAACAAATGACAATAACTTTTTGTTCATCTACAGGTTTTCCCAAAAGTAGACATTTACAGCACTTGTTTCCTTTCCGGGAAAATCCGTTATTAGACAGTGGGTTAAAAAAACATCCCAGCGGACAGAGATTAGAACCTACTTGTGCATGTGAAGCCATCCCCTTCGTATCCGTCATTACAGGCACAGGTGTAGCCACCCTGCTGAGCTGCAGAACACGCTGCATTGAAGTCACAACGATTGTTGATACACGGGTCCACAGCTGGTCATAAAGGAAAAACACACAACAGATTTGTTAAAAAATAGAATTTAACATTACCTTCATCTCAGTTCCCCTCGTATAAATGATTATACCTTGGTAAAAAAAAACATTCATACTTGATTCAATGTAATTAAGGTCAGACTGTAGTTGCTGCAAGATTGAAAGCTTTGCATAGTAAAGATAGTTCTATTATTTCTTACGAGTACACCATGAAATACATTGGAAGAAATAATGGTTCAGAAAAGACCTGTTTGGGTCCCAATTTCAAATAACAACTTTCTGCTAAGCAAAACTAAGCAGGAAACCAGTCATAAATGGTAAATGTGATATGGTACTTTAGCTGGTGACCTTGTTCTGGTAAGCAAAATTTCACTGTACTTGGCTACTTTTTGTGCTTAAGTAGCTTTATGAAGTATTTCAACTAACATGCTCCCGTCCTTGCCATGATGAGAGCACAGATACGCCCAAATTACAAAAATGTCCCTTTTGCAAATTTCCTTTTTTTCCCAACCACTAAGTTTCTTTGGTTTCCCTTTGTGAAAAAAAAAAACACAGGACCACGGAGAAAACAATGGATCATAGCACCTACATCAAACCATGTTAATGATTATTACATTAACAGAACACCAGCCACACATATTTGTCGTTAATACAAGATGATTTTGTCGACAGGGTGAATAACATGATCAACTAGTACTACTGAGATCAAACTCAACTACATGGTATGAAGGTGACGCCAATGAAGCAAACGTCATGAATATCTAAAGCTTTACGATCGTCAGCTCAAAGCTTCATACATTTCATACAAATACAGACCATGTGACCTGTGACATCACATGTTCACAAAAGAGCCACGTAGCCTGGACTTCCTGCAGGCACAATTTGTTCACAGCCCAAAATGGAGAAAAACATTAAAATCTTACACTTTGTGGAAATTGCATCGTGTTATGTTTTTAAATCAATTTTTGAGATGAAGAAAGGGAACATGTCTTTAACTTGTTCAGCTGTTGTTTTCACAAGTCTTGCTTTTATGCGGTAATTATACGATACAAAATGTAACATTTCTCATCTGACCAGTGTAGTCTTGCCTGCCAGGAGATGCCTTGGAATGCACAAGGTCACTCTTTTTGTAAACACGGCAACAAGGTCTATAATCAGCCACGTCAACTGACCATAGAGAAACGAGCAAACGTAAACCTTCTATCATTCTAAAGGAAATGATGGAAAACTACAAAAGGAATTCACAGTATTTTTGACCGCATGAGGGCGTGTGTGAACCAATTTTATGTGATGCAGAACAAGTAAAACGAATTTCTGTTAAGCCATTGATACAAGAAGACAACATACAGGTAGTCAGAATAAGATATAACTGTAATTGTGAAAAGCGCCCTGTGCGATAAAAAAAAAACAGTCAATGACAGAATCAATGAAATAATTTCTGCTTTGAAAAAGTGTGCATTTGAGTAGAACCAGTTTAGGTCTAAGCTTATAGAGGTTATAGTTTTGCCATTTGACTTTTGGGCATTAGAAATGCTAATCACCAATCTTGATTTAGCAAGCCGAGTTTGAAAATGGTGCTGCATGAGGTAAGTTAACAGACTTGGTAGGGGACTTTTTGGTCTTACTCTATTCTGGATATATCTCGTTTAAAATCTTGGCACTGTTTCCATCTTGCAGCGTTGTGCAATTATGCAAAGAGTGCCTGGCTTAGTATATAGTCCCAGATATAGCCGTTATATTGACGGAGAATATTTGTAGACAGTTTTTTCCCCCAATGTTCAGTATGGCTTGTATCATGCAAGGAGGGCTCACCAGGCCTGGCTGCATCATGTTGCTGCTTTCCTCTACATGAGCAGCGTTAGGAATGCGAAGGGGAAAATGCAAAACAATTAATTTAGGTTGATCAACTTACAAATGTTATCTATTCCACATGGTCCCACTGCATACATTTCACATGTGATTAGTTTAAGCCAAGTCACATTACCTTTAAGATGACTAAACAATTCTTCTATGGAATCACTTTGTTTTCCTTTCCATGCCAACTGATAACATTTTCCTTCAAAACGTTTCAGAAGCAAACAAGCATAACTAACTACCTAACTAACTACCTAACTTACAAACTAAATAAGTACTTCACTGTATAAATATCTCAACAGTCAGTTTATGCAACTGAGTTCTAGGTTAGTTCTCCATCTAGTAAGGTTTGCGGTAACACCTTGTAATAATCTCTTCAGGTGAAGACGATCAGAGCATACTGATCGAAACGTCGAGTTGCAATCGGTTCTTTTCAGAACCACCCCAACTCAAAAGAGATTATTACATGGTGTTACCGCAAACCTTACTAGATTGTATCTCCACCATGCAAAGTTTCAAATCCTACTCATGTACATGGTGTTACTGCAAACCTTACTAGATTGTATCTCCACCATGCAAGTTTCAAATCCTACTCATGTACATGGTGTTACTGCAAACCTTACTAGATTGTATCTCCACCATGCAAAGTTTCAAATCCTACTCATGTACATGGTGTTACTGCAAACCTTACTAGATTGTATCTCCACCATGCAAAGTTTCAAATCCTACTCATGTACATGGTGTTACTGCAAACCTTACTAGATTGTATCTCCACCATGCAAGTTTCAAATCCTACTCATGTACATGGTGTTACTGCAAACCTTACTAGATTGTATCTCCACCATGCAAACTTTCAAATCCTACTTAGTTCTCCATGTCTCACCAATCACCTCAAACCTCATACAGTTTCAAAAAAACAAAAAAACAAACAACACATTCCACAACTCTTACGCATTGCTGCTGTATATTCATGTGAGCATTGGTTGTAATAGTGCCCTCATATTCCTTTGACATGCCAACGTTTCTGTCAAACTATGAAGGTCTTTCTCGTCTAAATGCATGGTTGGGGCTACTTCACACACCACACACATCTATATGATGAAACTTGACTTCCAGAGTGGCATGTCATACCATAATATGATTGCTATTGATCTATAAGTCCCAGTGGGAAACCATGAGTTGTTAGGTGGTAGCAGACATACCAGGTACATATAATTGTTTACAAGAATTCTCAGCTATGCGCACATATCTGAGAACAATACATTTACCTGTTAAGTCTGCTGCCACCTGGTGTCCCCAATAGTCTCCCATTTCATAGCCGCAAAGCATCCAAATTTGCTTAGCGCAGACAAAATCTTGCTCAGCTAAAGCACAATACCAGCCAAAATGATATGTAATGTGCATTACTTGTGACCGGTAGCCCGCTTACTTTTGCTGAGCAATTTTTGTTTGCTTTACAGTTTTCTGAAACTGGGCCCAAGATGGAACATACCCCTAACCCTTGCAAACTATCTATGATACATTATACCACACACACAGATCCTCATAATTCGATTGGCGGAACACACTTCACATGTTGTGCATTTAGTGTCGCGACCTCGGACCGTCATATATGCATAATAATAGGATGCAAATATGGACTACAATTCTTAATTCGTAGTGTCGTTCCCAAAACATTAATTCCCACCCATGGCGTCCAAACAAGGCAAGGCCATGTCATGGCGGACAAGATTGGTGTCTACATGGAGAAGTCCATGGAGAAGTTGTTTAGAAGGTATTTTTTAATTTTTTTTTCAGAGTGTGGGGTGGACGAGTTTCCATTGTCTATTTTGTCTTCATTGTAAAACCATTTCAAATGACAAGGATCTATGTGTGAGTTATGATCTTGGTAAATCTGGCTTTTCCATTTAACCTGGCTTCGCCTCGTGAAATGGAATAGTCCAGATTTCACTTCCTGATCATATTCTGCGACAATGAACTCAAATGCATCCAATATTTGTACACTCTACCCATAGTGGCTAACTACTCCTAATCCAAGATACATCACCATTGCATTCGGTTTATTTCATCAACACTTTGCTTCCTTTTTTAAATGAAATATCAATTGTGAAAAAAAATGTATAAAATTAATAATTGAATCAATTCATACATGAGTACTAAAACAAAAATTTTCAAATTTCAGACAACTGTCACCACTTATTAGCTTATACAGTTCTGAAAAATCTCTATAACAGGCATGAAACTTTGTAATTACAAAAAAGAGGAAATGGCCTAGCACGCAAAGCTTTGTACAGTATTGTTCAGTTTTCCACGGCACTCAGTAAAACAATTTATCTTGTGTTGAAGCCTTGCATGCATGTCAGGTGACTGTGCCATGTTCACCGTTTTGGTTGTCAACAGGTAAGCGAGTAAACGCTGTGTCGCTTCAAATTTGCTCTACGCTGCATAACACACAGGGACATTGACTACCAAAGTGGCGCAACCAAGATTATTGTCGTCTGGTAAATTGGGTCAATCGAGTACCTAAATGCTACCCGACATGTATCAATTGTGCACAAAATACGGTCAGTCTAAATATTTTGGTGTGCAAGATTGCTAAACCAAATCATTGGTACTGTTATAATTATAAAAAAAAAAAAGACATTAGCTGATCAGCCGAAAAGTTGCATGCCTGCTGTTGTTTTTTTTTTAATGGAATATTTCCTTTCTCTGACCACACAGGAATGAGTTGATAAATCAGATGCATTGGTGATATAGCCTATCCCTCTAAGGTCAAGATGAACAGACACCTTAAACTGTCCACTAAAATCTCCTGCAAGTTACCTCCTTCCTACAACCCCAGTACACATGCCCCTTTAGCCCTGATGATAAGCTTGACACCAACCAAGCAAGGTGGAAATAAGCAACAACAACGGAGGAAAAAGGGAAAACTATATTGCCAAACAACAAAAATGACTGAATGTCACTTAATAGTCTGGTACCTCGACACTGGAAACCATTCCCAAAGTAACCAGTATTGCATACACATCTGTAGCTGGTCTGAGTTGGAATGCAGCGACCGTTGGCTGAACACCTATTAAAACGGCAACGGTAATCGACCACCGCTAGGTTTTTTTAAATGAGAGGTAGAACATATTCAGTCAACAATTTACCAGTAAGGCTGTCTTTAAAAAGTATGGAATTTGTGTGAATGAAAATTGAATGTTTAGTGTCTTGACGCCAATAAGTTCAGTGCTTGGTGTAATGGTTTGATTGTACCTTGACTCCGTGCATAAGTGATTAGTAAAGATCATGAGCAACAGACCTTATGCATTGATGCTATCATGCTGCCATCTTAGACTTAAAACAGTGAGTGATGAAACAATGGAAATGCTTTTTTTTGGTTTAAATCTCCACTAGAGGGCGCCCCACTCAAATGAAGTCACATGCATAAGGTCTGCATCTTTGTACTTGAAAGACGTTTCAAGTCTGAAAGACTTGAAAATAAATGAGTGGCAATCCATTGCTGTATCGAGGATATGATTTTCCACTTGTTGGACAGAGAGATACACATCTGGGGATGCCAAATTGTTTTTTTTTTTTTTTTTCAATTTGGTCTAATTCTTTTACATTATTAGTGTGAGGATATAAATGTTATTAGTTATCACACAAGCGCGAGTGGAATACGGGAAAATATAGCAGTTCTGCATCCCATATCCCACGAGCTGGAAGGCCGAGTGGGATATGGGACGCAGAACCATTATATTTTCCCCATATTCCACGAGCGTGCGTGTGATAACGAATTTATCTTCAAGCAAATGCCCCACTTTTGACTTTACAGTGAGTTTACAATGAATTCTGAAGATGGGAGTTAGGACAGCACGAAACAACAGCGCATTAGAGAACAGGGTGTGATACGGGTCGTGGAATATGACTAAAAATCACACTCTTGTTGCTACGGATCAACCAATCAGAATTGAGGATTCAAGTTTGCTTGAAGATAAGTTTTATTTACAATGAACAACTGACACTAATAATGGTATTAAAAAGTATAAAGTCAAAATCAAGTAAAAGATCAAAATTGGATGACCAGTTATTGCTGGAAGACGTGGATGCAGGATAAACTTTTACGAACATGCAAAATGGAAACCTTACGTAGCATGCACAGTGCATGCACTCAACGTGTCATGCTTCGTTTGCCCCAAAACAAAGGGGGACAAAAAGAACTGGACTTCATGCTCAAAATCTCCCTTTTCCCCGAGATTATTGTGTAATCCCCAATTCCAGACCTTCGTCCTTTTGTTGTACAAACAAGGATTACAAGATAATTAGGCTGCCACCATTGAATCTGGCATGGAGGGTAAGTCTGGGATTCAAGAATGCTATGGTCGATTATCGGCTGTGGCCTACAGTCAAGGTTTAGCCAATTCATGAGGAACAAAATTCAAAGAAAAAATCACGGGACAAATTTCAGAAAACCCTGGCGGTAAGTGGTTAAGACAGATCACCAGAGAATACCCATCGACAAATAAATTCCATGGTGACAGTCTTCCAATATTGCAAGATTGTGCTGTCCTGTAAACGTAAATCTCAGAATGCACATGGTGTAGTGGACTGGCTTAACTTCTTATACCCTGCCCTACCTTCACATGTTCTTCCATCTCCACTGTATCCCGGGTTGCAGAAACAGTTATACCCACTTCCACTTTGTGATTCAATACACCTGGCGTTACGATCACAGTTGTTCGAATCACAGGGATTACCAATTTCTGTTGATAACAAAAAAAGTACATTAGTATGATTTCTGATGATTAAAAAAATATATAAATAGACTGATCCATAAAGCCCTGCCCCCTAAACATATTGACCAATCAGAGCATTGGCTACATCACCACTGTACACATGGGCAGCACAATGTGCGTCCCTTCAATGCCACACTGCATGACATGAACGTGCGCGCTATAAGTACGCGCAAGCATGTTTACATTTTCCAAAAGGATTTTATCGTGTCGGACTTTAGTCAGACTTTCGGTGGAGTAGCCAAAGCTGTAATTGGTCAACACATAAGGGGGCTGGGCTTAATGGTTCGGTTCATTAGACTAAGTGTTTTTATACAGTCTAGTCAGGGGCGTAGCAAGAGAATTTTCTTGGGGGTGTTTGGCAGCCAATTTATTGACAGGCATTTCCTTTCCAGGGATGTGTGGAAGTTAATTTGCCGACTACCGTTTCCTTTTGGGGGTGTATGGAAGCCAGTTTGCCGACTTGTCAGCTACCAGTGTTCCCACACTATTTCATAGCCAGAAACTGTCCAGGGACTGGAAGACCAGGCTTGATGTTAAGTAGGTCTATAATGTGCCAAACAAGCCTCCAACCATGACAACACATGGTTTGGTATCCCATCAAATTACTGACCACAGTCAATACTGCTTAACTTGGCAGTTATACCACTTACTCTTCTACTGAACTAACAACTGTCTGGTACGACCATGAAACAGACCATACAAGTCTCGCATAATCGCAAACATTTTGGGGAACCTTTGGGTCCTATGTAGATTGCTTTAACGTGTGAAGAAAGAAAAATTGCACATGGCCATTAATAAGGCTTTCACAGACAATCTATTGAGTCAGATTGTTTATGGGTTTTGTCAACTCTACAGCTACATTGAATAAGTTGGCTTTTGAGGCGTTACTGGTGTCATTCCACAGAGACAGAGACAAAATTATCAAATTACCTTGGCAAGTGCGACCATTTCCAGTGAATCCCGGGTTGCAAAAGCACTGGTACCCTGAAGAGTCTGCCAAACAACGCGCGTTCCTGTCACAGTCATTGTTAGCGCAGTAGTCAACCTGAGCAGCTGTGAATGGGTCATTTGAAAATCAAAAAACAACATTATGAAAATCATATTTATGATCAGAAGTCAATTCATGTGTACCAACTTTTGTGTTTTCTCCCTTAATCAAAATCCACTACAATTTTACTCTAAAAAAATCCATCAATTAATTGCAGTTTTATCATAGTAAAACTGTAGTATGTTTGAAGTTTCACTACTTTTTTACTTCGAAATTACTCCAATAATTAAATCTTTACTACAATATTTACTATTAGCTTCAAGCAAATATGAATCCTTGATTCTGATCGGTTGATCCATGGAAACAACAATGTGATATTAGACCATATTGCACGGCCCATATGGCACCTTGTGCATTGTGCGTTTTAACTCCGCGCATTTCGCTATTTTAAGCTGCGCGTCAAGTTTGCTTGAAGATAAATTCGCCCGCTTGTGGAACACAGAAAAAGTATAGCGCATCATAGTCCCATATCCAACTCGGCCTTCAGCCTCGTTGGATATGGGATGCATAATATTTTTCCGTATTCCACTCGGGCTTGTGTGATAACTAATGTAGTACATACTGTAGTAAAAATATACTTTTTTTGACAGTTTTGCCAGTTTTACTACAGTAAATTATAGTATAATTATAGTATTACCACATTCTTACTTTAGATTTGCTCAAAATTATTGTAGTTTTACCACAACATTACTGTGGTACTTTGAATTACTTCATGTTGCGAAAAGCTGAATGAGATTACAGCAGAGACACAGAACGAGGGGAAAGACATGCCAAAAACGCAGAATGAACCAACAATGCTGCAAGTTACTTAATAATAATAATAATAATAACAGAGAATTTGTAAGGCGCACAGTATCTGGAGACCCATTCAAAGGCGCCGGTCAAAGGAAACACTAAACTGTAGTACTAAAAGCGAGATTGAACAAATATGTCTTGAGAGAGCGCTTGAATGAGGAAAGGTTCTTTGAGTTCCTCAACTCGTCTGGCAAGGAGTTCCAGAGACGTGGTGCACAGCTGGAAAAGGCCCGGTCTCCGTACGATGCCAGACGAGTGTGTGGAACAGAAAGTACCAGTGATGAGGATGATCTGAGGCCAGGTCGCAGGGTCCGGATTTGCAAGAGGTCCTGTATGTATGATGGAGCTAGACCATGAATGGCTTTGTAAGATAGGAGTAGGATTTTGAATTGTATTCGATATTCAACAGGAAGCCAGTGGAGAGTGTGTAGTATAGGTGTTATGTGGTCAGAAGATCTTGTATTAGTCAGTAAGCGAGCAGAAGCGTTTTGTACTGATTGAAGTCGTTTTAGTGTGTTTTGGTAATCCAAATAGTAAGCTATTGCAGAAATCTAATCTAGATGAAATGAATGCATGGATGAGTTGTTCAGCGGTTGATTGTGAAAGTGATGCTCTGACTCCAGCTAAGCGACGAAGATGATAATAAGCAGACTGACACACAGATGTAACCTGTCGGTCAAGATTCATTGTGCAAGTGTGCAAGTCAGTTCAAGACTTGAAAAGGAAACAAAACCAAGGGTTACCACTTTGCATCCGTCACAGTAGCAGTTTTTCCAATAGTTGTAACTTTATTTTCAAATGCCTGAATCCTCCATTAAGCCCTGCCCCCTAAACATATTGACCAATCAGAGAATTCGCTACATCACCACTGTACACGTGGGCAGCACAATGTGCGTCCCTTCAATGCCACACTGAATGACATGAACGTGCGCGCTATAATAATAATAATAATAATATAATAATAATAATGATACTTATATCGCGCATTTTCCATACAAAATGATCAAGTACGCGCAAGCATGTTTACATTTTCCAAAAGGATTTTATTGTGTCGGACTTTAGTCAGACTTTCCGTGGAGTAGCCAAAGCTGTAATTGGTCAACACATAAGGGGGCTGGGCTTAATGGTTCGGTTTATACAGTCTAGTCAGGGGCGTAGCAAGAGAATTTTCTTGGGGGTGTTTGGCAGCCAATTTATTGACAGGCATTTCCTTTCCAGGGGTGTGTGGAAGTTAATTTGCCGACTGCCGTTTCCTTTTGGGGGTGTATGGAAGCCAATTTTGCCGACTTGCCAGCTACCAGTGTTCCCACACTATTTCATAGCCAGAAACTGTCCACGGACTGGAAGACCAGGCTTGATGTTAAGTAGGTCTATAATGTGCCGGCCAAGCCTCCAACCATGACAACACATGGTTTGGTCTCCCATCAAATTACTGACCACAGTCAATACTGCTTAATTTGGCAGTTATACCACTAACTCTTCTACTGAACTAACAACTGTCTGGTAAGACCATGAAACAGACCATACAAGTCTTGCATAATCGCAAACATTTTGGGGAACCTTTGGGTCCTATGTATGATTGCTTTAACGTGTGAAGAAAGAAAAATTACCCATGGCCATTAATAAGGCTTTCACAGACAATCTATTGAGTCAGATTGTTTATGGGTTTTGTCAACTCTACAGCTACAGTGAATAAGTTGGCTTTTGAGGCGTTACTGGTGTCATTCCACAGAGACAGAGACAACATTATCAAATCACCTTGGCAAGTGCGACCATTTCCAGTGAAGCCCGGGTTGCAAAAGCACTGGTACCCTGAAGAATCTGCCAAACAACGTGCGTTCCTGTCACAGTCATTGTTAGCGCAGTAGTCAACCTGAGCAGCTGTGAATGGGTCATTTGAAAATCAAAAAACAACATTATGAAAATCATATTTATGATCAGAAGTCAATTCATATGTACCAACTTTTGTGTTTTCTCCCTTCAACAAACCCAAAGGTTACCACTTTGCATTCGTCACAGTAGCAGTTTTTCCAATGGTTGTAACTTTTTTTTCAAATACCTGAATACTCCCAACGAAAAAGTGTTTCAACATGTGAATGGACATGCAGACTTGTACTGAAAATAATTTTGCGTTGATTCATTTGATGTTTTCAAAGTATACATTTTTAAATTACCCCCAAATTTCCATCAAAAATGGAAGGAAAAAGTTACCTGCCTTTTCCGTCCATTTTTTGAATGAAATTTAAGAGTAACTGAAAAATTCATAAAGGAAATCAACTCTAATTATTTTCAGTATAAGCCTGCATGTCCAGTCACACGTTGAAACACTTTTGGGTGGTTTTCAAGTTACAACCATAAGAAAAACTGCTAATGGTGACGGTAAGAAAGTGGTCCCTTTACGGTGTTTTCAGTCATTTCTTGATAGTCCTAAATCTCCATGTTTGAGGTCGATAAGGTTGACAGCAGCTTTTTTTATGTTTGCTTGCAAAGCTGGCCTTTGTTGATCACACAGGGGAAAAGACGGCAGAAGATAACAGGGATCCTCATCCTGTTAACCCCAGCAGTATTCCCAGCTGATTAAATCTGCGCAACACACCACATAACCTGAAAATTGGCCTTTGTGAAAGTTCAAGTTGTGACCAGAATAAAGTTTGGGAAGTCAGCTTTGAACTTGTGTACGCCTTGAACGCAGTCATTGTTTACAAAAATTATTTGTAATTACTTCTTTGAAAAAGAAGTAATTTACAGTTTAAAATGCATGGCATTACACTATTAGTCATCACACAAGCCCTCGTGGAATATTGCAAATTATAGCGCTTCTGCGTCCCGTATGCAACAATGATATTGGAAACCATATCCAAAGAGGATATGAGAAAATGACATGCTACATTTTTCTGTATTCCACAAGTTCGCGTGTGATAATGAATTCATCTTCAAGCAAACTTGATGCGCAGCCTTAAAATAGCGCAATACGCTGACTTATTAGAACAGCGCAATACGCTTTAATATCACACTGTCGTTGCCAAGGATCGACTGATCAGAATTGAGGATTCAGTTTTGCTTGAAGGCAAATATTTCATACACTGCTAGGGTCAGAAGCCAAGCATGTAACCTGTCATTCAGGCTGCACATCACTTTCAAGCGTCTAATGAGTTAGTTATAAACAAAATGCCTCCTTAGCTATGTTAAGCAAAACAGGCTTGGGGATGCAAAGTGGGCAAGACAGAAAAATGTACAAACACAAATACAAAATTGCATGTTTTTGACTTGGAGAAATATCACCTTAACAGAAAGGCAATTGTGAATTATAACAACGCTCTTGCTCCCCTCCCCCCCCCCCCCCATATCGACATCCCTACTGTTTGAATTTGAATCTTTATCTTTGGTAGTTCATTACATTTCATAAACTAATACTGCATAAATTTGTATCCTGAATTCAGAGTACAGTCCATTTATGAATTTCAAAATCCATTCTAACCCAAACAGTCCGGGACAAATTTAACCCATCAAGATTTTTACTTGCATGGTGAATCAATTTTATAACTGAATGGCCACCTCAAATAAGGTATGTCTGGGCAAAATTGATGTCATGTTTTTTTCAACATTGGGGTAAAAATACTTTTAATTTTGTAACTTTTTGAAAGGAGGAGGGGGCTTATCTTTAGAAGCAGAAATCTACATCAAGTGATGCAGTGCCCAAACCAACGGCTTTGGCTATGGCTTTGGACAGCATTCCACTCGTACTAAATTGCTGCTGAAACCAAAAGCCACAGCCAAATGTGGACATAGCCTTCAATGTGGATTCTAGTTTAGAACATGTCTTTTTGTTAAGGTGCATTCTCTGTTTATGATCTACCCTGGCACATAAAACCATCACCGCTGTAGCCTTCAGAACAGACGCAGTCATAGGTGTCATTAACGGAGGCTACACAACTAGCATTCATATGACATGTGTGATTAACACAGGGGTCTATGGGATCTACGGGATCTACAGGATCAGCTGCAGAGAAAGGATGGGCATGATTCAAAGGGGTTAAAGGTCAACGAATCAAAGTCAAAGAACTGTAGGTCAAAGAACCGCAGGTCAAAGCTATGTTAAGCAAAACAGGCTTAGGGATGCAAAGTAGACAAGACAGAAAAATGTACAAACACAAATACAAAATTGCATGTTTTTGACTTTGAGAAATATCACCTTAACAGAAAGGCAATTGTGAATTATAACAACGCTCCTGCCCCCCCCTATCGACATCCCTACTGTTTGAATCTTTATCTTTGGTAGTTCATTACATTTCATGAACTAATACTGCACAAATATGTACCCCCCCTAATTCAATTCCTCCATTACAGTTCAATTTAATACATTTCAAAATCCATTCTAACCCAAACATTCCGGGACAAATTTAACCCATCAAGATTTTTACTTGCATGGTGAATCAATTTTATAACTGAATGGCCACCTCAAATAAGGTATGTCTGGGCAAAATTGATGTCATGTTTTTTTTCAACATTGGGGTAAAAATGCTTTTGATTTTGTAACTTTTTGAAAGGAGGAGGGGGTTTATCTTTAGAAGCAGAAATCTACATCAAGTGATGCAGTGCCCAAACCAACGGCTATGGCTATGGCTTTGGACAGCATTCCACTCGTACTAAATTGCTGCTGAAGCCAAAAGCCACAGCCAAATGTGGACATAGCCTTCAATGTGGATTCTAGTTTACAACATGTCTTTTTGTTAAGGTGCATTCTCTGTTTATGATCTACCCTGGCACATAAAACCATCACCGCTGTAGCCTTCAGAACAGACGCAGTCATAGGTGTCATTAACGGAGGCTACACAACTAGCATTCATATGACATGTGTGCTTAACACAGGGGTCTATGGGATCTACGGGATCTACAGGATCAGCTGCAGAGAAAGGATGGGCATGATTGAAAGGGGTTAAAGGTCAAAGAATCAAAGTCAAAGAACTGTAGGTCAAAGAACTGTAGATCAAAGAACTGTAGGTCAAAGAACCACAGGTCAAAGAACTGTAGGTCAAAGAACCGCAGGTCAAAGAACCACAGGTCAAAGAGCTGCAGGTCAAAGAGCTGCAGGTCAAAGAACTAAAGGTCAAAGAACCAAAGGTAAAAGAACCAAGGATCAATGACCCAAAGTCGAAGGGTCAAAGGGCCAATGAGCCAAAGGTTCAAGTACTCAAAGTCAAATAATCAAAGGTTGAGGAACTGAAGGTCAAATAAATATATGCAAAGCATTTCAAAGCAAACACAATAAAACAGCCAGGCAATTTGATCCATGCAGTTGTTAATTTGTAAACAGAAGCTTTGCACAAGCTGCAGTTCAAGCGACAGACAAGGCACAACATGCTGAAATTACACCAAGAATCACAAAAATAAAACACACTGAACCCGTAAGTGTAATCATGTTCTTAGTGATGTAAAACTTAAGTATAGAGCCAAGTCTGATTGAAGAAACATCATCTCCTTACACAAACACAGTAGCCCAAAAAGGTAATGCCATCAAGAAAGATTCAGTGGCCATCTAAAAAAACCTTAGGAGACTTGAAATAATCTTCCAATCTTCCACTAAAAAGGTAACCATCCCAAGTTTTTCAAAAATACAAAGTGAATTGTACTAATCTTTTTTGTGACAAACGTACACTTTTTCAATGGGACAGAATCGAATAACATAATGGTACGATGGGACTTGGAAATGAGCAAGTAAGGCAAAATAAATGAGTTAATGCATGTGTATGATTTACCAGACCTCTACATTGGTCATGAACAATTATTAATGTGAAATGGGTCTGGGGAAAAAAAAAAACGAATAACAAATATGATCATCTATACTTTTTGAAAAAACTTGTATTAGCTGTTGCAAACTTTATTTTTGTTCCGTTAGAAAAATACCTCGGCAAATGTAGCCATCTCCTCGGTACCCTGGGTTGCAGATACACTGGTAACCAAACTCCAGTGACACACAACGAGCGTTAGGGTCACAGGTATTAGCTGCACAAAGGTCTTCACTCCCCGCTATGGTTGAGAAAGTGTGCGAATAGAGGGGTAAAAAGCTCATCAAGTATTAAATTTCCTCCATAAAAGTATTGGCAAGTGCTGGCCAAACTCCCTTTGCTGGAATTTTAAGCAAGTAATTTATTGCCCAAATCTCACCTAAATATGTCCCGCAAGAAATTGTTCACCCTAAACGGGTAACAAAAATGTTTTCACCATAGCCCCAGTTCCTCATTTTGTGCAGTTGTTCGATCCAGATTTAAGTAATTTAATACTTCTTTTCCCAATCAAGTGTTTTGGAACTCTTATCTTCCCCTCACATCTTCGTAATGTACCTTTTAATTTGTGCACATGCTAAATGATTTGATGCACATGTTTCATGAGGTTAAACTTTACACTTTCATCATTACAATTCAATCGGTTAGCTGTGATTATGATTTTTGTGATAAACCTCAATTGAATGAACAGGCATGCAACTTCAAAAAAAAAAAAAAAAATGAGGAGATGGATTAGATTAGATTAGAAATTTTATTGTCCGCATCATAAAAATACAGAAATTTAGTTTCCATTGGCACATTTAAAAATACAGAAATACATTTAGATAAAACAGTAAAGTATCCACACAAATGACACAAATGTCGAATTGATACATTCAATTATAAAAAAAGGCGAAGATGGCAAAGCACTTACCCTGGCAGCTGAAACCATTTCCTGTGAATCCGCTGTTGCACTCGCATCCATACCCAGACTGAGTTGGGATGCAACGTGCATTGACATCACATGCATTACCCGCACAGCGATCGACTGCACGACAAAGACAACCATGGATTGGTTAATAAAAACTCATCGCTGACTAAAAATAAACCAGTCAAAAGAAAAGTATACAATATACTCTGCTGTATTGACAAAAGCCAATGCATATCTTGCATGTATTCAAACATTTCGGGTAACCACAGGTTCCCAAGTACATAGCTTTTATGTCTGAAGAAAATACAGTTGTGCACTTAGATAATAACAAGGTCTTGTTATTTTTACAATAGATATGACAAGCTATGCTTGAATTCTGAGCCCTATTTTTATTGTATCGTGTAAGGTGATGCAGCACAATCTGCAACCAAACATGCCAGAAACAACGGGTCCAACCCCCTTCTCTAAACTATTAGTGTATTGGGTTATTTTACGTGCATTACACAACACACAGGACCTATGGCTTAATGTCCCATTGAAGAACCAAGCAGTTATGGTCAGGTGTCGTACTCAATGACACCAAGTGTTAGGACCAGGAACCCCAACCCACACTCATGACAACAGCAGAACTTGAGTCTGGTGCACTAGACCGCTCAGCCAACGTCCGAACACACACTGGACTTGCAAAGCCCACTATCAATGCTGCAACATATTTGCCGTGTTCCCCCAACACTAATCAACATTAAAACCCATTACAAAAAAAAAAAGGCACCAGACTTTTTCTCCCTTTCCAGCCATAGGCTGTGTCCAAATTAAGCGTCTTCGGCTGCGGCTATCGCTGTTTGCAACAAGGAGAACGTTGGAGAATAGGACTTTTCAGCCATCCGGCCATAGCCACTAACGAAGTCATCAATCAAGATACGGCCTAAGTTTAGTTTAGTTGACTTAAACATGAGAAAACTTGGATGGCAGTAACCATGTCAAAATAAACTTCATTTAAATAGTCTTCACAGTAGAAACTTACCCTGGCAGTTAAAACCATCTCCTGTGTACCCACTGTTACATAAGCACCCGTATCCAGATCGATTTGGTATACATTGAGCATTGACATCACAAGCATTATCAGCACAGCGATCAACTGCAAAAGACAAAAGCCAACAATGCATTGGTCATTGAACACCCATTATTAACTACAACCTCTTTCTCATTGTGGGTCTGTAGCCAGCCTCTCTCTCTAAAAGTTACATGATAGATGTTCCACCAGCCTGTTCAACCTGGTTCCTCCTATCAGGGTGTTTGAGCAGGACGCCAGACTTTCTGCTTGTTCGCACCCATACACTCTAGCTATGCTGAGATGTAGAACAAAGAGTCATTCCAAAAGCTTTTTTCCACGTACTGCATCTCTTTGGAACTCCTTCCCTGGTGCATGTTTCCCTCCATCTTACAATCTTGACTGCTTTAAGAGGAATATAAATTCCTACCTTCAGCTTCCCTGAGGAGTTTTTTATCTGAAGTTTCCTCTTCGTAGCCCCTTACCAAGAGTGGCTTTAAGACTTGTTTGGGGGCAAACTCGCATAAAAAAAAAAATAAATAAATAAAAAAATTGACAGAAAAGATGTCAAACCAACTGTCTCATGTTCCCTTTTCCCAGAGGATTACACAATGAAATCTAAGAGGTTTGGTTGTAGCAAGGGCTATGTCTTCCCTCCGTATGATGGCAACTTGCAACTCCTTCAAGAAAATCACAAGGCAAATGGGGATCAATATCAGTGAACAAACCTGACAAATCAAAAGCTTGAGAGAAACATACTACCTTGAGGGTCATCACTTACATGTACAGGTGAAGCCATCCCCGCTGTATCCGGTGTTACAGACACAGGTATAGCTCTCAGATAGGGGTATACAGTAAGCGTTCACATCACAGGTATGCTGGGCGCATGGATCTCTTGCTGCCAAGAATATGAAACCATTCCAATATTATTATTCTTTTTAAAGAGGTTATAAACTTTCGGACAAATCTTACGATTATTTGATTAGCGTTGAGTAATTGACCACTTACACAGAAACATAGAAGGATATACTAAAAGGCAGAGGAATGGAAGATTGCTGGAGTTTATCAGCTTCAACAACTTGCAACTTTGTCCATCTGTAAGCATTTTTCACTTGCATCTAAACTTTAAAAGCAAAATTATAGCCCCCAAGCAAAACTTTCAAGCAGATAAATTTTCCTGGAATATCCCATGGAAATTTTGGTTGACCATTTCAAACGTGCACTGCTAATCCCGGGAAAACTCCTGAGAATAGCTACCCCTGCTTGGGAGTAAGGTTTAAGCAAGATAACCCAAGGGGCTAGCATGCCAAAAGTTCATTTCCCCCAGGATAATTGTACAGAGTGTGGATGGAACAGTGGGTGGCAGTGGAGTTAAAATTCCCCAGAAACTGCCGGGGGGTTTAATTTCCTGGGAACTGGCTTGGTAGTGTGAAAAGGGCTTCGGAGCGTGTTAGCCCCAACTTCAGAGTCGTCACTTTCCACAAGAGAATTGGAGATGTTTCTACCTGTGCATTGTTGACCGCTTCCTTGGTATCCTGGGTTACATTTACACCGGTAGCCTACATCACCAGCTGGAAGACATTCCGCGTTGCGGTCGCAATCGTTGTTTTTGCAGGGGTCATCAATTTGCTCTGTCAACAATTTAAAAAAAAATCAATAATTATAACCACCACTTATGAAAATAACAAAGTAGGGAATGGACAATCAGGAGACACAAAATCCTACGTGTAACAGCAATACTACAGCTGAATGTCTGTAGATAGTTCCTGATAAAGTATCTTACAAACTTGAGTTTTGGCTTTGAGCTATGTCGAGCATTCTAATTTGCAATGCAGCCTGGGTCCAACTTCATGGCACTGCTCACCGTGGACTTCTGCGCTTACGCTCTGCTTGGGTTAAGTGGAAATACACGCGGTACAGGGCGCCGTAAGCTCAGAATTCTTTCCTAAGCAGTACCATGAAATTGAGCCCTGATGATTCATCCACCAGTCATGTGGGGAGTTTGAACAAACTCCCACATGCCGCGTGCGGTTTTTATGCAAAACTCATAGTGGTGCACTCAAAAAATTACATCACTATCCGAAAAGATGGCCGACATTACACTGTGTGATGTCAAGTGGGAACTATCTATAAGATGTCTGTATAAAAATTTCTCACCAGAGGCAGGGGTGACTTTTCCAGCCATGGAAAATCGCAGAATATTCTCGTTCTCCTCATACTGCACATAGGTTTCGGTCAGACTGGTTCGCATGAAATTCAGAATGTACTCCGTATCTGGTTCATCTCCAAGGCACTCGTCATACTCGATGGTCTGGTCCATCGTGTAGGAGATGGTGTCCTCGTCAACTTGAAGGGAACGCTTGGCGAATGTGTGGATCACACCTGGATTGTGGGGAAACAAGACATGAAGCCATACATGTCAAGAGATTGATTTTCCAATCCATGGGAAAGTGACTGTGGCTGACTAATTTCTCTATTATATTGATTTTGTACTTCTGCATAAAATCTATGAAAATAATAACAATATAAAAATATATCGATTGATTGACTGATCTATCCATCCATCAATCGATCTATCGATCTATCCATCAATCAATCAATCAATCAATCAATCAATCAATCAATCAATCAATCAATCAATCAATCAATCAATCAATCAATCAATCAGTCAATCGGTCAATCAGTCAATCAGTCAATCAGTCAATCAGTCAATCAGTCAGTCAGTCAGTCAATCAACCAACCAACCAACCAATCAATCAATCAATCAATAAATAAATAAATCAATCAGTCAGTCGGTCAATCAGTCAATCAGTCAGTCAGTCAGTCAGTCAGTCAATCAACCAATCAATCAATCAATCAATCAATCAATAAATCAATCAATCAGTCAGTAGGTCAATCAGTCAGTCAATCAGTCAATCACTCAATCAGTCAGTCAATCAGTCAGTCAATCAACCAATCAGGTTGTGGCAGGGGAGGTCCTCCATCAACACGTAACAAAGGTTCAGGCTGAATGTGAAGAAAGGGCAATGAGATGAGATGGGAAATTTTTACTCCTATCAGAGAGACTAACCAAGACGGTGGCGAATGTACTCTTCCTTATGGTCGTCAACAAGAATGTAGGCCGATCGGTAAATCTGAGGCACTGTTCCCTCCCAGTTAGAGTTGACTCTGATGTATCCTTCATCATCAACACCTAATTGGGATACACAAATTTCAGTTTAAGCCAAGTTGGCATAATCAACACCTAGGTGGGATATAAAAACATCAGTTTAAGAAAGTTAACATACTCAACACCTAACTTGGTTACTCGAACATCAGTTTAAGAAAGTAAACATATAAACACTTAACTGGGACACACGAATATAAGTTTAAGAAAGTTAGCATAATCCAAACCTAACTGGAATACACAAATATCAGTTTAAGAAAGTTTGCATACTCCAAACCTAACTGGGATACACAAATATCAGTTTAAGAAAGTTAGCATAATCCAAACCTAACTGGGATACACAAAGATCAGTTTAAGAAAATTTGAATAATTAACACCGAACTTGGATAAACAAATATAAGTTAAAGAAAGTTATCATAATCAATACCCAACTTGGATACATAAATATCAGTTGAAGAAAATTAGAATATTAACACAACTTAGATACAAAAATATCAGTTTAAGAAAGTTAGTATCATCAACACAAACATCAGTTTCAGAAAGTTAACATAATGTGTTAATATTATTCATAAGACTTAAACTGAAAAAAAGAAGATCTTGGTTAGAAACATTCTTTAAATTTTGGGCGATTTTTTAGGGGCAATAAATTATAAAACTTTGACTACTACGCATTTCACGGAAAAAATAACGTAAAATGTGAATTTCCCCATAAATACACACAAATATATCTGATCTAATTAATCAGTATTCTTGATTAAGCTACATTGCTTTATCTTTAAATTTAAACACTGCTTTCCTTTTTGTATAATTCAAAGAATTCAGCCACAATTTGTGTAATTAGATTTATACACAGCTTATTTCTAATTAAGTATCACTTATTAAAAAAAACAGTGACAGTATTACAAGTCACATCCAGAAAAGAGACAAAGTTAAAACAAAGTTTTGCAACACCACTGGGTTGTACTTGACCAAGAACACACAATCAGAATTAAGGCTAAAACAAAAAAACATTAAGAGAAAGAAGTTTTCCTTTAAATGAACAGTTTTTCTCTTGTGTCAAACTCACCTAAAAATCGTTGAGTGATAAACATGCTCTCTCCAGTGCTGAAGGTAATGTTAAGCGTCTGTAAGAACTCCCCACCTGGACAGACACAGGGGCAAACAAGAAAGAAAAGAAGTCATAAAAATAAATCATGCTAAATTTGTGAGATGACAATCAAGATTAGGTCTGAGAGTAGCCAATGCAGAAACGTTGGAATGGGATTTATAATACCTGGAACTAACCTTTTAAGTGAAATTAAGAAAGTTTGACATCCAGGTGTGGATTTCACAAAACGCTAGGACTGGTCTTATCTCGAGTAAGGACGAGTAACTAGTCCTAACTTGTAGGACATGTCAGAAGTTAGGACTTGTCCTAAGTTAGGACTAGTTTTGTGAAATCCACCCCAGGTCTTTCAATTACATTTCCTACAAAGATCCGAGATCAATCCTGTTGTTCTTTGGTAAAGACCATCTGTTTGGTGGGGTTGATAGTGACAAACCTTTGCACCCAGGTTTGAGAAGGAATCAAATAGACGCCAGGGTCCTAGCTCCACTATCTGACATCCCATGTTCAAGACTCTAGTTGATGATCTACTTGGCAACGCATACTGGCGTCACCCGGTGACCATTTCAAGTTGAAGGTTCTAAAATGATACATTTCCATGTGTGTACCTGAGGCTTAAACTTGTCTAATCATAACACTGAATTTGTACTACCAGGGATAAAGACGATGGAGGGATTGGGGCCAGTCTACAATCAATCCTTCTACCTTGATTCTGAATACACTGGGACAACGCAAAGTGATAATGTAAATTTACTATTCACCTGTCAGGCCGAACCCATGCAGCCCCAAACTAGGGCAACCACCTGCCCACACCCTTATCCCATTATTACCCAGTGATCTAATGGGATAATATACAGTTTAAATACTCACCCGTCAGAGTGAACCCATTCAACCCTTTGCCACTTGGCAGGCCAAACAGCCAGCCCATGATCTCGGCCACAGGGGAGATGCTCTGCAGAGAGTAGCTTATTTCTGGGGCTAAGGGGCTGATGGCAGTGTAAGTCCGGCCGTTAGAGATGTAGATGAAAGAGTGAAGGTTGGCATTCTCAAATGGAACGCCGTTCACCCTTCCTGAGACTAATCCGTTCAGCCTTTGAACTTTATCTGCATTAGGTAGAATGTGTTGGGGACAAAAAGAGAAAACTAAGATTTTAAATCATGTCCAAATAGATTCAGGATGTAATGGCCAGGAAAAGGACTAAGTCAGTTGACTGCTTCTTAATGCTACATTTGAAAGGATTTTAAGACAGGAAGAGGAGAAACTTGTCAGGTATTCCAACCCTATCCAAGTCCAAACAATTTGGTGTGGTGTGATATAGGAGAGGAGGATATTGGAGGATTGAGGTCACATGTAGGCAAAAAAGGCCTAGAGAGTAAGGGTAAATATAGCAACAATTGCATAAAAGGTTTTGCCGTCTAAAAAAACCCAAAAAGATCTGTAAACTGAGGATACTCTCAGTGAACCGTGCAATGTGAATTTAAGATGTGTGCAGCCAATCACGGGCCAAACTAAACAGGCTGGATTCAAACACTGCAACTGCCAGAACATCATCAGTCTCTTTACCTGAGGCCAGGCAGGATCGGCCATTGCCGATCATGTTGGCCGGGCAGATGCAGCAGAAACCCTCCGAGAACTCCTGACAAGAAGCTTGGGCATGGCATAAGTTGCACTCGTCACGGAACCCTCGGCTGATCTGATCGCCTGCGTTGAAGTTCACATCGAATTGGCCGGCTGCAAAACCATGACAACAGAATGGGTGAAATGATGGAGAATATATCAAAACAATCATCAACATTTTTCAAGTTTTCTTGATGTCTACTAAAGGGGACATGGGATCATTAGAAAAATGAAATAAAAGTCCTGTGGTAGAAAAAAATATATGTATAAAAGACTCACTCACTTCAATTGCACAAACTGGATATTTTTGTCTAAGTTGAAAATAAAATACAAACCACCTACAAAGACAAACTTAATACATGATATTCATTTTTAATAATAAGTGAATTTCCCAGATTCTACTGGAATATCTATATTTACCACCAGTCCCAGTTCCTCCTGAGACCCCAGTTCGGAAAATTGTTGTACCACCAGCTGATCCACCACTAGCTGATCCACCACTAGCTGATCCACCACTTGTTCCACTAGCTGATCCACCACTGGCTGATCCACCACTTGTTCCACTGGCTGATCCACCAGAGCTCCCACCAATTGATATACTTGTTGACCCTCCAGCTGAGCCCCCTTCTCTTCCCCTGACTGTCACAACAGTGGTGGAAGACGATCCTCCAGTTGACTCACCAGTGGCTACTGATCCACCAGATGAACTGCTAGACCCACTTGATCCACCACCGACAACAACTGTGAATGATGAACCACTTGTGGATGAACCACTGGAACTGGACGAGGTTCCACTTGTTGAAATACCAGTCGAGACTCCTGTTTGATAAATTCATCAACAATGCAATCAGCTTATCTATGCATATGGTCACAAATTGAAACTTATTTTCCATCATCCTCCTTTCACTCAAAATAATTTTTTTTCCAAAAATATATCGGTATAATAATACCAAAGTCTTATACAGCGCACATAATGCCAACAATGAGGTACTCAAGGTGCTTACTATATTATTTTAAGACAGGTTTTTGAAGTGTTCAAATGAGACCCATTTATGTACAATGTAGCACCTTATAAGGGTTTCCAAGGTGCTGCGGCGCATTCAGCAGCCACTGCCAGAAACACCGGGGTAAACCCTTTTCTTAGTGATAAGTGTAACTGGGTTCTTTTACATGCATTGCACAATGCACGGGACCTTCGGCTTTACATCACCTCTGAAGGACGAAGCAATAGTCTCATCCACAGGATGAAACAATAGTCTCATCCGAAGGACGAAAAAATAATGGTTAAGTGCCTTGCTGAAGGACACAAGTGTCAAGACCGAGACTTGAACACACACTCCACTGATCAGAAAACACAAGAGCTTGAGTACAGTGCGTTTGACCACTCGGCCAATATGCAACTTCATATAAAATACCTGTTGATCCGCTGCTTGTCGACGATCCTCCTCCACCCAAAGTTGACCCACCATCTATAACAAATGTAGTTGATCCACCTCTTCCTGTCGACCCATCCGCACCAGGGACAAAACCAAACGTGGATGAACTGGCTTCTCTGTTGACTGTCGGCTGACCAAAGCCCTTGGTGCCGAGGTTGGCCCCACCAACCTGCCAGGCCCACATACCGCTCCGGGCGACATTGGTAAAGCTGAGAGGGGGGGATTAAATAAATGCTGTCATCCGTGTACATTACTAAGTAATTCATTTCAACATTGGACCCAACAGTTATTTTGTTTGACTTTTTGATGACAGCATTTTCCCTTTCTCCGTCCCCAACTCAGTTCTACCAACCTGGCCCGCAGTGATATTGGCAAACATTATTTCATTGAATGTACTCATGTAAGCAAAACAAACAGCATTAATATTCAGGTTTCCACCTTCAACTTGAATTTAAAGGTTTCCTCCCACATACATGACAATACTTGAACAACAACAGTTACTTAGTTATTTTTTGCACAGATCTTTGTTTTCCCCAACTAGGAAAAGCACTTTTGATAATTTCCCAATATTTTACATACTTGTTATAACTTGTTTTCATACGAATAGATGACCAAATTAGGATTCAATCCTTTAGATTACTCTCGCCACACAAAGTGTCAAAACACTAAATGCAGTGTGCAGCTATTAAGAAACGATCGTAAATACCAAATAACAAAGAAAATGTAGACAGCAACCCCCTAAAAGAAGCCCAAGACACTTCACAAAATTACAACTCTGGCAAAACTAAGGATTCTTTCCTTCAAAACCCCACCTTTACCGTTCTGCTTTTGGCCTTCCTCTCTTACCTGGAGACATGGCCACTGAGCGTCAGGTGAGAGCCATCGCCATTACTGAATCCAACTACGCTGTAGTCGTCAGTGGCCTCCGTGTTATCATCATCGTAGATGTAGAAAACAAAAGACTGATCTCCGTTCGATGGAATAACCAACTGAAACGTCAGAACCTGACAGGAAACAAAGAAAAGGTTATTTCATAAAAGGTTATTTCAATTTTCCTTGAATCCTGCAATGTGAACAAAGGGAATTTAACATTGCACTGAATGCACATTTAGGCAATAACTTGTGTGAGGACCCGGTCTTCACTGCGTGGTAATGACCGGGTTGGTTAGCCGAAGGTGAGGTCCATTAACAACAGCCGGACCCCATCCAAGGTCAATACCATGCAGTGAAGCCCGGGTCCTCACACTGTTATTGCCATTATTAAATACCTGTTACAAAAAAACAAAAAAAAACAGTAACAAACATCAGAATGTGTAATTTTCTTTCACCAATATTTTCAGAATTCTATTTCAGTTCTATTCAGATTCAAGGGCCATTCTTTAGGCTGTTCAATTTTTGCACGGCACATAATCACTTACACACAGTTAACTATTTATTCAAACTTTCAAAAACTTCTTTGCATTGTTAGTTTCATGTGCGTACCAGCTACCTTAAATTGATACACTGTACGCATGTTCGCGCATTTTATAAGCATGATATGCACATGCACGTGGCACCATCATCTCTCCTCGCCGGAATAATTTATTTTTTTTTAAATACGCAAAAAGAAAACGGTTGATTGTTCCCCCGCACAACATGCACAGTACATACATAACTTTTACAGAGCTAGTTCACAGAGCAAGTCTTTATATCACATGTTACTACATCCCCGCGTGACCAGTCTTTGACCAATCAGAGTGCATAAACTTACATATCATTGTTATTGTTATTTTATCTTTCTGGTAATGAGACCAATCAACCCTTGAAAAAGCCTTGCCCTGCAACCTGTGGGCCTAAAGATAACTGTGAGGAGAATGTAATGAAAACGTCTCAGTTTAAGATGTGGGAGAAAAGAAAACACCTTAGAAAACCCCACATAATCGGGTAAGCACTGAAAAACTCAATTCACATCCAAGGCCCCAGTCCAAAGCGGGATTCGAACCAGGGTCCACAGAAGTGAAGGTAGCTCGCAGTCTGTACACAGTGTACCTCTGGAGCGAGAACATCAGCCCTTCATATCGAGCCATTTTTTTTTTAATAATGGGCTCAATTTCGTAGAGTTGCTTTCAAAAGCATAAACATTAGCAATGCACTAAACAATTGTGCTTACCAGAAAAAGGTGACCAGCCAAAGTACCATGTCACACATGTACCTTTTGTGACCGGTTTCCTGCTCATTTTGGCTCAGCAGAAACTTATGATGCATTATGTTCTGCTTAAGCATCTATATACATTTAGGCCCTGATTGGATAAATAAAACTTTGAACAGACCTTCATTGATCACTGTCCATCTGGTGGTAAATAATTGTGAATGAATATTATCAACTAAAGAAAGCATCTTTTTTATGTGATAGTGCCACCATCCCTGCAGCAAAAAAAAAGTTTCAATTTTGCTTGTACTTGTATATAAAGACAGTATTAGAAAAAAAATTGTTCAGAGCTTAAGTAGTAAAATATAAAAAAAACAGCATTTTGAAAATATATGACAACTTACTGAAATGCACAATTTAAAGACGTATTAATAAATCAATATTCAAAATAAATCAATCAATAAATAAATAAATAAATAACTAAAAGAAAATCCTCTGAAGCTTTTCCCATACATTGTGAATCTTCTGCACCACATTGACCAACATACATGTAGCTCAGAAAATGCCCCTAAAATTTATTTTTGACAGTTCAATACTTTTGATCTAACCTACATGTAACACCACTTCTTTTATGTATATGTCA
Organism: Marthasterias glacialis; assembly: GCA_911728455.2. Lineage (NCBI taxonomy): Eukaryota > Metazoa > Echinodermata > Asteroidea > Forcipulatida > Asteriidae > Marthasterias > Marthasterias glacialis. The sequence continues at coordinate 5,474,073 of OU452219.1, forward strand.
TCAAGTATTATAAATGTTTATTAGTCAACAAGAATCCATGAGAACCAAATTAAGATAATAATATAATAGTAATAATAATAGTAATTTGGGAGGCTAATCATCTTTACTGGCAGCTGAGAAGCTGAATTGCGAAGGACGCGACAAGCGTTCGAGCTGCAGGCATTCAAGGGCGCCTTCGGCAGCCAGCCACAACAAATATGACTACGGAGCAAAGCTTGAGATTTAAAGCGTTCAATTTTTCCGGAGAGAGGAAAACCAGACGGCCTGGAACAAAAACCTTGTGGCACAGGAGGCACCAAGGCATAACTCTACTCACATATGACCCTAGCCAGGACTTGAACCAGGGACACATTGGTGAGAGGAATGTGCTTTACACCAATGCCAACCCAGCTGTTTCTGATCATGTACCTTCTGTCTATCTCGATACACAAGACTATCCCACGTCACAATCACCAGCGATGTCGGCTTGAAATCAGGCCTGCCGAAATACTCGCTAATTTCTTGAGCTGCTCTGCGAAGCGACTTCGTCCCTAGCTCCTCCCGATAGAATACAGAGCCGCCATACCTGAAGGATGTTGGAAAGGGGGTCAAAATCATTAAGGATGGAATGCTCAAATGACATCCAAGCTCTGGGGTTCAATAGAGAATGTGGATGTGTTTCATATGAGAGTATTGGTGGATGTTGGTTCGTCTCTTGTTTCAATCAAAATACCATCTTGTTAAGAGACCACAGTTGTGATGTCATCTTTACAAGGATAACATCTGCAGTTGTCATTTTATTAAAAAACAGACTGAAGGAGACGTTAATTATTCATTCCTGTGTTTATTGTCACAAAAGAGACATATCATCTGCAAAAAATGAGTATAAATAATAAGCACATCTTAAAAATACACACACAATCTCACCAGTGAAATTCTGAGATTTTTTGTTGTTGAAAATTGACACATTCAAAAAACAAGTAATTCTGATGAACTGCTCTTCAATACACACAACACTCAAGCACTTGTCATTCAATTGGAGGATTTTAGGTCACACGAAGCGGCATTCATTAGTCAAACCTTTCTACGGCCTACGTCATAAACCGTGCACTATTCACAGCGCATTTTCACCCCATCCTCTTTTACTACTAGCAGGATTGGAATAAAAACGCAGTGAATAGTACCCAAATGTACGATTTATGATGTGGGCCGTGTAAGGGTTTGATTAAAGGGCCTATGAAATATAGTTTGTTTATTAATTGAAACAACTCTGTATTTATTCTGAAAAAACAATTTCACCTTTTTTCTGCCAAATTTGGGGTGTTTCGATAATTTTTCTGAATTTTGTGTTTTATGCAAATTGAATTTTGCATATTCATGAGCAAATATGTGATGTCATTGAAGGCAAAGCTGCAACATCATGGTTGGTTTGTGTACAAAAAATTACAGATTTTTTCCCCTGTTTTTCAAATGGCAACTCCACTAATATTTGGTTGTTGTCTTATTGATGAGTGTTTAAACTTGTCAATACATAATTTGAGGTGACCGCTGTTTTCTTTTTGGGATCTTGATTTTGTACATTTTTACTGCTGCTGTAAGACTTTGTTCCTTTTGAGTCACACAACAGTGCCCTCATGTGTCCAGTTCAAGACAGGTCATTTTTGAAAATTCAATTAGTACATTAAATCTTAATTTTAGTACAGAAATTTTTTTCCATTTTCTTTAAACTGTCCTTAATCATGGATTCATGATAAAAAATGTATTTCAAAAAATGTGCTCTTCATAGGCCCTTTAATGAATGCCGCGTGACCTACAATCCTCCAATCAAATGACAAGGATCTACTTGGGAGTTGAAGAATTAAAAATAACTTCCCCCTACCAAACGTTCACCTATCCTTCATGCTCAATAGAAGCCACATGGCATTTCAAATATAAAGTATTGATTAGGCTTGGTATTTAAGGAAATGAAAGGGCGGTGACCGAGGTCTTAATTGGCAGTTTAAGACCGGCTGGGTCGTGGCCATGCTATAAAGGACCTTGCTGCCAGGACCCTGCAAGATCCTAAAAGGACCATTGAAGACCAAGTCACTACTCTTTTTTTCCCATTCATAAAAACCCTTTCTGTTAAAAAGTATAATAAAGCAGGAAAATCTTTAGTTGAACTTGTCTGTTTTGTAAATTTTTTCAATTCCTTCACGTACCGTTTCGCGAAGGGTCAAATTGCAGGCGACGCACAACGATTGTGCTTACACACGCGTACTATTAGCTTTTACGTGAGTACTGGTACGTATTGCTTGCATTACACGTACACTTGTGCGCCAAGGGCTACGAGCGCCAGCTAAGGTTTTTTAAATCCATTTCCAATGTCTCTACTACAAGTTTAAACATGGCCACGTGATCTCCTCTTGACCAATCAGAATGGATATATACTGTCTAGGGCATTTAAGAATATGTATTAAAGATAAATTATGACATCATGTGTTTTGCAAGAGAAAATTCATGTCCATCCTCTAGTTTTCAATAAACACCATTCAAAAAGCTGGTGAAAATTTTACCAGATTAAATCAGACTAGGTAGTCCTGTTTTAGTGAGAGAAAAAAAAGACGAAAACAGTTTATTTTGTTGTCAGGAATTTTACGCATGTTCACGTCAAGCTTATGCAGGGGTTCAATAATAATACTTCATTTGCGGCAATATAAATAAGCCACGGTGATACAGGGGTCTTCAAATGCTATTTTCTCAACTTAGGCATTGTTTCAGACGGAATTGTTCCTCCAGAGGAATGGTACTGCTATGATCTTTTTTCAATAAGTGAGCTTTCAGATTGAATATAAAAATTTTCCACCCAGTCACCATAAGGCTACATACACACAGTGCATAGCACTGCTAACATCAATCATTGGACACGTAAGGTATATTTGGAGTCATCAATATGAAAGTCAGGTTTATAAAGGGAATAAACTGACATCTGCAGCTGAACTGCTACTACAGATTCACTGTTATAGGAATGCTGGTAAAGAATGTGCTATGCTATATATACCAGATGTTACCGGGAAAAAAAAACAGTTAGGAGTGTGTGCTCATTGAGGTAGAAGTGTGCCTGCGCAAACTGTAATGTGAAACTTGGTCTTGGCGACTTTTAAGGACTGAGTTTTCAGACTTGTGTCACACACATGTTACACAAGTTAAAGGAGGCATCTCATCCTGCTCCTGCTCCCCCCCCCACTAATTCCAAGCAACAAGTTCCACCTTGGTCCTGTTTCACAACTACATGTAGCTGCATCAATATTAGTCCTTCAACTGAATAGAATTCAGAAGGGCAACTAGGGCCTTAACAAGCTTTGTTAGTCTGCTATCTTAGAGCCACAAGCAGGGCAAAAGCAAAAACTTGGCTGAATCAAACAATTCAGTAAATGCAAGATGAGACAGCAGCTTTAACTTGACTTTGATCATCACTTGATTATGACTGTAATGAAATTAGTGAGTCTGGAATCTGACTGGAGGGCATTTATTTAGTACAACAGGCTTGGGATTTTAAACTTGTAGGGCAGGAAACCACAAGGAACTTCAATTAGATTAAATCCGATCATCCATGATGTCTGCCGCAACATTTCTTTTTAAGGAGTACCATGCCTCAAGTCCAGGGCTATATGAGGCCATACATCTCAAAGCCTTTAAATAACTTTGAAATTGCTGCCTGGGGGAAAACAATTGCACTTTAACTTGAGTTTACTTGAGACTTCCCTACACTGACTTGCAACTACTGACTTATAATCTTGACTGGGAAACTCAAGGCCAGTGCATAACAGACATGTAAAATACAACTAATCAATCCAATGAACAATTGTGGCTGTTAATTTTTTAGGTTATTTCCATCGCAAAGGTTAATGTGTGAAACCAGAAAATCTAGTTCAGCTGGACGGAAAATTGAGGTAAGGCCTCCGAATGCAATTGCCAACTTGTAAGAATACGTTTAAACCAAATCTAGGCTAATAAGAGCCTGTCCGGAGGCCTGTTTTTATGAGTTAGTGTTGGTGAATTTATACGCCACCCTAGGGAAACCTGGTAATGTGGGCTAGGTATGACCTCACATTGGAGTTATGTTTGCAGGCCTACACAAAGCCACTGCCATGGAGCGACAAACTGCTAGACAAAGAGCTCATTTTACGTTCTCCAGGAAGGTGTATCTTCCATTCAGACGGCCGACCTTCACAAGCAACCCAAATGTATACAGCAGTTTGGGTTTGCTTGACACCCCTTTTCACACTTTTGTCAAACAACAGAACCTTGCATGAATTTAATGCACTGTGTCCCACAGACTTTATATACACAGTGCAAGGCAGAAATAACAAACATTTCCACTTAAACTTTTTTTAAAAAGCTGTAAATCTGCCATTTTCTGTTTTCGACAGTTCTGCTTTCTTGGCACATGTATCCTTAAGGTACATGTACCTATACAACAATGGCCTCTTTCTTCTGTTATAAGCCATCGTAATATTTCATTGGAACAAAATATTTGCCGATAATATTCAAAGGCCGGGCATTAATGACACAATAGAGCGCGTTTCCCCACCATTGAATGTATCCTTGGGAGTTAGTTTTGACTGGAATGTTTTCGACATTTTCTCCACGGGTATATCGGTGGATCACATTCACAGCCCTCCTGATTAAAAATATAGCCTTTCTATTCACCGCTTCAAGTTTTGGACCAAGAGTATGAGCATGTCTACATGGGGATAGCATAGTGTAAAAGATAGAGGTAGTGTTCTTTGGATACTTTTATTATTAAGTGCAAAAAATTGTTAATAGCCTCACTTTTATAGACGTATTGCGTCTGATGTTCTATGAAAATTTAGTACAGGAAAGGGCGCCCTCGCCCTGAGGTAAAAACAGCTACAACGCACGTTCGATGCTGCCAGATATGAATGTGCAGATACAAAATTTCTGACAGAACATAAACCGTTTTTCCAACCTCCGCGCCCCCCCCCCCAAAAAAACAAAAAAAACACACAAACACCAAACAAACAAACAATTATGATCACCTTGTTTTATGAACTTTTCACGGGTTGGTTATATCATATCTGGTCCTTGCTCAATGGTTGTATGATGAATTTATTGAAAACCAGAGGATGGAATCTAATAACTCTGGTTCATTAAAAGACACTTTGGGTCATAGAATCAATTTATGTATTGGTAATGTTTTTGAATGATTTCAAGAATCGTCAAGCAATTTAAGCATGAAATTTCTCGTACGTAAGTTATACAAACAATTATATTTAAATATTCATGTAATATCTATAAAAGATTAGATTAATTGCACATGAGAAAAAATGTATACAGTGATAAAACATTTCCGATAAATTAATTCTCATATTAGCCTTGTCCAACCCTTGTACAGTGAGCTTGCCCCGTCAACACATAGCCAATAACACTGACATGCACACACACGTTTGTCGCTCCAGGAAATCGAGGACTTCTCTCATTGTTTGGACTTGAAGTTTGTTTTAAGCGGCGTCCCCATTGACTTTGTACATTAAAACGAAGCGAGGAGATCGTCACTCTGCAAAAAAACCCGCATCCCTTCTGTTACAGTCCTCTGTTTCAATGGGCAGACACCACACACACACGACATGCATACAGACTGTAGGCCTGTACGTACAAGCATGGTGGAAGATGTGCTGTGTACGTGTATGCGAGCTGAGTCTCACTTTTGCAGAACTGCATCGAGCCCACTGCAGCGTGGCTAGGTGTAGTAAAACGGCCGTGCTCACAAAAGGAGTTTTGGACAAGGCCACAAGTTTATACACTTCTTGACTTCATTTAAAACAAATGGTTTTATTTCAGACATTGGTGGTAACCAACACGTTTGCCAACATGTGCACATCTGCAACAAATATGTTGGTGAACTTGAAACCACATTACTAATTACCTTGTGTCATAATCAGCACCAAATGGGGCTATTGTTTTGACCTGGCTGTTTTTCAGCGATACGCCAAACAAGTATGGTGGTTGACCAACCTCATCTACTGCACGAAACGTAAGTATACCATCTGTGTTCACCTGCAGCCAAATACAAAAAATAATTAATAATAATTATACACATTAGCTCATAATGAGAAACAGACATTGGTTCTCTGGTTCTATTTCCATGATTTTCTCAGAATCACAATACAGTCCACAATCAAAGATCTTTATTTGTGTTCTCTTAAAATGACTTGGAATTTTTTTTGAATAATCAATTGACCTACAAAAGTGCTAATACTTCACTAATTTTCCTCGAAGGCAAAGTCCACCCTTGAGAAAAATTAAAACCAAATTTGGGGTTTGAAGGCATTCTACTTTAATTCTATCACTCAGCAGACAATTGTACGCCACCTTCTTAAATACCTGAAGTGTGTCAATGCAATGGGAAGTGACATCATACATTCCTCCCGGCAAGATGGGATGGCTCTATGATCGGACAGTGACACTGATAGGATACCAAAACATGATCCTCCTGCCTGTGGCAGCATGGACCATAGATACTGGACCTTTAGAGACACCTGCAGCATCACAACTACAAACTGGCAACTCATTAGCCCTTGATACCAAGGCATTCCGCTTTTAATAGTCCCCAATTTACTCTGGTATTCAGTGTTCAATATATGACTCAAGTCATGGTTTTACTCAAGTAGACAAAAAAAAGTAATCAATAAAACCAGCCCAAACAACAGGACCACATGTGTATAGAGTGGAGTACCCACCCTCATTCATTTTAATCAAGTCAAAAAGTCCATTTCTGACATCGGAATTTATAGACACACTGTATTTTCCAGGTGACCCGACAGTGGGAATGCAGTTATCCGGGTCACACATTTGTTTTCACTACAGCATTTTAAAATGAACGTTTGCATGCCTTGATATTTTGTTCTTGTAAGGGTAAGGCATTTTTTTCCCCCCGTGGAAATGAGCAGCTGTTGTAATGGAACATTTCCAGAGGGGGGCAGGGGCACCAAGGCAATGACCAGGGGCATGGAGATCATTTCTTCCATGAAGCATCGGGCCTGTGGTTCACCCACGGGGGTATATTTCACCTCCATCACTAACGTGCTCTACCTACCAACATACCCAGACTATTCAAGCTACTGTTTGTGGCCATTTTAGAGGAGAGAAAAATAAAGTCCAGGTAGACAACATTTTCAAAACAACTAGTGCATTCTACAATATGGCACTCTCAAGCCGGAAAAAAAATCAGGACAATCTAGGAGAACCTCTTCTGGAGAAAGTAACAGAAAAAAACTGGGTTTGGTAATACCACTCCAACACCCTGGACCTAACAGGATCACTTTATTGGTACAGTAAAGCTTTTAAATTACAAGCCCCGCAGTGTTATCATTTCCTCAAATTGGACTCCAGCTGCATTTGCCAGCAGTTCTTGATTGGGCACCATTAACACACTAAAAAAAAAAAATTGGAACATGGTCGTCTGTAAATTGGGGAGTGGAACACCTCCATGCACAGACCAACATGTACGACCCAGCATGCGTGTGTAAATAAGAGTATATAGGCACTCCTAATCCAGAATGTAACCTTATATTATATTGCCATAAATCTTGCGTCAATATTGACAGAATTTAACCACAGAGGTTAGATCAAGTTATAGCTGGAGAATGTGTTGACCTCCTGTAGTTAGCCAATATTGTACGCATGTAATGAAATGGAAGGACGGTTACTGCAGTACAATCTAAAAATGAAACTCTACACTCTTCATAACACACCCGAGAAAGGAAACAGACATTGGCCGTTTATAGTGAAAGTTTTGTTAAACAGGTAAACACAATCACTGGAACAAACCAAAGTTTAAACCTTGATAACATGTAGAAAGTATGTCATTTTTCTTCTGGTCTTTCTTGCAAAATGAAACACACTTATTATCAAGGTACTTTTATTCATTTTTTTTCCAGTTCAATATATCCCAACGGACATTACTCCTATGACCTGTCTAAGTGTCTAGCCTTGACTGGGCTAATATCTGTCTGTCTGTCATGGACCTAGGCCCAACCCCAGAGGGTGACATGGCTTTCTGTTACCACTGCTCAATCTTATCTTTATATTGGAGTACGCCTTACGGGGAGGGGGGGGGGGGGGTGGGGGGGGATACTCCAGTCATGCTTAGGCTACTTTGGTTCCTACCAGTCACTTTGATTCTGAGCCAGGTCATTGAGTGAGGATCGGGTATGAATGGAGTTAATGGAAAGTACACCCAGGGATCATGCCCTGTAGAAAGAGTGGGGAGGAACCCATTGGGGACTACTACTGGAATTGGCTCTTGTCCCATACTCTGTAAAATATGTATGTCCAAAGTTACAACTTCATGTCAAGTGTATGTAAGTGTATAACAAAACAGTAAAAATTAAAGTAGATTTTGAAACTGAAGTTTAAGATAAGTTTGTAAGAAAATTATTTGTTTCAAGTGAATTACATAGGCCTAAACACATGTACGTGAATGAAACTGTAAGTGTAAAAATACTGTTACTGTGCATTAGAGCTACTGTGCATAAACTGTTTTCAATGCATAATGGTACAAGTTGGCACTGTACCGTATCTTTTTAGAGAAGAACATTTGTCCCGCGTCCAAACCCTGGTACCCCTAAATGTATACGATGGTGGACTGCCCATTGGGATGAAAACAGCAGCATCTGACACTTAATTCACAGAGCCGACAAAAAGTTCTGCCTTGTGGAAGAGTCCTACTCTAGGGCTAATACAGTTTGTGACAGTCTGTAAATAACACCCAATCCTGAAAAGTGTCCTAATAATCGAGTCTCCAATTCCGCCAGCGACAATTATTTACTACAGTATTTATATCCAAAATACAAACAGGAAGCTACCATGCATAGACCAAGGTCTTGGCTTTGTGGTTAGACTCTAACAAGTAAAGTCCATAAGAGTTCATTAGAGTATCAAAAGCACTAGCCATAAAATAAACAAACAGTCTCGGCCAATTTTTTTTCTTCTTTTTTTATTTATTATTTTTTGCTTAGCCAAAACAATTTGTTTCCACTCAATTAACTTTTAATTGTCAGGAAATAAGCACTGAGTTGTCATTACTGCTCAAACCCTTTCCTGTTGAGGTTCCATTCTCTGACAAACAAAGGAAACACCCCTGCAAACTCTGACCACTGTGAGACTGTGAACTCCACCACGGCCTTCCACTTAAAGATTTTAAATTGCTGCACCCTTTTGTTTTTCCACAGGACTCGAAAAGTACCAAATAGACGAGTATACAGTGCTCATCACACATCGGTAAAACACCTTTAAAGGTAGAATACAGGATTGATATTCATCAAAATGTTTTTGTACAAGTAGTATCAGTCCGAAAGCTCACTGATGATAAAATTCATACCAGTACCAATCTTCCATAGAAATATTTTTGTCTGAAATACTATAAAAGTCTTGAAAATAGAATTTGAAGACCCCGACTTTAATTTCGATTGTAACAATCAAAATTAAGGGCAACGTGTTTACATGCTGAAAAGTGTACATGGTTTTAACACTATTTTCTCCTGACAACGGACTGAGCCCAAAATGTTCGAAGGGTTTGATTTTCATGTAGGCCTATATATTGAATCACACAAAGAACACTACACTATCAGCTTTACCAATCCTATATTTTACCTTTAAACAAAATAATGGTCTCTGAAACCTTCATATTAGCCTCAACTCCATTATCATGAGCCCCATAATCAAATGAAATGCAATCATTTTGATGGCGATGCAAGTTTTCACTCCTCGAAGTGGACAAGCCCATCACAAAAAGCAAAACTTCTGCACCTGATACATCTCAAGCTCTCTACCAATTTTGTCTCTTGTCAACTTGGAAAAGTGGAATGCAGTGTAATGAGCACGAGCATTAAAAAATACGACATCTTGTTTTTAATAACGACATGTGCCATCCTGTGTTTTTAAAATTAAAATGCACACAGCTTCCGACTTGGGAATCTTAGTCATCATCACTTGGCAAGGGCAAACTTGAAAAGGGCAACGCAATTTCTCCTTAAATCAAAGTTGGTATTGGAACATTTCAAAGAACACCAAGTAAATGACTATGGGCACTGAGGCAGTTTGCCTGGGATCGCGCTCCATGAAGGATCAAGCCTGGCAGTGTCACGTGCTACTCATGATCAGCCAGCATAAAATAAGCCACGTGCATGTTTTCAATGCAACCAAGAAGTCATGACATCCAGAAATTGACAGTGACTTCCCCCCACTGTTTAATTCATTGTTCATGTCATAATCTTCCAACAACATCCCCTATGGGTCATGACTCATCAAGAAAGCCTCTGGGTCTGGAAAAAACATTGTCAAGTTATCACTGGATGCTCCAACAGACCACAGAGCAAAAGAATATATACATTTCCCTCTGCTGTAGTATTTATCCAACAGTCTAGTAAGTGCAATAACTTCCTGGAATGCTGCAAACAGTCAAGTCTACATGCCTTCCGAAGTGTTATCCCTTGAATTCCATCCTGAATGAACGGCTTGATCGACCTAATAATAAGGCTGATCTACACCAAGATAAACCCCCCTGCGTAACAAAAACTATATTTTCCCCTCTTGAAAAGAACTACATTTATCGCTGGAATTAGGTCACAAGATTTCCTATCAGAAATTTGTGTCAGCCTGTCAGGTTCAAATCAAGTAACACTGCACCTGGATTTTCTCAAGTAGAAATCTGTGGCAACATGCATGAAGGTACTCAAGTTCTTCTTGTAACAAAATGCAACGATTTCCAGTCACTCGTTGCAAAGCACATGTAGCGTTTTAAATTCCCATTCAGTTGCGACCCCAAAACCCCCACAAACCCGGCGCACATTAAACACCCATTCACTTTACCAGTATGAAGGGATTTACTTCTCATTCCCCATGTGTAACAATAAAGCAGATTAATTCTTTATCCTAGTTTCACACAAACACTACTGATCCCACCCCTCGAAGCACATCTTCTTAAAGCCTCTTCTTTCAGTTGGCCTCCCAACTGAAGTGTTTATGTATTGCTTTGGGGCTCAGACAAGCTCTACCTGCGACAACAGTGTGCTTTTGTGGCCTGCCCACCTGGCCCTAAAAATATAAATGTTCTTTAGGAAGTACATGAAGTGCAAACCGCAAAACGTTTGTGTCTTAATTGTCCAAACCCATCGTTAAATAAAGGGAAAACAAACCTGAAAATAGTCAACTTCCGTTTCCATTTTATTCGTCTCGTCACAATGTAACAAAAGGCAATTTTTATATGGAGCAGATTTTGTCCTTGGAAAAGATTGTACACTTGGTCAAAAAATGTTGTTTTTGCATGCAACTAAAATTGTGACAAAATGTGACACAAATTGTGACAGATGTCAAATTGTAGTACACACAGTAACCCCGATCCAAAACAAAATAAGGACCCATTTTTCACACACTACTTTGTTTTCCCCATGCACTACTGCAGCCCGCAGCTCTTCAGATCTCTCTGCCTCATGAATGTTTTCTGCCATCCTACAATCTAGAATACCAATTACTACCGTCAGCTCCCATGAGTTTTTCATGTTTTCTTCTTGTAGCTCCTTTACCGAGAGAGGCTTTTAGCCTTGTTTGGGATTAACTTGCTTGAAAAAAAACCACTAAAACATAAAGGAAGTATAATTGTATTTCTACAAAACTAAATTATACATTTAGCTTTTATGGAACTTTGTTTGCAGAGCTTTGAGAATGTAGGCCTATAGCTAGATTTGTTAATTTCTCAGAACCCAGAGGTGGATTTCACAAAGCGCTAGGACTAGTCTTATCTTAAGTTATGATGAGTAACTAGTCCCAAGTTATAGGACTAGTCCTAAGTTACGACTAGCTTTGTGAAACCCACCTCAGGCCTATAAATTTGACTCCTAAACTGACACACTTCCACTGTAAAATCAGAAGGCCTAAAACTAGGACATTTGAGGTCACAGCCTCCCATAGCCTCTACTTGATCCTGTGCCTGTATTACGTTTCTGTTTAAGGTTCAACTGGGTAAGTTGTGTCTTTGGCCATAACTGCTTAAAGCATTACAAAAGAACCTGAAACTCCCCCAGAAACTATCATCTATGAGAAAATGTGACAGTAATGAAGTCACAAAAGGGGGGGGGGGGTGGAGACCGTGAGAACGCTGTTGTGACAAACATGCAGGATTTAAGTTGGAGACTTGGCACTGCTTCTCTTTTGCCCAGGTACTGTAGCTCAGTGATAGTTTGCTCTGAGTTTTTAAGACTGTATATAATGTGCATTGTACAATGCAACTAATACAAATCTTGAGGGATATTTTTTTTTTTGGGGGGGGGCTGAGTGATCTCCAAATTCTTTGCTCAGTTTAAAATGATGTTTTTACTAACAGTAAGGAGACAGAATAATTTACATATAAGTAGGACCAACTCCGTCTGTCCTGAATGTCCTCAGACTATAACAGAAAAACTTGTTATATAAGCTGAGAACTAACTTGTATTATAACGCAACACCTTATTTTCTTCAACTATTTTCCTCTTGTAAAAGGCACCCTGTTTGGATTTCCTGAGACAAGCCCATGAGACAATTCACTGACTCACTGAATACTTTAACATGCATGTCTTCATCATCATCCTCCACCACACAACAAGTTTCTTGAGTTTCTGGTCATTAACCTGTGCCACATTCGTGCATCATTCACGCTCGGAAGGGCCCTTTTTAGAACGAATCTCACGCACTCTGGTTCCTTAAAGGGCATACGGAGAGATCAATAAAGCTGTAAAAGAAAGGCTTTGAATGGGGGGATTCAATAAGTGGGGCTTGGGCAACCTGAGATTGACAAATGAAGTGCATAGGCCACAAAGTGTTCACTACAACAGTTATGCACAAGTTAATTGTAAGAGCTCGGCGAGAAAAAGCCTAACATTGTTGCAAGAATGGTCGGAGAGAGCAGCACAGGAAATAGCCCTATCAATACTAATCGATTGTGCCTCATGCCACAGTAGTAAATCACTTTAAAATATTATATAAGTCTAAAATGTACTAAGACAAAATCTAAGTACATAAAACAGGGATGCTCAGTAGCTGTTTGATCCAGAGCCAGAAAATATTTTGCATAGAGATTACATAACATGCGCATCATCATGTACAACATTTGTGCGGAATCTAGTGTTACAATTACAATACATTAAAACTACATAGTCTACACACCTGTCCTCTACACCAGCAATGTTTTTCTTCATTTTTTTCTACACCTTTTCCACCCTTGATTTTGGTAGCCAAATTGAGTACGATCAGCATAAACAATTCAGAAAACACTTGCCACGAAATGCAACGGCCACGTTTTGACACACACGTCGTGCACATGTACTTGCGCTAGTTGTCCAGTTTAAGTTAGTCCAGTTAATGGCCAAGCAATGTACTAGTACTTTGTTATCTCGCTGCATTGCCAGGCATGCAACTCATCAACCCCCAAAAAAGAGGAAATTTTTTTGACAAGCCAATATTTTCAGTGCGCATTTCTAAATGCAAACTGCCAATATGATGTTTAACCATGGTTTAATGGGCCCGCTATGGAGGCCGAAAACGACTAAGAATTTTATTTTGGATGCAAAAAAAAAATAATAATAATAATTTTTTTTTTTTTTTTGCGGCGTGTTAGCCCCGCAATTAGGGCGAGATTGTGCAAGGGGAAGAACCAATACTGTAATTTTTACGAACAAAATGCTTTTGTTTCTGATCCATTGTTTGATGACATTAATTCAAGCAATGATTGTAACTACAATTAGAATGCCAATGCTCACATTTACACAGCAAACACGCAATCATAACTGGCCAGTCAAGTTTTGAACAACTTCAGCAAGAGGAATTTCGTCAAACTGCTTTTCCAACCAATTCCATTTCCATCCATTGTGTTCTTTGTGCCTTTTATCGACAGTTTTCTTCAGATCTACATATGCCTCCATTGCGGGCAATGATTATATTTTCTGTCCGTTTTATTTCAAGTTGACACAGTATGTTTCACAGCACGATGCATGCTTTTTTGCAGAAAATAGTAGTCTCAAGACGTCTGTTTTCTGCCGCATCCCAACACGTGAAGCATTAAGAGAAAAACTCAAGAACCAGTCTCTGCACATGTTCTGAAGAATGTATGCTGTACAAGGAGCAATGTGTCTGTGTCTAGACTGTGTAATGCCTTTGCACATGTAAACTACCGCGGAGCCAGACTTTATCCGTCGATATCACGTACATGACTTTTACAGTATGTGTTTTTTCTAACTCGCGTGATAATTGTATTTTTTTAAGTAATTTGTAATTGAGCGGGATTTATTTTTTAAACGCGGATTTTTCATGAAGGGCAGATTTTTTTTTTCAAAAACGCCGAAATCCACGTGTCCGCGGAAGAGTTGCATGCCTGAATTTGCATGCATAACAATACATACAAGAACCATCGAACACAAGCGTGCGCTGCACATAAAGTGACTGCATGTCAATTTTTTATAAGCGTCTTGATAACCAAAGACTAACTATCTGAGCATGCGCTGGAAGGAACTTTTTCCCCTAACCTGATGAAAGACGGAGCACAAGATTTATTTGGGAAAAATATGAAAAAGCCGGCATTCCGGCAATAGCCGGAAAACCTGCATCCCTGTATAAAAATGAATGATAGGAATTTCACCAGAGAACGATCAGCATCAGGGTTCTCCATTTTGTGACACGGCAAAATACACATCAGATTTGCCTTTCATACTTCATGCGAAAGCAAAATGCGAAGCAAATTTTTGTGACGCATCCCAATCAGTACGCGCTGTTTTCTAATTGTGACGCAAGGCTATTCGCTAAGCTTTCACAACTCGCATGAAGTATGAATCGGGCATCGGTCAAAAAATTCTTCTCGAGTGGGAATAAATTTATTTTTGAAAAGCTCTTCAGGGGAAAAATTACAGTGCACATCTTTGCCTACTTTTTATTCAAAATTTTTTCATCAACACAACGATATGAATCTCTCTCTTACAAAATTATTCCATTTTAGATAATTGTGTTTTATTGTAATTGCTACTATTTTTACAAGTACTGTATCCCTTAAAGAAAACTTAAATTTTAACATTTTTTATTTTCAATCAAAACTGTGTATTGTTCTTTCAATTTTTACACTGTTCTATAAAAAAGTGTATATTGAGATCTGATATTTTGCCCAACATTTATTTAATCCATGTTGACCATTGATCAGGCCATTTGGAGGTCAAACAGCACAATCTCAACACTGCTAGGAGGCATGTCTTGAATTCTACATGTACCTCAGTAACAAGCCATGCCACAACCAATAGAAAAGATGACTCCAATTCAAACTTTGGTAAAATGGACCCTCGGTCCCTCATGCTTTATGCAGGGTAACAGGAATAACTGTTGTAGCCTATATTCCATTCAACTTATCACCTTGTCAATATTGACACAGACAGCTTAACCATGGATTCAATATAAGCCTACAGTGTTAAAACACACTCCAGATAAAACATGAAGCCAGTTTCTAATTCACTGGAAAATTGGTTTTCTTTTTGAAAATTATTCCAGTCTCTAAGGGGACCAGATTTCATCCAGACATGTACACAAAAAATAGTTTGTTTCAGTTAAATTTTACATATTTGATTAAAAGACGACTGGTTGGTCAACATGAACATAACTGTTGGGGAAAATGTAAGATCTCCACTTTTCACACGACAATAGGTCAAGTAAACAAACAATGGAAAAACACATTTAAAAAAACACACTGAGATTTACAAATTACATAAGTTTTCTTTCAGATGACTGGTTGAGCTTCTGGTTAAAATACAATTTTTTTTTTTAAAGTAATGAAGACATGTGGATTTATTTTGCTGATTTCCAAACCATGCCCAGGTTGTCCCCAGCCACTCCTCTGTTCCCCTAACAATTCTCCCTCCATGACTTAACTTATCCCATCAAGCACCAACCACAAAGTGTGACCTCAAGCAAAGGGTTCCAGACACTTGAAAACCCCCAAAGTGTGGTTAAAAAAACTAGATGAGTTACTGTTTGCAAACACAACCCACGTACCCTGCAGAGCCAGCATTGTATCTGCTGATTTCCCATGGGTTTCAAGCCTAACAGGGCCTTCCTCAGTCTGCCTGACTGCGCACCCAAAACCCCTCCGAAGGCTGAACAGGTTATAAGGAGAGTTCAAGCTCGAAATGCCGCCCATAAAAGGACCCTATCGGCCCCAAATAATACCCCAGGGTTGGTGAACTGTACAGAAGAGACATGAAGGGTACAGTGTGGAGGAATCGATTCAATTTCAGTCATGTCTGACCACACGGCTTGTTCTTTACTGTCACACAGGAGAAGCTTCATTGGTTTTGAATTTAAGGGAAACAAAGCACAGGAAACTCTTCCTGTTTTGCCTCAATCCTTCATCGTGGAGACCAGAATTGCATCACAAAATCGGACAAATTTCTGTGTTCATTACAGCACGTATATGGGTGTAGGTGCACTTAAAAACAATGTGTTTCACTCTGAATGCAGGAATGTCAACAAGTTTGTGTATCCTTGGACAAGACGTAAACAGAAAACACAAACAAAAAATGGTTTCAATATGACTCATCTGACTATAAATAGAACACCATGAAGGAACATTCATGTCTGCCAGGCATAACAACCACAGAAGGTTGGGCAGAAAAGGATAGATGGAGGCAGAACAAATCATACAAACTTTGTAGGCCTAATGTAGTGATTATTTTACAGTATGTGGTGAGGTCTGAAGTCAACGACAAAAAAAGTACAAGTTCAATCGAAAGTCTCTACACCACATCTGCAGCAATACTTTCCCATTTATCGGAACTCTGGTTTACAAGATTTAGATTTCAAGGTCTTATTCCAAAGGAGACCAATATATAGGCCCCTAAGGGTTAATCTTGTTGTGCGGAAAGTGTCTCTAAACATTACAACAAACATTGAGCATTGGAAACTTACTGTAAGAATAAGTCAGCGAGGTGCCCCAAGGAAGTTAAATTTGAGGACATTGCATTGTTGTTCGATGTCAGTCCAATTTGAATTGTAAGCAATTGGAATGATTCACATTGTAACATTCTACACATCGATTGATGTTTTGCAAATTGACAAAACATTGGCGTGACGCGACATGCGATGTCTGTGGTGCAATCACAGTAACTGTAGTCCGACATCAATGCTGACCAAAAACAAAGAATGTAACGAAATATCCAATTAGCCGAAAAAGGTTGAAACCAAAACTAACAAGGGAAAGTTTGTGTTTCCAAGGAAAAAAAACTTCTGAAAACTGTTTTACAGGTCATCACAATCCATAGCAACATTACGAGAAAAAAAAGTCAAGTTAAACATCCAAAAAAGATTAGACGCTTTCATCCCGCAGAGCCTAAAAAATTGCCGTTAACACATTCTAGTTCTGAGAGCACTTTGTGTAGATTAACAAGCTCCGTGCATCTGAATAGGTATCAAGCCCACAAAAAGACTTTATGATCTTTTGCACTTTAGCCCAAATCTGACCTTGTTCCAAATGACTAAATCCCTGGTATTGCATGTTTCCCTTTTCAAATCTGGTGCACTACCCTTTTTTTTTAAACCTTCTTCTCCAATACTGGTAAAATACAACTTGCCAGGTGCAAAAAACCAGAATGTAAGAGGCGTGGATGGTATGAAATTCACACTAAGCACTGCAGTAAATGTCACTGTGGTAGTGGTAGGGGAGGGGCTGGACAGGGGGTGGACGATCACAAGTGAACGAGGATGCAGGGCTTATAGAAAGGATATACTTTGCTAATTTTAAACTGCATACTATTACTACAATCATTTCATTCATTTGGACATTGAATTAATTTTTCCACATTTATCCACTTATTTCCTAATTGGTTCAGATTTGTAGGTCATTTGAGTGGCTATCATTTTTAGAGGGTAAATTTATATTTCCCAAATCTGATTCATCGCTTCAGTACACTAATGTTGGGTGTGTGCTGACCACTGGATGGTGTTGTGGGCAGCCTCTGGTTGTGGGCTGGCATTACAGAATGATTTACCGCTGCAATGTGGGTATGCCAGCAAATGATAGAGATACAACAATTGACTGCTTTTACTTGTGCTATGGTTAAAACTACAACTCCTGGGGTGAACCGGGGTGTATTCTACATAATTAATGTGACACGCTCTAAACCAATCAAAAGGCAGAATCTTTGTAATGGGTGTTAAAACAGTGATTATAAACTTTATACCAATACCAATCCTCCAGATAACTTTTCCGCTTGAAATACTGTCAATATCAAGAAAAAAACAAAACACCCCCACAAATAGCAGTTTTTTTTTTCCATTTTGATTGCGGCAATCAAAACAAGCTGCCAAAGATGAAGAAGGTATGCCATCTGTGTTTACCGATTTAACTAGAGGATGGGCAGTTTGCCCTTCACTTTTTCAGCGACTAGCCAGCAGGACTGGTTAGCTTGTCATTTCAATAGTCCGCTAGCTTTTTACGTGTCTGTATTTCATATGAAATAGGGATGCTTTACAACACTGAGCTAGCCGGCCGGAAAACTTGGAGAGAATTTTGACTGGTCCTCGGGTGTTTTAACCGGCATCTGGCCAGCAACTGTTAAGGGAGAACCGCTGTAGTACACATAATTTCCCCTCAGTTTGAAATTTTTACAAATCATTAGGGAATTCAAATAGAAATTTTTTTCTCTCAATAAAAATGATTTTTTCCGATTGTATTGTGGTACTACTATTTATCCTTTGCTATTTTGAAAACAATTTGTTTTAATAAAGTTGGCTTCTCTTAAAATAAAACCAAAACTATTGGGAAGAACCAAGAATGTAGTACTGGACGGTCAAACCCTCACTTTCATTAAAAAAAAAAATTCTTCTCAATTTGGAAGAATTATTCTCCTATAAATTGGACTGTGTCTGTCGGTCGCAGTCTGCTCACTACACCGAGCACGTCACTACATTCATTGTAAATAACTTACCAAGTATTTCCGTAACATTATTCCTGATAAAATGTAATAACAATTAGTAGATTGTGCAAACAGAGACATACAAAGAACTTTTCAGTTTGGTGCACAAAAAGCAACAACATTTATACTCACGAAAACTGTGCTATGTTTCTCGTTGAGGAACTGCAGAGGTGTGCTCAAATTGAGGGCCCGTTGAACGTGTTGAACGGTGACATTCTCGACAGGCAATTCTGCATCGCCGTTGTCTCTCCCAAAAGGGTAGAAATTTTCCCTCGGAATGGCTAAAGCTCCTGCAAGAATTGACAAGGCAACAGCAACCCAGAGATGGGTGGTCGGTGACAAAAACCGGTCCATGTTTCAGGTTGGTCCTTTACACAAGGAGTGCTAACCACTGAAATGACAATCGAAAAAAAAAGTCGCCTGAAGCCTGTAATGAAACGCCGTATTCAATACACGTTTACGAGTTTTGTGTACAGAGCAAACGAACGTAACACAAGTTTTTTTTTATTTTCAGTGCTTCTGCCTTGCTAGGCAGTGCTGGGACTAATCAATCAATAGTGGGGAAATGCAGTGGCGTGTCCTTATTCTTCCAGAGGGAAAGTCCGATGTCACGTTTACTTTCTGAAATTGTGAATAAAATCATATACTTAGATTGTCTAAAAATTAACAACTTACGTTAAACAGTCACTTTTATTAACATTTGAACATTGGAGATTGTCAGTCGTTATGTGGAATCAGGGACGCTTTTTTGGCCACGGTATATCTCCCCTAGTAAAAATGGTATAACCCAATCTTTACAACTTGGCCTGAATAAAAAGTTCACGAAACAACAGAGGGCATTGTTCTTTGGAAATGGTGCGATTATTCGAATTATGATGGAAAAGAGGCCAACTGTTCAATCATGCACCCCCATGCCTGCCCCCTTCGTTTCTGTTCTTGATTTGTCTTCTGATGGATGTGGGAATTCTCTAGCTTAAATCTATGGTTAGGAAAGAAGAAGAAGACAAATCAATTGAATTGCAGGATATTCATCAATGTTGTTTGATGGATATAGATGAATGACGATAGAGCGAAACAGGCAGGATGTCGTAAACGTATAGTGCCTAGTGGTACCAGCTCTATATTGATTTAATGTTACTTGCTTTATTACTTGTTCACCTTTTATGTCTAAAAGAACTACAGTACCCTTACAAAATGTCTCGACCACTTTGTTTTTCAAAAACTGGTCTCTATTTAATTTAGAAACTAAACAGTTCTGAAAGACATCTACCGGACACTTTTAGAATTTCTATGATTTAACAGCCATCTGTCAGTGGCACAAAGTGAACACATTTTGTCTTCTTATTTATTCAGTTTGATTTAAGTTATAAAACTCTTGTTTTTATTAAACTTTGAAACACGATCATAGGTCACTGTCTTAGCGGCCACATGACCTCTTGCCGACCATGGAGGTATAGTTCCACCTCTTGTGGTGGAAGCATGGCTGCACAGCATGAAGTCAAGACCATCAAGGATGCCTTGCAGGGTACCATGGGTTACCACCATACCATAGACTGAAAGTGCTGACTGTGTTTTCGCATCCGGGACCTTTGTATACTCACTGAGTCATCATTAAAGCGAATCCTCTCCAGACCACAGCCGGATTATTTCTGCCTGCCATATTGTCTAAAAAAAAGTTTTTGTTGTATAAAGACTTTTGTAGTGTCAAAACCTTATTGACAACTGTCCCGAAAGCCTACTATCTTTGCATGGTATAAATTAAATACACAAAACATGCATCTTAAACTCTATTTAATATAGGAGCATAGCCTATGATATAATACTGGCTGAGTAGTCACTCTTTTTTACGAGCCACGCGCCGTTCCCCTTTAAAATATCATTAATTGATTGCTAATCCCAATTAATTTTACAAGTTTCCTTTAGTTTACTTGCCGTTATAAAAACTCTATGGGTGCACCACGCTAAGTATAGAGAAATCCATGCACCGAGCCTCATTAATAAAATGTCACACCCACAACTTTTTCCGTAAATCAAATATTTGAAGGTCCTTGCTTTTATGGATGGATGAAAAATGGTCCACTTTGACTTTCAACCTGCAGCATTTTGAGTACACTGGCCCTCTAAAAATGGCCCTATTCTTCTAAAAAGTGTAGGGTAATTTTACCAAGATGGAGTCTGGCCAGTTTACTCTCTATGGTGTTTTTAATTTGGATCAGCCTACCAAAAATTCTCAACGGCAAACCTGCTAAAATTGAAAAAAAAACGAAGTTCAGTCGTCAGAAAATATATTTGATTTGTTTTCTAGAGGCTGCGAGACTTTTAAGTATTTTTTGAGTATTTTTGAATATTTTAGCATTGGTTGCTATGGGAGTATCTGGAAGTGCACGACAGCGCCCTCCTTTGAAAAGCAAGACTAACTTGATGTGGACTCAAGAGGACGCTCTCTAAAATCCATGGTCTGACTGACGGGTTGCATCAACTATTCTGCTACTAATATTTTTTAGTCAGTTTAGCCATGGTTTAGCATACAATCTATCCCATGGCCAAATGAATGTAAATGAACAAAAGCCCAAATAAAATTCAATACAAACCATTACATGAAACCTAGATTTTTTTTACAGTCAAATTTTGCTTTATTTGTTCCCAACCTAAATAGAAAAACGGAGCAACATTTTTGTTTTCAAGACCCAATCTTTGAAAATTTTGGCCATCAAAATATTAACTAGATCATTGACTTTGCATTACTACACTAGCGATGGTTGCGGAAGTTACTTAAGGTGCAGTCTTCAGGATTAATTCTCCGTGAGCAAAACCAACTAAATGAACGTACATGTACGTTGATGTAGTTCAACCAGCCTCCACGGATCGAGAGACTCGGTGACTTTCCACGGTGAATGACTGTTCACAATGAAAAGCCCAAATAATAATTGAACACAACGTAACTTATACATGGAAACTTAAAAAAAACACCTCATATATCACAGTAAAAAAAATGTCATTCCGACGACTGAAGTCCATTGCACTGCCAATGGAGCAAGCAACCTCAGTTTATTATGTGCGGCATTTGAACCTATAGGCCTACTTACCGCGCCAAAACTTCAGAACGCACGTTATTATTGTGTTGATCACTTATCATTAATCCCCAATGTTCACGGTTAGGCCTAATTATCACCCCATCAGTGATTTTCGTCTTATACCAGTGCGACACGTTTGGTTACGTCCAGGACCATCGGACAATACCCTGCTAAGACTGTTTATCTCCATGCAGCTGGGTGTGAAAATGGCGGCACGAGCTGTTAATTAGCGGTCATCTCGTACATTTTGGAAAACTTTAATCTTCTTTGATCAAAACCCGCCGCCAAAGAAACCACTAAGTAGCCTTGTGGCACGTGTCCATTGTAAGCGGGTTCTCTTCTTGGGAATGGTTAGCGCCTTGTCTGTTAATTTATTGTCGGTGTCTTTGTAGTTCTATATATAGAGATAACATTTATTTGTTTACTTGATCCATGGAGGTAACTCCATTTTTGATCTGAATGCGAAACATGATCATCAGCAAAGGAAACTTAAAATGTACAATGTTACTGAAACTGGCATGACAATACACAACATTTGAATTGAACTATCCTTACAATTTGTGGTAATGCTTTGTCATTCACTGATAAAGTTAGTAGATCTGGGTGGATTTCACAAAGCGCTAGGACTTGTCTTATCTCGAGTTAGGATGAGTAACTAGTCCTAACTTATATGACTTGTCATAAGTTAGGACTACCTGAGTTAAGACTAGTTTTGTGAAATCCACCCCTGCTACTTGTAACTTTGCACTGAAAACGACGTAGGCCTTCGGTTTTGCATGCTTCATTTTTGTGGCACAATGTTGCCGAGGCAGTGCACTCTAAATGGTGGACTTCATTTTTGATGGAAGACATGCCGTGGAAAAGAACCACGCACACCGTACTATAGGTATGCATGTCTTATGTTTCGAGACATTGTCCCAAACAATGCAGGGAGCTTCAGAAAGATTTGAGAAAACTTATGACGCGATGGGCTTGCTTAAACGTAGGAATACAATTGATTCTGACCCAAAGTCGTCTTGAAAATTGCATTAAGAGTTTGACGTTTGCCGGGAGCAGATAGGGGAAATATTTGGGGGAATTGAGGCTTTGATGAAACACTGACAATGATAAAAGTTATTTGGCTATAGTCATCGCAGAGCTGAAATATTGTAGAAATATTAGAATGAAATAACAAGCAAGTTATCTAAATTTTCCAAAATGGCTGCTATTGCTTGCTACCACCTAGGCCCCTATTACTTCTTTCGAAGGACAAATCTGCAATGGCTCTGGAGGCAAATATGTTTTTAATCACATACTCTGACTGTGAGCCAAGTTTCAAGTTTGTATCATCAAAGATACATCACATACCTGCCGTAAATATCCCCAAAAGTCAATCAATGAAATGAAGTGCAGTTCTTAACTTCCTGAGGCCTTTGAAGTTGTTTATATTTTGACAAATCCATAATATTCGTAGGTATTCCTTATCATACAGGGACATAAAGTTGCCTACACACTTCACATGAAATGGACATTTTGAGCAAGTGAACTGGTTTGTTCTATGAATTGTTATTAATTTATTCAAGTTAAAAAAAATAATAATTCACATATTTTATGAGCTGAAAATGAACTCATTGTTAATAATTATAGCCTTCGACATATGACATTATTAATTCGAGTTATTAATTCATTGAAATTTGTTTTTTTTTTAAATCAAAACGACAAATGCTAATTTAATTTATGCAAAATAATTCAGAACAAAACAGATCGGGATGGTTAATTAGAAAGACTCTTAGCCGGTAATGAATTCCAGTAGAATGTGCATTTCCTTGATCCTTGATGTCAAAATTCTTCAACAATTCATATTTTTGACCGTTTTATAATTATTTACAAGTCAACGAATTCATTTGCTACAGGCGACCAGAATCGGGATCGGGGAAAAATAAATCATTGAAAGCATCATAGAGTTCAAGTTCACGGACGACAGTGGGATCACTCCAGCTGGAGTTGTTACCGGTGCGACTGCGGGGGTTTCGCGTCGCCATCTCGGCGTTGGCTTCTTCACGTTCCTGGTCAGCGATGAGCTCATCCCAGCTCCTCTCCTTCGGGTGACGGTGTTGACTTCCCGAGCTGGAGGGCTGCTGTTGTTGCGTGCGATGAGAGTGAGATGACGACGCTGAGGCTGTCGAGGAGTCGCGAGATGCTGAGGAGCGAGTGGTCCGCCCGTGACTTGTTGTAGTGGCGCTGTCTTCCCGCCGAGGAGTTCCCACTGGATCCTGCCTCCAGGCAGGGTGGAAGTCCTCCCGGGCATCTGACGAAGGCTCACCGGTTGACTGACTAGGCTGACGCTCGCTGTCCGCAGTCTCATCACGGTTGATACGGGTGGAATACCAGGTTGCTAGCTCCTCCCAATCGTCTGGTTCATCGTAGTACTGGGCGTAGGCATCGTCGAGGAGTTGATCTAAGAGACCTCTGCGGGCCATCTCTTCATCCTCCTCCATCTCTTCTTCTTCTTCGTCTTCGGGTTCCTCCTCAACCTCATCTGTCATGAACCATTCCTCATCCTCAGACTGCAATGGCTTAGAGTGACGAAGACAGAAGTGATGACATGGGATGTCTGAGGTGCTGCAGGAGAAGAGGGAACCTGATGATGATTGTGGGATGCAAGTCCGAAGAGCCTCCATGTTTGGTGTGCTGAAAAAATAAGAGAAGAAAAACGCAAAATTAAAAACTTCTTGCTGTGAAACGTGACTGCAGTGTCACATAACAAATGATCATTTTAGTTTTCAACAAACACATCAAATCATGCCCAGCCTGTGTCATGGAGACTACGCATATATGACAATCTAAAGTCGGCTAATTAGAGCAGGACAGTCGGTATATCTCAACACAATTATTTGGATTGAATAAAACAAGGCTTCTGTGATTCATTGAGTTGCCTTGGACAGGAATGAGGACAAAAACATCATGGAAACGCTAAATAAAGACTACATTATTGTTAAAGATGAATGTTGCTTTTGGATTTTGGCGCTTTTGAGCTATAAAAAGCGTTGGTTACGAAATGGACATGATTGGAAATTAAAAGTAGAACATAATGATTCACAATGCCCCTAGGAATTGTGTGTTTTGTGTTTAACTTCGTGATCGAACACCCGCCATTTTTTTTTAGAACCCCATGGTTGTATTCGAAGAGGCAAATTAATGTGTTTTGAATCAATACTCACTAGATACAACACACTGTAGGTGTTTTATTACATGAACAACTTACTCTTTCAAAAAAGGACAAGGAGCAATTTATTCCAAACAGCAAAATCTAAAGAGATTTGAAGGCAATGTCTCCCTCTTAGTCTTAGTTTTGTTTAAGAGTACCGTATTTGTAATTGACTTCATCTTATTAGTGCTTTCAAGTAATTGAAACTGGTCATTTTTTACTCGATTACCAATCCTATTATTGGTGTGTATCGAATGTATAAATATGCCTAACTGTATTTTGCTCCCTGCTCATGCTTCGAATTCGTTTCATCATGGTTTTATGAAGGCACAAATAAGCAATATGCCTTCTAACAATATCGAACATGAAATCACTTCCTGATTGACGACGATCTAACATAACAAAGATTTGTATATCTGAGTTTCGTGATGTGCGTCAGAGACAGTCCTTGACAGAAAAACAACCATGTAGGCCTATGTTGAATATGTTTTGTTGGTATAGGACTCGAGACTAAAGGTTACCTCTCATGCAACGCGTGCTAGATAAGTGGTATGATTACGGAACTATTCGCCACGTCATGTACGCAATGCCTTTATGGCGCGCATACGTATCAGGTTGGGTCAGGACCCCACAGTGAAGTGTTTGTAACCCGACCAATGTGGTGAATGCATTAAGCACTAACGTAATACACCTACCGGTAGGCCTACTGCGCCATGTACATGTACATGTACATGTACATTACAGTACATGTATAGTTTAAGATAATGTATTGGGCCACACGACGACAAGGGATAAAGGTTACCGTCACGTTCCCGCCATTTTGACATGCCTGATAATCAACCGTTGAGCAGAAACAAAATTGGCAATTTATAAATCTTGATCTTTCGTAGACACACTACTAATTCAACATTTATAATTAGCATCAGTTTAGTAGTTTGAAAAAGGGAAAGAAAAACGAACGTTTTTACCGACCTTGAAATGAAGTAGATTGTGTCGGTGAAAATGTACGGTTTTCTTTCAACGATCGATGAGGATTTTTCTTTTTACTCAACCAGAAAAATATAATTCCACGATCTTGTTCGATTTTCAACTCATTTATTTTTAAACCTCCTGATAAAACAACAAGGAAACGCTGCTACCAAATAAACCATTGATTGATCGCGAACATTGTTTGCAATGAGAATGCCTTGTTCAGCAGCAGAAACGTACATCTACATGTACAAACAAGTAAATCTATCGTAATATATGGTCACAATCGTTGATGACATTTTTAGGCTTTAAAATGAAATAGAAAATAAGGAAATTATAACATGACTAAAAGGATAGCACTTTCATAAAATGAAGTCACATCATAAGCAGATGTAACCATGGCCCATCGGCACTAGGGTTCGGCATATCATGCCGCACCACATTGCAGGTTAAAATATCAGGCCATGGTAGTTTTCCTTGGTGTAGTTTTCTTTGATTATTTCAGATACCCCTTACAAAAATTACAGTATACATATTTGAAATATCAAGCAAAGATTACTCACATTTTACACGGTACTGATGGTGGGTGATCGTTGGAATTCCGAGATCAAGGAAGAATTGCGAAGCACTGAACAGTCGTCAACTCAGGAGTGATGTGAGCAATACGTAAAAAACTGTACTGTACACGTACGAACGTGAGAACGCGTAGGACTCGTCGTTATATATAAACACTGATAATATGACGTATGGCAATCCGAAGGTCAAACTTTATAGTACGCACAGGTCACATGGCTGGCTGAGCTTCCTTTGTCTGGTAGTACACGTACCACGGCACCATGATATTTCACGTGGTGACCCCCCCCCCCCCCCCCCCCAGTGTACTAGACCATCATATGTAAATACAAGGGCGTTAATTACTCGTGCTGCGTTAATCCATCCTTTATCTATTATCAAAACAATGCACAATAGGTGTTGATTTTGCCCACCTTTTTATAGCCTTTCTCGTGGCATTACTATAGCACTGGACGAGAGCGTGTGTAGACACGCGTTCATGGGTGTGAATTACAACAGCTACTTATGCTGATAAATAGAATAGAAACTGATAAAATACAACTACGTTTTTTTAAAAATGATACCTACACTTTTTCAGCCTATGCATTTTTGCAGCCTTCTTCCAGATTATTCCAAGAAGGAAGGAAACAAGTTGATATTTTTCTTCACAATGTTATTTGTATAATTTGTATTTCGTGAACAACATTGGTAATTTTCAAAGACCAGCATTTATTTATTCATTTATTCATCTTTATACAGGATACATAAAGAAAAAAACATCAGATCAAAGGCTGTTTTATATCATGGTCATGTGGTTAAAATAACGGTAGAAAAGGGGGAAAACGTGAATAAATAGAACTAAAAATATGGGTATTACAAAAAACAGTATCCAATGGTGTAACCATAGCAGAATGATAAACAGACAGTTTCATTCGGGTGGAGGGGGTGGGGAGGGGCAAGCTGGGTCAAAGAAATAATTGGGGTGCTATTTAATGTATCCAACTATTCATTTGTGTTTTCGTTCTTATTTTGTTTTGATTTATTTATTGTTTATTTTATATAGATGTTTTTCTGAGCGGGGGCTCCCGTCACCTGCCCCCACCCACTCCGGTTAATGCCACTGACTTTATGTAACCCACCAAATACGTAAAATAACACACCTTGTGACTGTTTAATCTCAATCTGTCATCTGAGTTACGAGAAAATAGTGAACAAATATCATTCTAAATTACATTTTTTCCCATTGTTTTCAAACATCTATAGTTTTGGACCACGCGGTGTAAAAACTATTTCCTTTGGGCCTATTCATTTCTCAAAGATTAAAGCATTTCAAGCAAAAAACATATCAAGGAAAGCTTTCCACACTGGCGATCTTTAATTTATTTAGTTGATTTAATTTAATTTCATTTCATTTTTATTTCAAACATCATCCAACAGCGCAAGCGCCAAATACGGATGGATAAAATAATTAATTTACATAAAAACTTTCAGAAACACACACACAAAAAGCAAATTAAAAAAAAATTAAAGAACTTGACACACTCTGGGCCTGACTTTCTAATTGACATTAAATCCACATTAAAGGGGAGGGGTTGGCCTTTAATATGCCTATCTTTACCCTGACGCTGATGTATAAAGACTCCTCTCAAGTTTAATAAATCATTTAGGCCTAGGCCTATATTCCACATGGACTATGTCCCTTTATAATCGATGTTTTCTTCTTCTTGGTGACATTAATAATATAATTTGAATATAAATTTCGAATCACTCCGGGTTGTCTGTATTCGCCACAGCACCATATAAAGCTCTGTGGCCGGTACACTGTCAGTGTTGTTTTATGATATCGGTAAAATGGGCATATAGCTTACATCTAGACGTGAACTCCCTTTCGCAACCTGTTGTGAAGAACATTACCGAAGCCTTTTAGTTTTTAGAACCATGTTTTTGCACAGTTACATTATAGGCCTATTGTAATACTTCTGTTTGGTATTTTTTTTGTGAAACAGAAAATAGAAATAAATGAAGCTGTACCGAACTGTCATTCGACTATGCACAAACGAAAGTCCAAAAACTAAAGCAAACTGCGACTGAAGGACTAACTAAATGACAACAGATGAAATGGCAAAACCACACAAGTTGTAGCTTCATTACAATTACCAAATGTTGCAACTCAGCGCTGTCAGCAGGGACCAATTTCATGGCCCTGCTTATAGCATACCATTCTATAGACGCTTACGATCGCCATTCTCAGCTTACGGGGTTAACACCGAGTTTTTGCTCTGAGGCGAAGAACGCTTAGTAAAAAGAAAGCGCCCACGAGACACTCAACACATAATGAACCCTTAGTGTGCTTATTGTACTACCATAAACGTCGATGTGTTGCCTCACACAGTCAGAAGAGCCGCCATATTGGACCCGGGTTCTGCACTTGACAAACATCAGTTTTTATAACACACGAAAATGTGGCCTATTAGTGTTAGTTGTTACCTCTATTGGTTTATGTGTTCATTTGAATAATGAAACCTACGATAAAGGTTATAAACACATTGGTGTTTGGAAGGTTTACAAAGAAATCTAAACCAAAGCGAAACGGTCGTTTTACTCACAATTACTTCCCTCATGTTATTCATAATTATAACATTTGAACAATTAGGCCTATTTCCTTATATTCATACTCATGGTTCATCAAATATGAATAAATTTAACAAATGATATATAACTACAATGTGTAGGCCTATAAAAAAAAGGGTAAGATTAAAAACATTCGTAGCAATTTTATATATACATTTACAAACTTCAAGATTCACCAAAGGTAGTCTATAGAACTTAAAAAACTTCAAATCATTGTAGAAACAAAGGAGGTTTATCCTTTTTGCAAACGCTCAAATTGCGGTTGGCCAATCCTTTAGTCGCGGCATGATGATCCATGATGATCACCGACAAAAATTTTGCCCCACAAAAAAAACTGTCACAATTCTTGTTCCGTGTGCCCCCAACCTCAAAGGCACTGGGCTCTTATTTAGCATTGGGTACTCCGAGGGCATCTAGTAGCCAACTTCGCTGCTAATTTGGCCGCTAAGCTAACAACGAACATTTTTTGACCGTGTGAACGCACAAGTTGACGAATATCGCTGCTAACTTCGCTGCGAAGTCCAAAAGTTAGCCGTGAAAAATTCCGCTGCTAAGTGGGCAGTATCTTTAATGTTTCACTGTTTGATTAAAACCTGGATCACTTTTTACGAGGTGACAAGAAATTAAAACGTTACAAAAACTATAAGTCAAACTAAAACGTGTTTGTTGAGTTGATTGGAATATGTATGGTCAGACGACAAAGATAAGGCGCGCCCAAATAAGGAGATCGTAGAGCAACATACTTATGGGTGACCCCTTGACCACAATCTGATACATTCACTTTGAAAAACACATTACGGGCAGTAAATGTTTTATTGTCATCTATTCGTTTAGTTATGGTCAGGATTAATCCTGTGATAAACTTGCTGTACTTGTTTGTAAAGGCTTGAACAAAACTACTCAGAGAGATATCTTTTCACTTTACTATTTATTATTTATTTATTTATTTTATATCTTTATGGTAATGAAACCAAGGGACCCTCAATAGTGACTAGCACTGTGACACGTAGGCCTGAAGATACCTGTGTCGAGAAGATGTTGAAGAAATGTCAGTTTTAGATTTGGGAGGAAAACCCAAAATAGGGAAAACCCACGCTATCAGGTAGGGACTGAAAAACCCAATCCATATGCAAGGCTCCAGTCCCGGGTTCGAACCTGGGTCCACAGAGGTGAAAGGCAAGGAAAGAAGCCACTGAGCCAACCTGAATACTGTAACTTTACACCCCAAGTTTTTTTCTTCGGCGGGTCCAAGCTTGACATTGCTCACTTGAATATTCCCCGTGCAAACAAGTTCTGGGTCCAAAAACTTCAGTGTATAGCTGGACCAATGATTTGGAACGATCTTCCTCCTGTCCTCAGGGAATCTGTTGGATTATCTCTATTTCGTAAAGCTCTAAAGACTCCACTCTATCAATGTCTATCTTGTGCGCATATGGTCTTAATGGAATAGCGCCTTTTAAATCTGACTTGTTATGTTATGTTATAAACATGGAATATTGGGGAATATTTTCGATGAAAGCATGGTGGGAGTAATTCTAAAATAAAGTTTTAAAAACATTATTATTTTAAATTAGCACTGATTGAAGTTGATATGATACACGCTATCCTAAAGAAGAAGGAAAAGAAGAAGGAAAAAGAGATGTTTGAAGGTTTGTATGACGTAAATAACAAGAAGTAATATTTATTTACTTATGATGCAACAACCACGAGCAAGTCTGTTTTGAAAGGAGTGTTGGCTCCGAGAAGACGTGCAAACTGTTCGAAACGTCCAGACAATGCCAAAGGCAATGACAGAGATTTTTCTCCTGTTTGTACCCGCAAGATTTACTAGAAGCTGTTACTTCTTGCACAGTAAACCTTTATGGAAAGTCCCATGGGCAAACATGAGGGCCAACAGTAGATCAACTACTCGTCTGGACAATCAAAATGGTAGCATTACAAATAATTCAACCGTCGTGTTTAGATACATCAGAAACTGATGTACCAGCCTGAATAAAGGGCTCTGTTGTATAACAAGTAAAGCACATTCTTCATCACAGAACAAGGAGTGCTGATTGTGGCGTTGACGGGTGACATTCACCCAAACCACAAGGTAAAGATCGCGTTGGTCAAAGAGGGGGTGTCCAGCTCTCCATGGTCAATAGCTTTGGCCATTTTATTGTCAGGTTGTGTCTTATGAACAATGCCCCACCTCCCAGTAAAATCTGTCAGTCACTACACTGAACAATAGGACCTCAGTAATCCAGTTTCGCGGATGAATGATACGCAACAAACCGCAGGATATGGAGGATTCAAGATGTTTAATTAGATCCAGCCAAGAATCCGCAGGAACACAAGGATAATCACACCGCACAATAAAAGTAATTGGTGTAATTTTGTACTTAGACTTGTTAATTCTGCCAGATTATTACCTGTTCAACCGCAAGGGTCATCGGAGTGGGATTTTACCTATCACTCCCCAAACCTATTGTTTTGAGTACAGTGTTTACAACCAAACACAATCATGCGTCTACAAATTTATTCAGAATAAATAAAGTGGGGTTTTCATTACAAGAGCATTTTGACGTAAACACACCTTATTCATCTTGACAAGTGATCTATATGCCTGATGACACCATGCGTTTGGAAACAGACTTGCTGCACTGAGTCTGATTGCTGTTTTAAAACGTCAATGTTGTAAGGTCATTATTTCTTAAAGATTTTCGATATTTTTTGGACGGGTGCGAAGTTTTGTCAAACTGTATTATTTTCCGAAGAGGCGTTTATCTGTGAATCATCTTGTTTAATTTCCTTTTCAGTTTTACGAAAATTTAAATTCTTAGGAATAATACCAACAATGTTATTGCCTATTGCAGTCATTGTCAAATTCAAGCTTTGTCATAAATGTAGGTCATGATGCCCTTGGAGAGAGTCGAATTCTTCCACTGATTCTACAATATGCCTGGTTGACAACAGACTCAGCCGCATCAGGATAAAGGTTTATCAATAATGTTGAGAAGAAAATCTACTAAATTTACCCTAATTTCACTTCTTGCTGTTGACAAACTGACAATTAAGGCGTTTTGTTACGCTAGATTTGACTGCTCGTTTCCCCAGAAGTATTTAGAATCTTTTTTTTTCTAGTGCTCGTTTTAAAACCCTTTGTGTAGTACGGTATAGTAGTCAGTGGTCTTAAGTATAAAGCATTTTGAGTTTTCGCAGGTTTGCGTATGCGGGTGACTGGTGGCCCTTTCGTCTCAGCTATTTATAACGTTTTTAATGTGAAAATTGGTGCTAAATGAGTTTTGGAAAAATGTTTGACCCCATGACCCCCCCTAAAAATATGTTTTTATATTTAAAAAAATCTGTCCCAAACTTTCTTGCGTAATGGTATTGAATAACTGCACGTACTGAGTTGTTGCGCAACTAAATTGTTCGTTTGCACTACTGTATTCAAGAGTTCGTTTAGGCGCCACTAAAATAATTCACTGTTCGTTCACTTTCAGACTAGGCTAGATTAATTACTGTTTGTTTAGGCCTAAACTAAACCAAGGTGTTTGTTTATGTTTTCTCAATTGTAGTAAAATAGGCCTCTGCTGGACCAATCAAGGTGCTGTCATTTTCTTTCTTCCTTTCAAACAATGTGCCGTAAACGGATAGGCTGTACAGAAACTTGAGAGAAAAATAATTTATGTGCAACGCCCTTCTCGGTAGTATAATTAATTAAACGGTAACACCCAAGTAAGCCATCGTCATTTGATTGGAGGAGTGTATGTTACGCAGTATTAACAAATATCACACCAAAACATGGGCTACGCCTACGTCATTATAAACTCTGCATTTTTGTACTATTCACACCGTGACATTTTGCCATTATCGTCCCATCGTTTTTTCTTACTATAACACAATAAACCACACCGTGTGTTGTGCTCAAAACGCCATCGCAGTGGATGCCCCGAAGAAGGAAGTTTGTTTATTATGACTTTATTATACAATCAAATGAAAAAGATCTGCGTTTATGTTATTTAAACCAAAAGATGAATGTTTTGCATTCATGCAACTGAAGAGAATATACTTTCTCAAATTGTTTGAAAGGTGGACATGTTCTGCCGCGTTGAACGTTCCATATTTCAACTAATGAATATATTCTCACCATTGCACTCATTTTGTACAGCATTTCACATGTTACAAATTAGCATACATAACATGAACGGCGACAGCCTTAAATGTAGAACAGAAGGCAGAGGAAATCAATCATGCCTACTTTTGTCAGAGTTTCATAAAACAGTTCATCGTTAAGTAACAATTAAATTCATTAAGAAGGTTTACTAAAAAAAACAAAAAAAAAAACGGTGCATGAGCCTGAAACATAAATTTGAACCAATGATATTTATTTGCTTATTCATAAGGGCCCTATTGTTTTTATTAAATTTAAACATATCACAGGTGTTAATTTACGAATTGTCGTTGGACTAAATGTTTTGATTTTATTCTGAATATATATAAGGTAAGTTTTGTGCGTATAGTTGTAGAAGTACTCATTAATATTTAAACAAAACTTCTCGAACGTCTTCTGTCAACATAAGGAAAGGGCATCCTCATTTTGTAATTACAATGTGTAGGTCTATGGCAAGTTTCATCATTTTGAAAACTCCGCTTGGTTAAATTTGCGCGTGATTCGATATCGTTAACGCAGGCGTTTGTGTTCCTGAATCACGCGCTCGCTAAGCTTCGACAGTTTCCTATCGGCCAAAATTGAGAATTCATCGCTGGAAGCCAAACTTTAACTTTGGCTAAAATTGCACCATCAATGTTTTAAGCCGGACATGAGTCATTTATACAGATTGTAAAACGAAATGCACGGTTGCAAAATCTGTCACTCGGCCCGGTTGGTTGCAGCGCACAGTCTTTCTTGCGGACATCGTTTTTGCCAAGACTGCCTCCTTGCCCTCCTGCCGAACTCTAGTAACCCTATTTCCGTCTTGCCTCAGCACACTGCCATCATCGTCTGCCCAAGGTGTCGTCAAAGATGCGAGTACTCACAAGTTATGGAGACGGGTAGGAGGAAGAAAGATGAAGTGGCAACGGGAGACAATAGAGCGCCCTCATGTGTTTATTACATAGACGATGCTGAGAGAAAGAGGCGGACAAAGAGGGCGCAGTTCGTTCGCGAGTACATGAAAGAGAACGGCCGTCTGAGTCGCAAATCAAGGTGACAACATTTTGGTTATGAAAAGAGGCTGATTTTATACCTGTCCATTCAGTTATCTATTTCCACTCTTTTTTGAAAAGGAAGATTTTCTCATAAATGCATGGTGGAAGTTGATCTTATTGGAAACAATTTATTTCTGACTTCATGTCATTATTTTTAGTTGACATGTCTAGACAATGCCGACAATTACGGTCGCAAATAATTTTCAGGGAATTTGATACCAGATTAAATTTACCGTTATTTTTATTAAAAAAAAATGTAAATTCATACAAATCCACGTCACAAGAGAGACTCTCTGTTATGTATTAAATTTAAGAAAAACAAATGGGCATTTTAGATGAATGAAATCAATGAATCACCGAGATCGAAATGTAACAACAAAGTCATTACAGACCAACAAGACAAATTGAAAACTATAATTGCTTGTTTCTTTTAAGAGCCTTCGCAATCAGTTAGTTGCATTATTAATTTAAACAGGTCCCGTTTCGAAGACGACGGAGGTGACAACACCATGCGCCCTGAACCTAGTCACTTTTCACAGACGAGAGGGAGCGACTGGCGCACGCAATCAGTAGCGGGTGTAGCCGCGTCAACAGACCTTATCGGTGGTGGCAATGAGGAGGTGGTAGACATACGAGCGATTGACCACGTGAATGGTCGCTTTGTCACCTGCAACATCATTAAATCTTCAGTTCAAGACACAACACAAGACGATTGTGCAACTTCAAAAATAAACCATCAGCCAAAATTATCACAAGCAAGTGTTAACCCAAATGACTTTCATGGGGAGAACGTCAACAGCAGAGGTAGCGACAACTTCGAGACAATAAAATCAGTTCCTGCAGAATTCAAGTCAGGGTGTTTGTTCGCCGGTAGCAAACAGCGTGCTTTTCTTGTTCTTCTGATCGCATCATTGATATCCAGTCCATATATCAAGCTCGGATAATTTTTTGTTTCAATTTAAAGGAACTGAAAAAAACCCACAAATTGCAGAATACTTTGCAGGCCTAAATGTGCATGATAGAGTGCCTTCTCTACCCAACTTTGTAAAAGTTACATGACCGGTGAGCGAACATGTCCCATTTTAACATTTGAAGAATAATAATAGTATGTATTTTCAAATTGAACATGTATTGTTTGTTCATAGTTGTAAAGTTGTACAATACAATTAATGCAACTAATAAGAGAAAATGATGTTGAACTCAATAAACGGACATTTGCAACCGCTAAACTCCGGCGAAGCGAATGGCAAAGCCAAAAAGGTACGTTTTCTGGGGCTCAATTCATTCAAAAGCCAAATTTTCGCCCCAACTGCATCCATGTTCCTACTTCCCGAAAAAGTATCGAAAGTAACCAGCGAAAAGACCCAGAAAAAAATCGTGTACAGATTTTCCAAACACGAATCCAAATTTATTTTGGTCAGTTTCAGAAGGCTTGGGTTAATTTGTAAAATGCCTTCATGTATGACAGTTTTACCCGGTATCCCAACAATTTGAGTTAAGATAAAAATAATAAGGGCCACTTTCACAAGCAAACCTGCGTTTGAAATAAAAACGTGATGCTAAACCAAACGGGCCGTCTCTGGCCGTTATGTTTGTATAGCGCCACCAGTAGCCTGTATGTGACCTGGCGTCAATTTTACCAAACTCTTCCCGACTTATGGATCATTCTAACTTTAAGATAAACATTGTTTTATATCGTGACATCACACTTTCCTTAGCGATTAAGATTGTTTCATACATTTACGCATAATTATTTAGATTGATCTTAGCGCTTCGTGAAATCGACTGCAGGTAGTCTATGTTCCAAAAAAATAATAACAATAACAATAATATCGATAAAAACAACAGTAAATAAATGAATAAAATTAAGGTAAAATATGACCCGATAATAATATGATGCGTAGAAACTGGCTAATGTTGATTCAAGGTAAAATATAGCATTGGTAAAGCTGCAACGTCCTTACTTTGTGTGATTCAATAACAATATACATGTACAATGTACATGAACAAATAAACCTGTGAAAACTTGGGCTCAATCCGTCATCTGAGTCAGGAAAAATTCACATCGTCCTTTATTTTGATTGTTACAATCGGAATTACAATTGAGGTCTTCCAATTGTATTTGCTCGACTTTGACAGTATTTCAGACAGAATTTTTTTTTATGGAAGATTGGTACTGGTATTGTATGCACTTTATAATCAGTAAGCTTTCAGACTGATACTAACACAAAAATAATTGGAAGATTACCAATCCTGTATTCTACCTCTAAAAAGTTACTAAATTACTATAGGCAATTTTGTTTTGTATATAGTGCTATGTTGGACCAAGCTTATGTAAATACAATACTTGTGAGAAAGAAGCTCTTCTTCCACGATGTTGGAAATTCATGGCGCATGTTTTACTAAATGATAACATTTCAGGAAACATATGGCAGATCTGCTCACCTTAATAATGGTTGAATTAATCCAGAGAAAAAGTGTCAGTCATGCTGATAAAATGGACGAAGAAGAGTTGCAATGATGCAATGTCTTGTCATTTTCCCGGGATTAATTGTTTAAAGAAAAAGATTGGGATCCCCAAATACTGCAGTTGATTATTGCATTCATTAATTTTGTTAGTTGAAACTGGCATATGGTATATTTGGAGGTTGCAGTATATCCAGTTAATTTATACGCAGACAAAATCCTTACTCACCCAAATCATAGTGTGAGCGAAAGTTATTGTACTCGTGGGATTGCTGTCATAGCTTAGCGTTCTAAGTTTGACCATGCATAATAATTATCCAAAGAATGAAGACAATTCTTAAACCCTGGTCCACTCAAAAGAAGAGCTCTATTATAGTATCACCCTCAAAAGAACCCCAAGCTTTGCTAGTATCGATCGTCCCGGAAGAGAGACAAGAGCGGAATTCTTTTTTCCTCAGATGGGGGAATAAAGACTCGAGGGACCGGAGTCCAGCGATGCGTGTCCCCGGTCGTTGGGTAGTTTTTTTTCTCTCCAAGGACTCCACTGTGAAGTCGGGAGGGAGGGTCCACTGGGTTAACAATGGAGAGCCGTGTGCTATGTGACGCAATTAAACCCGGGTTTAGAATAACCACTCCATTCAAACGTCAGCGGCCTTTGTTGGCAATGCTGTCAATTTACCAGAGTGGAAGAATGTTACCTTTTTTTTCATGGAAAAGGAATAATTGTCACTTTGGTGTATTGCATGTGTCATCCCCACACTGCATACAGTTGATAAAGTTGGCTTAATGATACTGTGTGTAGATCTTCAGTTAAGTATAAGTGATGAAACGTCAACTTCTTGTTGTAATCTTATGAAGGAAAAAGGGGCACGAAATAAATCATGGAAGAACATTAATTCCGTCGACGTTTCTACTCTAAGATTCTTGAATGCTTTCATTCACACGATCATTTTGGTGTCTGAATCAGACTGAGTGGATCAGTTCTGATATCACTAGTAGTGATCACTGACAGCTAAACCGTGTATGTTTTATAAATTAGAACGTATACTGTTTTAATCACAGTGAAACATGTGAAACAAAATATCTGCAGAAAATTCCATTGCATGTAAGTTTTTGGATAATACAAAATAGGCTCCATGCAAGTTCACCCTTTGCAATGGATTGTCATGTTAAACGCAACTGAATAAAAACAGACTCTAATACATGCAAAGACGAAAATTCAAATTAAATTGAAAATGTTTCTTAGCTCAGAATGAATAAATGACACTACCAGTGCACTTCTTTCTCTTATTTTATATATACCAAATATTATAAATATTTGAGGTGAAAGGTAGATGGCATTGTTCTGGCTGTTATAGGCCCCCATTTAGAAAAAAAATAATTGAACGAAGACATAAAACAATTTAAAAGAAAGACG
This sequence comes from Marthasterias glacialis, assembly GCA_911728455.2. Taxonomy (NCBI): domain Eukaryota; kingdom Metazoa; phylum Echinodermata; class Asteroidea; order Forcipulatida; family Asteriidae; genus Marthasterias; species Marthasterias glacialis. The sequence continues at coordinate 5,512,524 of OU452219.1, forward strand.
AGAGCCACTTCCAATGATATCAGTTTACTTTGGGTTCCACTGTACGGGAACCCCTGCACTGACTTAAAATTAACACTCATCTATTTAAACTTTAAAGTGATTTCCACGGGACAAAGTTGTTGTTATTGTTATATTATATTATATTTTATCTTTCTGGTAATAAAACCAAGGGACCCTCAAAAGGGACCGTTGAAAGTGATTTGCACTGTGACACGTAGGCCTGAAGATATCTGTGTAGAGAAGATGATGAAGAAATGTCAGTTTTAGATGTGGGAGGACAACCCCCAAATGGGAAACAACCCACGCTATCCGTAGGGACTGAAAACCTAATCCACATGCAAGGCTCCAGTCCGGGATTCGAACCGGAGTCCACAGAGGTGAAAGGCAGGGAAAGAAACCACTGAACCAACCTGAATGCCCATGTTGTTGGGGGTGGTGGTGGGGGATTCGTATCACGCGAGTCAACCCCTCCCGTGTCTAAAAAAGGGGGTCAAAATCGATCATGCCTATATTTATCCAGTGCATGGGCACCAGATGAATGTCACCATTATTATGGAACGCCCGATATCACGCAATGTATCCCTGTAGATGTACACGCTTAGCCTCACCAAACCATGAAGGAAACTAGCTGTGGTAGGGGACGTGCGGTCTCCGTATAGTCGGTGGTAAACTAACGGAGAGTGATGTACTACCAGGGCCAATTTGACATAGCTGCTTAAACATAACAAACAACTAAGACAAAACAAAATTATGCTTACCAGAACAAGGTTTCAAGCCAAAATATCATGTCATAATTATGTACCATCTGTAACTGGTATCCTGCTCATCTTTGCCAAGCAAAAAATCAACCGTTTTAAACACGAGTTTGAACACAGGGTTTGCAGTTTGGTTATAACACACTGTCCGATTGAATTTGTTGAACAAAAATGTAAGAACATTCTTGTACTTCCATTACTTACAGAAATATCGACTGTTAATTAAGTTGTCATATAAGAACTATACATTTTTCTGGTATTTGTTTATAATCAAATTTATATTTATATTGATGCTGTGTGTTTCAAAACTTGGTGCCAATTTAACGTGAACATTGATACAACAAATTCCATTAAACGTTCTTTTTAAATGTGTTTAAACGCATCCATTTCAGACTATTAATTTATTTGAAAATAAATAGTGTGAAATCATTATTTAAGTTTTCAATTGACGTATCATTCACTCATAAACCGGTGTAGAAACTTTATCAATTAGCCTTCGAGAAAGACTCTGCTTTGGTCTGCATGGCTTTGCATGTTTACGCCAGGTCCTTTTGGTTGGTATAAGCAGTTTGCAACAGCTAATGCTGTCTTCTCATTCGTCAATTTAATTAACCAGGTTGAAGAGGTTAAAATAAAACATTGACTATGTCCAATGGTCGTTATTTTGCCATATTTGGAATTTGTGCGGCTTGGTAAAATTCAACGAAAATGAACGTAAGGATTAAGTAATTCTAAAGATGAGTGGGAATATTTTTCTCGCTAGTTGAATTTTGTTTCTAGCCTTAAAACTTACTTTTTGTATAAGGATAAATTGTATCAATAATAAGTTTATACAAGAAAAACGATCAGAAGCAGTAGACTTTTTTCTTCTTCTCAATCTTACCAAAAACGTCAGACCATAACCTTTTTTAACCATCAGTTAACATTTTCAATCGAGTTAGCAAACCGTTTGAAACCATTTAACAACACTTTAAGGTGGCACAGCTGTAAACAGAACGAAAACTTTGCACTTGTGTGACTGTGTATGTGCATTCACCACACTACGGTATTGCAGGCTGGCTTAGTTTACCTCTCATTCGAAATCCCAGTCGACGATACTGAATGGTCAGACAGTAGGAGGGTTGACACAGTAATGTGTACACATTCACTACATGATACATATTGCAAGCTGAAATAGTTAATGCATCATTCAAAACCATAGTGTATGGTACTGAATGGTCAGACAGTAGAAGGGGATTGACTGTGTATTGTGAAGATGCATTCACCGCATTATGTGACATTGCAGGCATATGTGACATTGCAGGCATTGTTATCTACTTCAAAACCACAGTGGATGAGATCGAATGGTCAGATAGTAGGAGGGTTGACCGTGTACTGTGTTGATGCATGCACCCCATGATATCATATTGCAGACTGGCATAGTTTATACCTACATTCAGAACCACAGTGGAAGATATTGAATGGTCAGACAGTAGAAGGGTTGACTGTGAACTGTGTTGATGCAATCACCATCATGATAAAGTCGCAGACTGGCATGGTATATATCTACATTCGGAACCACAGTGGATGAAATTGAATGGTCCGAAAGGAGATTTTAAAGTGCTTAAACTCTGTGCTCAGTTGGTTAATTAAGAAAAGTTGCATTTTCAACAACATAAACTCTTTGAAACCACGCCTTAAATAAAGAACAAAGAAAACAACATGTCTAAAATTACCCTGTTTTATTTATTTATTTATTTGAACTTAATACGTGTTACCCTGTTCCATTAGCTACCGATCAAGTCAGCAGATACAACCCCTGTTTTGACTCAACCAAGTATTCGGAATTAAAGTGCTGAAGTGATCTATAAATTTATCATAAATAACATAATAAAGACAATTTTAAAAACGTTTAAACAATGATAAGCTTCAAGGTTATAAATGCACCGTGACGTCACAGAAGACTCCGGCATTTTTCTTTGTGTGGTACAAGTTCGAATTTACTATGGGATCCCAAACCTATCCAGTCAAAAATAACAAATCCTTCGATCCAGAATGTGACAGAAATTAGTCTACACAGTGGAAATTCTCAAAACCCTGTTTTTACTTTATCTTAACAAATAATTTACAAACAAATGTTCCTCCACAAGTTTAAGAGGTTTTCTTTTCTTGTTTTTACATTCTAATATTTTTTTTACATTTTAAAGTTCAGAATAAGTATTCCAAGTTTATCTTTAATTTCAGCTATCCACAATGTTTACCAATAATTTTCATATTTACAAAATGAAAAACGAAAAAGAAATTATGAGTAATCGTTGAGAGAATAGTTTCTATTTAAAAAAAAATTGATTTTTTGAAAGATTGTTAATGGTGTTCTAATGAGTTAACTACAGAATCAAAGCACAACACACTGAAGTCAGGAGCTACGTACAAACTACTCGCTAAAAAATAAATAATCTGGTCCGGTATCCCGCACAGGAAGTGAACGAATCTAATAGTGCATTGTGGGTGTGAAGAAAGAGGGCGCTCCAACCCAGCGCTGCCACGAGGTGCAAAAGTTACAAAAAATACCCTGCGGTGAAGTTAGATGTACGTTTTCTTTATACAAATAATTTCCTTTATAAAACAATACTATAAAGATGTCTATCTTAAAATACGATGTACCCTGTATTTTGTTTTTACCGAATTTGCTCAGTTTGAAGTTCTTTTGATGAACACACAGCCTCAAAACTTTCCTTCTAAATAAATTTTGTTTTTCTCAAATATTTTTTTCAGAGTCAAACGAAATCGAATGCATAAAACAAAAATCCCAAAATATCCCCTAAATGGCAAAACTAAGTAACCAATCCCCTTTTCACCCGATACAAACTTATAATGTGTACGATAGAATTCGAAAACCTTTTGAAACGGACCTTTGTCAATAAGAGTCAACTTTGTTAATGGAAAACATGATGGAAAAAAAAATAAATAACTCAAGATGAAATGTTTAGGAAGGGAAATCTAAAGAGCAATTTTTTTATTTCTTAGGTAGGCCTTCAAATTCGGCGATTGTCAACAATAATATTTTGTTTGAATCGTACAAGGTATTTTGTTTCCTTTTTTTCAATGCCTCAAATTTAAAGCACATGAACACTTACATTCTAGTTGCATTTGAATGTACACTTTGACGCCACTGTTCTTCCAGTCTGCATATAAAGAACACAGTGACTCAGTTTTTGACTAAAGTTTGGTCACACAAGATGCAAAATATGTATATCAACTTTTAACAATAAATCCCGATCTAACGCTGACGTTCGAGTTGAAAATTCGTGGAATGTTTTCCATAGTAGTAATAACAATAATAATAACAATAATAATAATGGTGGATTGTTTCAAAGCTTTTATGTTTTTAGGCGCCCCATACAGACAGCTGTTTTTGATGATAGCAATAACAGTCTCATTACACCGTCACATTTCAGAGTTTGTCTGTTTGCTGGTGAGGGCGCTAAGTGATGACATTTTGACCCTAAGAGTTACATTGGCTCCATGCAGATCTTCACCTGGGGATGTAACTGTGGATTCTCGTCCAGCCAAATGATACAATATGTTCCCTTGTAGTGACACATGTCGTGGTCATCGCTAACTTCGGGGGTTTTCCTCCATAAGTCAAAGCATGTTTACAGGACTTGGAACTTCCACGACGGGTCTTTGGATTCTAAACAGTCTGCATTAGAACTGGGCATGGACCCGCCCATGCCTGGGTGTGTTTGAGTGAGCTGCGCAGGTGCAGTACTCATGTGTGTGCTGTTCATAGACGATGTCATCCCACTCAGGGTACCACCTGGGAATTGCGGGACACCAGGGAGGTAGTCCATCGGGTTACCGAAGTATGGTGATGACTGGTACCCTTGGGCGTAGGCTCCCTGGTGGGCGTTGGTCATGGGGTACTGGTGCTGCATACAGCTGTTGTTGGCGGCAATCGAGTCGCCCATGGACGGTGGGGGTGGGATTGAGGCGGGGCTCCAGATACTGTTATTGTTGGGCATGGAGGTGATGGGCAAAGACTTGTATGACGAGGGAGAGTCGCTGCTTGGAGGCGTGTCTCTTGAGGGGGACTTCTTCTTCACTGGGCGTGGCTTAGAGGGTGTACCATTCTGTTGTTGCTGGGCTTGTTGACGGCATTTTGCTCTTCTGTTCTTAAACCACACCTGTAAATAATTACACAGAATGAATTTAATTAATTACAGCAAGAAATTCAGAAAAAGAGATGACGTAAGTGCAGTCTCCTTAAGGGAGTGTTAAGAATAACATATTTCATTATACCTAATAACGATCCATTACACAAATATTCACTTTTGTGCAAACGACCTTCAGAAGTATAAGGAGATGATATGTTATCTTCAATCAACCAAAATATTTGTGTAATTGCCAACCGTGGCTTTCAAACATGCTTGCATCAGAAAAAAAATGTAGCTATGTAAAATAAATCAATGACCAAATTCCTCGTTCAATCCCATAGATTGCATCGTCACTTAAATAAAAGCATCCCCATGACAATATACGCTATCTGACTGTGATTTGTCGGTTAAACGCATGTGAGAAGAAAGCAGCGATTTTAACACATTCTTTTTTTCGGGCGCTGGGCAAACTGTTGCTCAGACGTGTACACTATTGATCGGAGCTTCCTCCCGTGTTGTGCGGCGGTGCAGCGCGTGCGGAAATGAAACTAATGATGTGAAAAGCGAAACACGACAACGCTTTTGGCGGGAACGCCTAACATTATAAAAACAATCATTGGGCCGACACTGATGTCTTGGTGCACCAATTCAAGCCAATTGTGTTTCTTTTTTCCGCTCTTTTAGAGTGATTTTCTGGTAAGTA